>CAJQUW010011929.1:0-344227 GCA_907163375.1 Prostheceraeus crozeri | reverse complement strand
CTAACAGCATATTGCAGAAGGTCATCTATGTGACTATTTCTAATAACATCACCAGTTGTTTCATCTATTATCTCCCCTCTCTCATTGAACTTCACATGTGGATCAATGAAGTCAAATAATCGCTCAGCGCGCACACGATATGGTCGAGGTGTTGACAAGGTTATAAATCGTCGCAACTTATCACGAATCTGTCGCCTCTCATCAATGTTTTCAGCTGCTAACTGCATTCGTCGATAGGGATCCTTAATCTTCTGAATTTCCATATCCTTTTGTGTTAGTTCCTTAAGTTGATTCGTAATAGGTTGATCTATATTTTTGACTTCCTGTGCACTTTGTAATGTAGTCAATTGTACATACTCCTCTTGAGGAATGACTACCATCTTTGAATACGACATGTTTGAAAATAATAAGGCAACAAAGTACATTGCTTAAAACTAACTGTGAACCGAGAAAACTGTCATTGGTTCAGCGGAATTAGGTATGATATTTGTTCGAAATCGAAGTCGTTCCGGACATTCCTGGGTTAGATCAATAAATAGATAGCCATGTGGTTTCTTAGTTACATCTTCATATATTTTTGAAAGAACTTTAGGTTGTTGAGGTAATATCTGTCTACTGAGATGATGTATCTGACTGCTGTCTCTTGGATTTTTAAATATTGCCAAATAATGTGTATTCAAACTCCTAGTTCTTTGCTCTTTCCCTCCATCAAAAATGTTTTGGGTGATATAGATAATAAAAGCTTCCCTATGATGTGCAGTTTGAATGAACACTTCAGTTACATCCTTTGAAGATTTGCTTTCACGTAATAGATCATCTAATACTAGTAAGTCACCTGCTTTGATGTCTTCAGTTGTCGGTAACCCTTGCTTCACATCATAACCTTTCTGACGAAGTGCAGAATGTAGTTGTGGTTGAAATATGCCATAACACCATTTAACTCTTTTAATTTCTTTGTTAAACATCTCATTTCTAAATTGTAGTAATTGAGTTACAAAAGTAGTTTTACCGGACTGACTTGGTCCGGCCACACACATTGTGCGATCAGTGAATAGGCGAAAATCTGTCATCCTGAAATTTCAAAAGCTTTAAAGACCAACACCCACCAGTTTGCTTAGAATAAAACAAGTCATGTTCCATAACAGTTTTATTTACATTTAGAAACTTTCATTTCACATTCACAGCATTTGTGTTTCCTCATCAATGTCAGCATTAAAATAACTTCTCGCGTCAATTTGAGCATCTTGGCGTTTCAATTTCAACTTAACACTCCCTTCCTTGGATTTCCGTTCCCGCTTTTTGCTTTCTTCAACATCCTTCCCATCTTTTGAAGTAGATTTATCGATGGTGATTAAACACTTATCAATCGGCATTGGCTCATAAACCAACTGTAGAACTTTCATTTGTAACGATGCCACTTTTCCGGTTGAGCCGTGAGCACCAATGTATAGACCGTTGACGTGTATTAAACCCATGTATCGTCCGCGCTTCAGATCATCACACTCCATTGTATTTCCAAGTAGATCGAATGCTTGAAAGTGATCGGACAATTTCAAGAATAGCGTATCGAACTCGGGTAAATCCTTATAGCCACTTCCTTCCTCTAACGCCTTCCTCCAATGTGTAGGAGCACTTTCGGGCAACACAACGCATTCCTTCGCCAAAGAGTCGATGGTTTTGAGTATCATCTGCTGCCATTTCGGAAAGGTTACTCGCATTTGTCTCATGTTGCTATAACCAGATGAAGACATACCATTACTGTGGAAAAATGGAACTTGAAGGTAGAAACCATCGTCACTATAGCTCAACGTTTGGAAGTAAAAGGTATTTCCAATCCCTTGAACCTTCCTTGTCGGTCGGAATTTAAAGAGATCACGTTCAAATGAGTCGCTCTCTTCTCTAACTATAAACATTTTTTGAGACATGATTCAATGTTGTACTTATTCGGAGCTTTTCAACCGTCAGCGATGAATGATAGCTTGAAAGTGATTAAAGAGTACAAGCGCGTCTCTCTTATATACAAATTCACATGAGTCATCAATCAATGATGACGTGTCAATCCATGATTCGTCGTCTACAGCAACACTGCGGCACCTGCTACAACTTTCCCTAGTGGACTGTTGAGTACATTGTAAATGCTGTTTCCAATATCATTCAACATATTCAAAAATCCACCACCTCCACGCTGAACTAAGTTCCGCCTTTTCATATCACTGCTTCTTGGATTTGAAAATTTTCTAATGCTGTTTAGAGAATCAGTACTCAATAAAGGTTTGTATATTGGGAGGCATTTGTGTATTGCAAAAGCCAAATCACGGATGAAGTCATCACTTGAGTTTTGAATTAATTTGCACTTAACTTTATTGTTTCACATGCTGTTTAACTTTCGCAACGCCTTCTTAAACTGACTTGAAGGTCTAAAAGAACCATTCTTCCGAGAAAAAGATGCCTGTCGTTTTGCAGTCATTTTTATTGCGTTAAAAGCAAAGCATTTATGAAAATACACATTTTTGCTTAGTTCCATGCAACAAAGTCAAACGGTAACAGATGGTAGGTCGTAGTCATCAACATCACTCAAAGTCTGAGTCGTTGCAGTTATAAGCTGTTCTATATTACACATTAAATCCTTTGATAGAGGACAGCATGAACAGCATGGTTTTGAAGCGAAGACTTTTAAAAGATTAGCATAGTATGCTCTAAACTTGATTATGTCCCGGTCATCTTGCACTGCCACATTGACGCTCATCGACGGGGGTCCGGTAAACATGTCCACCTTATATTTACCACCATTTTCATCATAGTGGCTAAATACGATTATATCATGCAAACAAGTCTTCAATTTCCGTGTTCTCATCTCACAATAGCAACGAGAACTCTGTGGAATAGCTTCCGTCAAACTCAGAGGCTTGAACACTTCATCGAGCCAAAATCGTAGTACTCGCGTAAGGGCATTGGTCAATATCCTCATTAAGAGTTTCTGAAGTTCAATATCATCTTCACAATGATAGAATGTGACAATATCCTCCATCAGATCTATGAGATCAGCTTTGTAACCAATAACATCATTTGCAGAGTAGAAAATCTTGCTAGTAAACAGATTGTCTTTGTGAATAATTGAAACAGGAATGATCGTGGTAAATGGCATGTTTATTAATGTCTACAATCCTCAACAAGTATGGTTATAATAGAAGTGTGATAATCTTATATACAAAAGCTGCACAATAGTAACCAATCACAGACACGCATGATGACTCATCATGAACGATATACAGTGACTGTTGAAATTATTTCTTCATCACAAAGGGGACAAAATGTAGTTTCCAAGGGTATATAGCATGTAGAACACATGACAAAATGAGAACATGGTAAGAAGAGAAGGGATTTTTCCGTTCAAAACACCTAATACAGTTCCGTTCACATAATAGTTTAAACGTCTCTGTTTCTAATTTCTTTCTGAAGTCACTTTCATTGTTAGAACATTTTGATAGATCAATTGAAGGTTTCACTTTTTTTATCTCCGTTTCAGAAAGTTCCAATTTCATCCTCCTAATTTCACTGTCTTTATAATGTAGCATTGAGAAATCTTCTATCCAACTACGATCCAATTTAGCATTCATGGTATGCTCATCCAGATCCATTAGTCGTTCAACTAAATCACCAGCTTTGATATTTTCATTTAGATTTGTAACAGTTTCTATAGCCTTTAGCGAATAACCAAGGTCTCTTGCAACAATCCATGAAATTGGGAAACTAACCATCAAGCAACTTCTACGTATTTATAACTTAACCTAGTTATGAAAATAAATAAAATTGTCATCATAGTCACAATGGCCACAATTGTCGCATTCGAGCAAGCAGTCTCAAAACAAACACCTGTTTAAGTACCGAAATAGATGTTCGCATCCCTATTCTAATTCACATACTCTAATTCAATTTCGGAACAAGCCGTTCCGAATCATTGAGTATGATCTCAATTCGCCTATCAATCGGAACGCGGTTCCTATTTACATGTTCCTATCCATGTTCGCATCCATTTGCAATTCGGAACATGTTCATATCCATGTTCGCATTCGCAATTCGGAACATGTTCGCATTGGCAATTCGGAACACATGTTCCAATCCATGTTTGCATCCACTATCAGTGCGTCCGCAATTCTAACTACTGACATTAAACTGGAGACATTCGCTAAGAATAAACTGCCACTTAATTAGCTTGAAACTTCAAATATCTTAGGGGTGCAAAGACTTTTGACAGACAGTATATTAATCCATCAAATTAATTTGATTCTGGGGTGAAAATCAAGCTAGTGTGTAGACTATAATGGTAATCGTATAATATCGACACTTTGTCAGGTAATATCGACAGACCCAAAGAGAAGCGTCAAAATGTACGTGCCAGATATGCTACTTGTCCGAGTATTTTGTGACAAAGCGAAATTTCACAGCTGAAAATATCTCGACAGACAAGAAAAAGAATATCTATCTAGAAGAAGAATTCTGCACATTTTTTATGCAGATAAGGCAAGATTGTAGAGCAGCGGAAGGCGATGAAATTGAACCTTTTCAGACTATCAAAGAGACAGCAGATGTCGACCATTTCGTTTCATGCAACATGCAGCATTTCCAGTTGATTATATTCGGTATCTTCAAACACTTCTTTACGGGCTTGTCAATACGTGTATAATGATATTATACATTTCATTGCAAGCTACACACCTTACTTTTCACCTGGAATCGTATGTTAAACCGATGAATTGATAAATTCGAATAAGAAGAGAGTATTATTTGGATATCATAATTCATATTAATTCTGAAAAATGCAACCCTGAGAGCCATAAAACTGTTTTTGGCTGTCGATGTTACCCGACTTTTTCACGCATAGTCTAAATAGACATATGAATGAATTAAGATCTTATGAAGGTAACTATGAGACAGCATATAAAAATGATGAAAAAAAAGGCATTTAGTCAGCGTCCTGTTGAAAAAGTGTTGTTGGGTACCTACTGACACAAATGTCGACAATACCCGACATTTGTGCATCGGCTACACGTGTAACTCAAAACAACTTAAGAATTTGACGGAGTCATTAGTAGCCTATACAGTGAAACTCTTCATCCTAGGTTTATCTACAACCCAACACTTAGATGTCAGACGGTGTGTGAGAGGGTTGACCGACTTCATTGATCGGGGGCATTATATTACAAAATCCGCGACTTCCTTCAAGCTTCGATATCTTTCAGTTGAAGCAATGAGAAGCGCTCCATCACGCTACTGCTGTACCTTGAAAGCTAACTGCCTATCAGTACAATTTACACGCATGGATGCGCTTCTGAAGTTCTAATGCATTATTTAGGAATAGCAGCTAAACTGTCAATATTACGCGATTTTGCCCTATATCAACTGAACACTTTATCCAGAGGAAGAAGATCATTATTTGACATATTCAGAAATTTATAGAAAAATCTAACCGCAATAGTTTGTACTACAACGTAGTCATGTTATTATGCAATAAAAACCAATCGTACTGATAGTAGAAACAATTACAAATCTCATGTCATTTTATCTGTTGTCGATTTGTTATGCAGGATAAATAATGAGTTATATAGCAGCTTAATTACTTCCAATACTTCAATAGCACGTACAAAGTATGATCAACATGCGAGATAGCTGATAACATAAAATAAGCGTATGAAATTTGGAAGCTATGATTTCAGATTAATAGAAATGGGAAGTAAAGCATTCAACCACATCAACCGACTGTATCGGTATGCCAGGAATAGAAGCAGAATCAACATTTCGATTTGAACAACAATGCAAAAATCAGAATTCAAAAACAGAAATAAAAGAGAATTTCATACACGGTGTATAAGAATTACATGTATGCAAGCAGTATTTCATGCCAATGAATATGAACAAATTGTGAGTCATATTTGCTTACACCAACTGAAATATCAATAATCGGCCATATTAATTGCGCGTCTCAACTTTACCTCGGGTATGCTTGCAAGTTAAAATAGGGATGGGATTTGTGTCTATGTTGAAAGATGTGAACTAGGCCTGGTGATGATTCCTGATATTGGATAAAACGGCTGCAGGCTCTGTTTTTTAACTGAGGATGCAGCTCAACCTCAAATGGTCATATTCACTATATTCACATCTACACTTAAATTTGATAAACTAGATTAGTATGAGTTTTCTGATAAAAACAATAATGTGTAATTGTAAAGCAGTAAGCGAACATGCACACTCAAATAATTTCACTTCCCTATAATTCAACGTGCTCCTTTTATGGGCACGACCTTGAGTAGACGATCAGTTTGTTGCCGATGAAACATGTGCACAGGAATCTGAAGTTGACTATCAGTGGCGCGTGCATACAATGGGAACATATGTTATATGTTTATATGTTTTAAAGAAGAAGCATATTTATACAACTCGTCGTTTATTCTACAATTCAGCAGCCAGTTTCATACGAATTGTTGAAAACCTCAGCGAACAAGATACCTCTTATACACTTTAAAAAATTGCACATACTGAAAGCGCTCAAGCATTGTTCATCAGTGAAAGATCATGAATGTATCAGGTGTGGACAATTATTGACGATCATGGATCAGCTGCGGAAACTTAATCATGACACTTTTACCAGTGCTTTACGCTTCCAATGACATGGAAAATGAAAATGTCGGCGTAAAATAGCTCAACAGACTTGATGAATGATTTAGCCGCGCATGATCAAGTCCGCTATTCAGGACTAGACAAAAATGCATGCCATTTTTGGAATATCAATTTTTCCATGAATTTTGGAATGTGTAAATTCGATTACATCGAAATATTAAACTACCAAGATTATTAGAGTTAATGAAAAGAGGACACGAAAACTAAAAGATAAGGAAAGACTCAAAATCATGACTGATATAATTGCACCCATGAACATTAGTATCCAAGCTCATAATCTCTGGTGCTATGATGACACTGTGAATGCATTGCATCGTTTGAGCTCTATCAAAGCTCAAACCTCTTATAGGCTCACTATGCCACACTCATTGGATTTTATTTAATCCATCAGGAGGAAAAGAATGTTTGTGGCTAAAGCCGTGTTTGAAACTGCAAGCGTGCGTAGATCTTGCCGAACAAATTCGTACATTTCCTGGAGTAAACGGAGATACATTCTTGTTTTGTACCTTCTTTCCTCGGAATCCAAGAACATTATTCTTTCATGGAACAGATATCCTTCTTTCATAGGACAGCAAGGTTGTGGCATGCCAGCAGTGGATCATCAGCACTATTCATATACTGGTTGAGGCTCCTGTCCTCTCCCTCGAGTACATCACGGATGTTCTTCAATCCTCTATCTACTTCCTTACCTTCGTGGTAGATATGACCATCTCTACAGAGCTTTTGCCTGAATGATTATTAAGAAAGCCTGCTATCATTGCAATAGGGTCATGTACTTATTCATCTTCATAGAAGGTATTCATCTTCACAAGGTTGTGAATCATATTAAACACAGACTATGTGGATAAGAATGCCCTGGGTCTACTGGGAGCAAACCACCCGACAGCATTTCTCAGACATATCTAGCATTCGAAGCGTGCTGTTTTCCTGGTGTAATGGATGTCATTTCCAACGCATTTATGCAACGACAATTACACATTTATGCTTCCATCAGCTGAAGTGCCATTAAAGAATTATTTGATCAGCCTTAATTCTCACTACGATAGCAATCATTTTCAGTTTAGAAAACATTACCTACCCCTCCCTCTATCTCCTTTACTGCCGGGAAAATAAATATATTTTGTTATAGCAGCGGACGTTTGTTTTATCAGAGAGCATTCAAATCATACAAGGCTTGCAACAAATGCTTTTGAGTGTAAGATTTCAAAGGTATCATTTACATTAATTTTTGAATACAAGTCAATAGAAATGCTTATCCAACATTGACTATGCACTTCTGCAAACGATATAGAAGCCTTTCTAATCCCATGCGAAGAAAATATTCAATCTTTTCATCTCCAAGTCCTGTTGTTGAATGCAGGTATGCGGAGTCCTATCATTTTGATAGAACTCCGACTCCGGGGGTTGATAAGACTCCAGTTTTTAATAGGACTCCGATTCCGACTCCGGGTGGCCAATATATAAAGCCCAGTTTTTTTTTTTTTGAAAAATTGGCTGGTTACATCATAGATCATTATAGGCGTACTTGAACCTATTTTTAGGGATCATTGCTGTATCAATTATCAATCATTTTCGACGAAGGTTCATCAAATGTCGCTTTCAGTTGAATGCATACGACTCGGCTCCTCCCATCTTCTTGATGTGTGCTTCACACGGTTTTTCTCCAGTCTCTACCACGCAGGAAAATCCCCATCCTTCTTCAAAAAATATGAATACACCTTCGATTTTAATTTGCGCTTTAGAGGACCCATCACACACGATTAACATGAGGGTAGGAGGACAATGCTCTCAAACAAACTAGAATTTCATTTTTGTCTCTGATGTGACCTTTGGCGCGTAGGTGTGATCGAGCCTAGGAAGGCTTGTCTTCTCTGCTAAATCACCGAGTGAAAAGACAATCCCTTTTTCACTATCACGGGTCATTCCCTCAATTATTGCAAGCTTTGCATGCACTACATTCTCTGTACTTTTGTTTGACGGAGAAAGTTGATATCAAGACAGTGACAGCTATATAATAAATAATTTGTCTGTATTATATTTCGGTTCAAGTTATAGGCCGGAGTCCGGAGTCCTATCATTTGATAGGACTCCGACTCCACCAAAAATGACAAGGCTCCGGGACTCCGACTCCGCATCCCTGGTTGAATGTCCCTTCATTCTGCCAGTCAACCCGTCGACTGCTACAAGTTAAGGAAGAAAGTTCCTCTTATAACATTGTTGGAATAAGTGTGAACAACATTCCACTATTTTTGCTTTTTGATCTTCATTTAGAACACGGAGGACCCAAACATTTTGCAAGTGCTTGAAATTGAGACTAAAAAGACCCTAACATTTCCCAGTTTCACGCAAATGCCTCCAAATTGTCTGATGGCACAATCCAGTTTGTCTAGCTGTTGTTCTATTTGCTTCTCTTTTGTCATTTGCTGACAAAATCATTTCATCACGATCGTGCTGGTACCTGCTTCGTGGAACCTATTAGCCGACATAGAAAGCCTTTCAATATCATGCATAAGCCTATATTCATTGATTCATGAGCTAATGTTTCTGTTCGCTTTAATATTAATTGGGAGGAATTAGTTAGCATCATACTTTTTATCCACTTGTTGATATGCCTTTCCACGTCAACGATTGTTCTATGTCACGTTTTGACATCTATTTTCTTCAATTTTTTGTTGATATTGCATAAAGCTTTCGTTCTTTAATAATAAATAGTATTGCATATTTTTTCTCCAGCATTCAGTAGTTGCAATGAAATTATATGCACAATGCGAGTAGAAATCTCTCTAAAACTGTCTTTATTTCGCAAGTTGACACACTTTATACCTATCTTTGCCACAGTTTGGTCCTTGTTGTAGTTTTCCTGACGTACCTACACAATATTTTTTCTTCTTTCCAAATACTGATATCAAAATAAATTGGTTGAATTTTAAGTGGGCCTATTTCTATTGTGAATTGAATACTTTTGCTGACTTGATACAAAGCTTCTAGAATTTTTTTATAATTGCAAGCCTTCATTCGGGAACGGTCCTTTCATAATGTCATCGATGCATCTTTTGTAATATCTGGAAATACATGACAACGGTTTTTTTCAAATTTTTCCAGAGCATCAATGTAATCCACAAATGTTGCAACTAATGACAGAGCAAAATGTAGGTAAGCTACACCCATTGGGACACCGGAGATTTGATGGTAGATTAAACTCATGAAATCATTTTTCTCAATTATGATGCGAATTTTAGACATTTTATGAAGTCTTCCACTCTTAGCCTTTGTCAAAGTTATCTATAGGCCTATTATTCGTCCAACTTATTTCGCAATGTCAATTTTGATGCCAATGACCGAAAGGAATGATGGGATGCAAACTAATAGCATTCAAAGAAGTAAAAGTGGCGTCATATGTTAATTTCTAATTCAATTCTTTAATGAGGTCCATAATTGTGCTACCTAAATGGGCTGGAACATATTTCATTAATTTGTTAAAACTATTGTGGAGCATAGCCAATAATCTTTTTCTAGAAAATCATCGTGGAACTATAAATTTAAATAGGCATGCTGTAATTCAGTAACGTTGTCGCGTCATAATTAGGGGTAAATCCATTTTATAACAACATTTGTGAAAAACGTGTCTCCGTCTGTAAAATCCTTCGTTCTTAACCGATTTTCATAATTTTTTTCATCTTGATTTTTAGATACTCTTCTTTTTGGTCATGATAAATTCAAATCAATCAAAAAAGTTTTCTTTATGAAAAAATTAGCTCAAGGCAGAAAACGTGCCAAAAAAGCCTGTCCCTAGCACTCTGTCTTAGGGAAGAAATTTCGTCGTAATCTACTTAAATTATACATATAAAATTATGTATCATGTGAAAGCGCATGAACCGTACTTTCAGCCAGACTGTAATTCAAGATTGTATTCACATTTATTTGGGATTTCTCTTCAATTAGTCTTTGTCTTCCAAAAATCGGACCGATAACATTTTTTTGTCTGACCGATGCGCATTTCTCAACTTAGAAATGATGTCTTTGCTTTCTTTATACGACAAATACATCATTTGTGAGTCTAGTTGTTGCATCAAAAGGAAAAATCAACTATGGATCATCGCAATTGAGCAATTGTGAATTTTAAAAAAATGATCTGCATTCTTTCGACCAGACTTTTTGGATTTTTCTCAAAATTTCAATTGGATGCTGAAACCACATTTGTTATCCGGATCTCATGAAAACTCACAGAATTATCAAGAAGAAGAATGTGATCATCACATGAGATATGTTTTTTGAAAATACAATGATTATATCATTTTCAAAATCTCGTAAAACTGCAGAAAATTTCCATCTGACCGAGATCACAAAATTATCGGGCAGAATACACTTATCGGGCAATATGCGTACGTATAATGCAAATACAAAACTTGTGCAAATAGGCCTACTTATTTGATAGTGGTCGCCATGCACTCTGATTTTCGAATTCAGCGTGAAAAATTGACTGTATGCAAATTTTCAAAGAAAACGAAGCTGCAAAGTTGAAAAGACAAAAATTGCCCAAAATGTTGTTAATGGATTTCTAAAGGTGATAATGACATAATTATTAAAAATTCTTTGAGTGTGCATATCCGTAGAGATTGCGGTTGTTCGAGTGTTGGCGATTTTGCGGTTGACATCTTGGACAGTGTCCTCAGGATAGTGATGATATGTTTCAAGTTGCACCGCTCACAGAAAACTTATGCGTGGTAAAATTGTGGTAAAAAATAAATTCGTGGGATTTAGCTGGGATAATGCCCGGTATTTGCCATCTAACCAGATGGGATAAACGTGGGGCACGTCACAAAAATACCATGCTTGAGGTGACCGTGGGTCAATGTAACAAATCCCACGCGCTCCCCATGCATGGGGCCCACCATACCTTTTCACTGGGTTCTTCCTTGTTCGTAAATTCAGTCATTTTGCGCAGAAAAGGGGGTGGAACAGGCTGGTAGGTTTGAAAAATGGCTAATGCTTACCGGTACTGAATTGAAAATAATTTCTAATAGGCCTACAATGCACCTCCCGTTAGTTGACGTTAGCCTACGCGAATCATGATTCGACGTAGGCTCGCATTTGCTCTCGCACAAATGTTTGTGACAATTATGCACATAGACATAGACCACACTCAAGCAATGGTGTGAATCCGCATTTTGTAGGGTGGTGTAATCATTCGACCGTAGGCCTACCCTTGTTGGTGCTGTAGATAATCTGAGTAGGCTACGCGATATGCCGAATCGGAGTTCCTTCCGATTCCTTTAGGTAGTACCGAATCAATCGGATCAGGGGTTTGATCTAGCATCGAGAAACGATTATAGAAATCTGATAGAAGACTGTCTGGTTAGGTCTTTATGTGAGCCTCCAACCCTGCTATAGCTTGTGACTTGGAAACCCGTTGCGCACAGGAGAGAACGCTGGGATTTTGTTGTTTTCATCAGCACCCGTACTTAAATTAAAAATTTTGTTTCTATGCCTACTTTTTAAGTTGTACTTATAGCACCTCAAAAATCAAAACATCTTTACATAGGTAGGTTATTTCTCAAAATATGTCTCATTGATTCGTTTTCAAGTTGTCATCTCAAATGTTTTTCCTTTGAGGTAGTAATAGAAGATGAATTTACACAAAATAAGCCTATATTTAAATTTTTTACAAAATCAATTGGTTTAGCGATCTTTTATTTGTCTCGGGAATACTTGAAACATTTCCTTGATCGGGCTGTGAATCCGAGGTACCTCTCAAATACGTTAACATGCATCAAGTCGGTTACTTAATTGTACCTGTTCTATGGATCAAATTTCATTAGAATATCCCAAGGTATGCAGTTTCATTTAACGGAGATGTCATGATTTATTGATTTCATAATCAACAAAAATTGTTGGTCAATTGAATAACAAGTACACCTAAGCAACTGATGTGATCGATTGGCAATTAGTCACGTCGGGTTGTCCAACGTCTGTAATAACCTCCGGTTGACAATCTGAAAGGAAATACAAAAGCTGTTCTTTTCCGCAATGACAAGGCAGTTCCAAATTAAATAAATCAAGATATTAAAATATTCGTTTAGTAAAAGTTAACAACTAAATACTTCAGTATTTTTAAAACTTCTGAAAACCCTCAATATCTAAACATAACGCATTCGGAATGCTTAAAAAACAGAATTTCAAATCAAACTTTATTCACAAAGAGATAGAGGCACAGTGCGAGCGAGCTACATACATACACAAGAAGGGGAACCAGGGGGATAAGAAGGGGAAGGAAATCGATCTCGGGACTTAAAATTTACAATGCACATTCCAGATTACTCAAACAGCCATTTACACTTTCGACTTATTTCATATTTGATAAAAAATATTAGAGCTCAACAAGAATATGAGACAGGGCTTAAGAAATGTACAAAAAGCTTGTCACGCTGTCCGTAACAAGGGAGATGAAAATGGAGGTGGAGGTTCTCAATTGCGGCTACAGAACAAGTGCAGCGTGTGGTCCTTCATAAGTCCACCATCAACATTTGACCTGCAGTAAAGACAAGAAGAGCTTCTGTGTCAAAAAAGCAATATGTGTTTTAATAATAAAGTATCTCAAGGGAATATGCAGAGAAGTAAATTGACATCAATAGCTTATTTGGTTTTTGTTTCCGATTGAAAACTTGTCGCGTAGAAAATGTGTCTGATATTGCAAGTCTTGTATTTTTGTCCATAACGTTTGATTAAGTTACTTTCATGAACATCATCGGCTAAGGACAAAAAGCTAAAATTACTTAGAAATACAATATAGAAAGTGCTTAACTCGCACCCACCGGCCCATCTCCGACCCTTTAAAAGGAATCAGCTGCCGTCACATAATCATCTTTGATACAGCCGCTACAGCTTCCGCACCGAAGGCACGGGAGCTGCTGCGCACTGCCATGTACATGTCATGCACACTACTTTCCGTTCATTACGTCATGACAACCAGTCGAATGCGTTGTGGACATGAACGCTCTGTTCTGTATTCATTTCCGAGAATGTGAATGATGATCACCTGGGAGCTGGAGCTCCAATTCTACCAACAAAGGGAAATGGTCGCTGGGGATATGAGGATGCGGACATCCTGGGATTTTTTCCTTCTTCAGCCAATCTTCACTGACCATTTCCAAATTGCCAAGGATATTAAAATGATTCTTTGAGTAGAAAATGTAATCAATGATTCCCTTGAAATCATACCTGAAATGCAAACGGATATTGATTAAAAAGGAGATACATTGGCATACAAAGAAGGCTAATCCATAACATGTTTTTAACTCAGACATCGGTGCACTGGTTCAACGACTCGCTCTTCAATGTCAAATATATCAATCATCTTCCCAGTAATAAGACGGTTGTAAGCCATGCCTTTTGTAAAAGTAGCGATTTTGTATTCAATTACAGTACTATCACACTACATTATGGATACATGGCATATAACGTACTGGGTTATAGCTATAGTGACCACCGCAAATTTTCAAAAAATGAGGCGCAGCCCAAAATATAACACAGGAACAAAATTTCTTCAATAATATTAAAGTCAATAATATTGATATGGCATACAGGACCTATACAAGGTTGTACTTTGTTTCGATGATGTTCAAAGATGTACGTAAAGCAAAACGCAATGAAAATCAGAAAATTCACATTAGTGAAATCCACTTTACGCCATTTCACCGTTGCGCTCGAGAACCGTCCACAATTTTTTTAAAATTGATTGATCTGGCTTCACATCGAAAGCAGATATATCAAGGTCTATGTGGTGATGCTAGTACACACCGTTCATGCACACGATGTTTATGTGTTGTCATTCGGCCTAGCACAGTTTGACAGGCATGTGCCTAAATTCATTTTAAAATTCGTTACACTCAGGAAACTATTGAGAGTTGAAGTTCACGGTAAATACAATAAAATGCGAATATCTGCACTGCTCCGTTATCTGATAAAAATTTGCTTTAAATGCTTTCATATATACTTCTGTGCTCGGCTACACACATACTTTTTTTGAATCTCTATTGAGATGAGATATTTCTAAGCAATAGCTCCGTTACGCTTGGGACATAATGCAATTTTAGAGAAATTATTGAAATTATTGAACCAAAGAAATTAGTCCAATTTTCACACATTGAAAATATTGAATTACATCAGAAACGCTGACTAATAGAACAAAACTTTGCTCTTTCCTCATTATTACAAAATTGATTAATGACTTAGCCAACCTAATTTCCGTTCAATTCCCAATGTATACAGTGAATGTAGTAATGGGATAAGAGAAATTCTTTCATTTTAATTCCATTTGATGAGCACTTTGATGCCAATTCGAGAGCTAACGTGGTGCTACATGGTTAAAGGAATCCAAGTTCTTGCTTGTTTACAATTTCCAAGTTGCTACATGCACTCTCAATTAAAAATGGGAACAGACCCGAGTCCATGTATTACATGTTTGGCATACTATACATAAGCCTAAAAATGGAAAGCACTTCATAATTTAGTATCTGCTCTCAGTATTACATGACAACTACGAAAAAAACATGTCGTTGAAGATTTATATAGTAGCGGTGTTGTAACAAACTCCTATAATAACCTAAACATAACTCATTTGACACCTCAAAAGGAGAGAAGTAATCTTCAAAAACGAGGAAATGTATTGAATATCGAAAGAGAATGACAGCTATTAAGTCAATACAAGACACCAACACCCTTGATTCCCCGACCGCACTCGCCTGACCTAGGAATCGAACCGAAGTCCGCGGTATTTCCTCGCTTTTCTGCATCTGATTGCATGCTGCTTATTCGCTTTTTCCTAATACAAGTGCTTACTTATTTATTGTCCTAGCCTGCCAACAATTATGATTGCTATGAAGTCACGAGATGCCCTCCGAAGTCAAACTTGGTTGAATTTACCTTGGGCTGCACGTAATTTTACTACATGCTTTGCAAAACAGATTAGTTAACGAACATGTTTCTGTTGAGTGACAGCGAATTTATGTTTTCATATGCGCAGTTGCAAGTGTATAGTCCTATACTCTTTCATCAATACAAATTATTAATATGTCATATCTGCAATGCTCGAGACAATTATTATGAAAATTATGCCTTTCACTTTCAAGAATTACCATTGTATAGCGTTGCGTACGTTTACTTAAAAATTTCCAATACTGTCAGGTCAGAGCATAACATGTGGCTCAGCTTTTGTCCACCGACAAACCATAAAGAAGCTTTGATATCAAATATTCCGAATTGTTTAGCGAGCCATGTATGTAGACTAAATTCATAGAAAATGAAATACTTCATCATATTTTCAACTTCATACTTTCAGGGTTTACCTAACTTTCTAGTTTTATCAGACTATGTAATGTAAATGGATGTCGGTTGGATTGGAAATTAGAATCATATTAACAGCTGAAATTGAATCTATAAAAGCACATCAGTAAGAAAAAAAAATTCAAAAAAAAATTCATTGGTAAATGCTGGCGACCTTTTTGTAACAAAATACTGAATAGAAAAGACATTCCATGATCTATAGCTGAAATGAAGAAACATGTCACGTATTAGGTGATTTTCATCAAATCCCATTGTTAATGAAGATTTGATTCTCAATTATGAATGCATGGAGCCTGCCCTTCATTCGCTACAGACATCTCCAAATTCAACTGAGAAATACCGACTATCAAGTTTTTCTACTTTTTGACTGTAGTAAATAATTTGATAAAAAATACAAAATCGTTTAAGGACCAGTGTAAAAAATAGCGCAGAAACTCCAGTAAAAGCAAAAAAAGTAGCGCAGTGGTGGTCACTATGGAACGCACACAATTCACACGTGTATGAAGTTGGCCCTACCAATAGCCGTGCCATATCGAAAATCGCGTGTGCTACTCTCGAAAGCATTTACATAATCTTAGAGTGTGCCAGCTTGTGCCACCACCAATTTTTCAAAATGCAGCAGTTTAGAGAATATGGTCGATCAAAAGTTCGAGGTGGTACGCATGTGAAGTTAGCCGTACCACTTGTGAAAAGCGCGTGCGCCACTCGCATCAACCGACCGACTACACTTATTGAGAGTGTGACCAGGTTTGCGGACAAGAATGAACAAAGCTTCCAGAATGCGCAACTTAAAACTTTGACTGGAAAAACACAAAATCGAAAAATATTATGAAAACGCATCGCCAAGAAATGAATTACATTGAACTGCGTGTCTTCAAATAGATAGTTTTAGTTTTTTGTACTTTGGAATTGTTTTGGATTAATGAATTCGGCGACTATAATATATTAATGGGAGTTGAATGATTGAAAGGCCTTATCCATATTTCATTTTCAAACGGGTTACAAACTTTCATTATTTGAGTCATAAATAAGGTTTGGGTAGATTTTCATCAAATAGCAGATACTTAACGACGAAGATACTTTCCTGCTTTACCTACACAACTGTATGATAAGGTGAAAAGCGATCACTTTGTGCCATGAAGATAACAAAAGTTGCGCCCTCTTGAAGAAGTGTTCTTTAATCAAATTGTACAAAATTTGCGTTTCTGTATTTCTATTATTTATGTTTATATTAGAATTTAGAATATTTAGAATTACGTTAGATTCTTTATGTACAAACAACTAAAATTATTTCTTTCAGTGGAACACACAGTATGAGCAGGAAATTATCTGCGGGCCTCCAGTATTGGCACTGGATTTCGGAGCTCAGGAAATGAGGAATAGGGAACGAGTACCGCATGAAATATCAATTGGCGGAAAGGTATGATTACTGCATTAATCGTAGTCAGATAAAAGAGTAATGGAATTGTAGAAGATGATTTTGAAAACTGAATGTGCATCTGAATTTTGTCATAAACTTCCGTAAATGTACATGGATAGATGGCGACGCTGCGATGAAATGTTGCCTGAAATTAAAATTCAAACATACAGCAATGATAGACTGGATACCGCGGATATGCTGAAGCAATGGTAGATTGCTTTGAACATGTACGCGCATGGGCATTAAATTTGATGAGATAAAGATTTTTACTAAAAATAAAGGTGATATCTGGGGTATGTGCATGTAAATTATGTTTAATAATTATAGAGCAGATTTTATGTTGGAAATTGTTATTTATTTAGTCAAACCGATGGATTTTCTTGTCTGTCGGACAAACAGGTTCACGACAAAACGTAAACAGGACATGAAATTCAAAATCAATGAAATGTCAGTAAGGTATGAAAATTGAGACAATTAACATAGGCATTTACGCTGAAATTTCTTAGTTTTCCAGTTTCAAATTTACACTTTCTCCCATATCCAGGCACTAACATCAGCCACATCTGTGTTCACCACATTTCATTATCACGCTGATGATTTCTTTATTATTTCTATTTTATATTACATGCAAGCTCTCAGGCTGTTTGTGTACTTTTTTAATTCGTCTGTTCATAAAGATCCATTAATTTTTAAACTGCCTTGTATAGGAGCGATGACTACATTGAAAAATTGTCGGAATATATATGTCATGCGTTGTCACAAATGGGATTTAGGCTTCCACTGTTTTGTATGTTTTCTTCCTTCTTGGTCTCTTGTGATGCGTGCTCAAATGCGTTGTCAATCAAATTATTGGGATAATTAAAATTCAGGAAAAGTTGCTTCAATTCACTAAATTCGATGGAGCTGTCGATGGGATTGGATATCAAGATTTCCACTCCTCTGGCAAAATTATATAGAATATAATAAACAACATGCCTTGGGTGCACAGAATTGAACGGCACATAACTCATGTTGTCTGTCGGATTGTGACATTTCTTCCTATCATATACAGCAACATCGAGAAAATCAATAGTTTTGCGATCAATTTCCATGGTAAACTGGGTCGATGGATTAGGATTGCTCAGTATTGCGTCAAAGCAATCGATGGTCCCTACCGCTGAATTGATGCTGTTCCAAACGATGAAAAGGAGCATCAATGTATCTCATCCAGCTATAACGTAATTAATTTGTCTTGGAGTATCTGAATATTTATGTCTCCATATTTCTATTGATCTACTAACGCACACGATGCTTTTCAGATATGGATTGCAAGAACTCACCGAGCATTATGGAATGCCGTTACCGCATAATCTTATTCTGCAACGCGGAGCACCTACTGTACGACGACTTGTCTCCATATATACTGCTAAAACCCGACCGTGTAGAAATGATTTCTTCAATCTTTTACTTCCAGAAATGAATTCTTTTCTCATGATTGTCATCGTTTTCAAAAAATGTCTTCCTAACTAAACGTAGGCATCATCATCATCATCATCATCATTTTATTAGCCATGGCAAATATATGCCGTTGGAAAGACGGCAGTCCGTACAACTACAAGACTGCTTGGATACACTAGCACAGCGCGAATGCACGTGTTAAATAATGCTGAAAATAGTACTGATAGGAAGTACTTATCAACATACAAAGACTATGCGGTTCACACATTACATTATTGAGCAAAGACACTGGATACACACACAGAGTTAAGACTGATTCGGAAAATTACACAAAACATGTGAGGCAAGGGATTTCAGGTGGGTTTGAAAAGCTGACAGGGAACATGATTGTAGGGATGAGTGGGGAAGAATGCTTATAATGCCACTTGTGAGGGATAAAGGTGCCCGCCGAAAGCACTCGAATGGCGGATTAGTGGGCTGCATATTTTTAGGCAGCTCATAGTAGGTTTGTCTGAGGTTGTAATTGAGCTGACGTTGTAAGGGTTTACATAAGAGAAAAGCACGGGGACAAGTATCGTTAATCATTTTATAGGCTGTGCTTGCAATGATACGAGCACGACGAGCGGACAGCAGCTCGAGCTTAACCTCATCATAATGAGTCCGACCGAGATGGGTACGGAGAGGCAAGCGCAAAATATATCTGATGGCTCTGTTTTGTAGAGATTCAAGCCTGTCGGACAGTACTTTGCCAATTCCAGCGAAGGCGAGGGATCCATATTCCAGGTGTGGCCGAATGTATGTCTTGTATAGTTGAATGAGGAGATCTTTACAGTAGGGAATGTTGGAGCACAAAATACGGAACGCGCAGAGTTCTCTGTTTATTTTGGAGCATATATGTTTGACGTGATTTTCATACTTCAGGTTATTTGTAAGAACAATACCAAGATGCATGTGGATCAATTGTGCTTCAACCAGGGTCGACAAAACGTTTTTGTTTTATGTTAAGCGTACAGAAAATTAATATTTCAACCAATCAAGCGAAAATTAAACTGCGACTCAATGCTAAGGGCAAAATCCTATAAGCCTTGCTCAGTAAGATGAAATAAAGCATATGAATGTGAGCGACACACGCGATTTTCACAGAACGCACAGATGGGCGTGGCTGCTGAGGTAAATCCGCATTTCTGCAGATTCTACGGAGAGTTGGGGTTGTCTGAGGGGTAGCCCAAGCTGGCACACTCCCAATAAGTGTATAAGTACACACGCGATTTTCAAAAGTGGTGCTTGACATCCGTGCCACTTTGAAGTTATTTTGTCAATTTTCTCAGTTGCCATTGTGAATTTCTGCGAAGTAGTGGGTGGCACATGCTTTACACGTGTTATTTTTGACATCCATTTGGTTGGAAATTCATAAATATACGATGTAAGACTTTTTCGGTAATTTGGTACGGCTAACTTCACACACGCCACATTCACATGCCTTATGTGACTTTTCTTGCTAAATAATCTTTCATATAACGGATATCTACTTCAGTCCCGTGAGTTTTGTATAAATGACATGTTCTTCATAAAAAGCGAAATTGTTTTGAAATACTCCTATTAATTTCAAATGTGACCTGCATCAAGTCATCATCTTTAGCAGATGTTTCAAGTACGATTGACTTAAAATCAGATCTGATAAGTGATCTATTCAATCATTTATGTACTGTATAAGCAGAACGGGTTAGAGGTTTGCTTACTTTTTCATGTCTAAACTTCATGTGTGATTTTCGAATGCATGTAAATTGCGCTGATATAGCATTTTGGGTAGACATTAAGCGTTCGTGACGTATTTTGTGCTTAACATAAAACAAAATCGTTTTGTCGACCCTGGTTGAAGCACAATTGATTGGATAATAGAAAATAAGAAATTCTAGACATCGAATTATATTTTAAGCAGACGATGAAAATCAATCACACTATTTGGAAATGTTTTCATCTTAATGAATATTTTCTTTTTAAATCAGGGAGATGTCTCGACATTAATCATTCTGTCGAGTGAGAACGTGAGGCAAAATCATACGTGTTTTCAGTAATGGCATCCAGTCCTGAAAGCAGTTAAGTTAATTATGTTATCCACATGCATCATTAAAACAACAATCATCGTTCATGGCGATAATGCAGCCGAATTAAAAGTATAAGTAATGCAAGACGATACCTAAACAGACTTTGTCGTGCCCAAGGTTGCAAAACTATCAATGATAATCTAAGTTTTACACTTCCGAAAAGTGGTGTTACAAAACTCAACCAGAGACTCAATTTGCTCATTCTTGCGTACATATCCACGAAACAGTAAAATCAGCTATGAGTGATAAGCAGCCTTCACACATTCGCAGTTTTCAGATTACGAAAAATTTAGCTCTGGACCTTCTGCTGAACCGTCTTCAAGTGTAGACCTCAGCCAGCTGAGACATAATGCTGCCTATAGCTGCATCGGGACCCAAGAAATTCTACAATTTTAAGACCAACTTTTTGAAGAGAAATTTGAGCTTCAACGCATTAATTATTATTCCTTAAAAAACGTATGGTGTTATAAAATGCATGCATGCTGCATAATTCTGTGCGATGAGGTGAATCCGGCCACCCACGCTAGTCGGCGACAAATTCAGAGTAAAGCTGGATTGATGATGATATTATGAGAACGCACCTTGAACGCGATTCAATAGTAAACATCTATTAATAGATTGCCTACCTATGATAGATCATTAAGTAGACACCATCCTAAATCATCAATCAACTGGACCGGTATGAACCTTAAGTAGTATTTCATGAATTAAGCAACATTCACTTATATTCTCGCTCATTCACACGTCGAAAATGAGTGCACATAAACAGCTCTAAGACTTACATTTTATTTGAACCAATGAATTTGATCAAAGTGCATGCATTAGTGTGCATCATCAGTCCTCATTGGGATTGCTTCAATTAATTATTCAAATTAATAGGAATTATATTCTACTATAAATGAGTGCTGATATGATTTTCATCATCGTACGAAAATACAGATCTCAACCTTGTATGAATCTCAACCTTAATCAGCAGCTAAATTTATTGCTATTTTTGTCAGTACCAGGTAAAAGAAGAGAAAGCTTTGTGCTTAAATGGAATTCGATCATGAAATTATTGAGGAATTTCACTTTCACCCACAAAAAAGTCCGTGTCCACCATAGTTCCATAACAAACTTATTTACTCGTACACTAAGGCATGAACAATTATTACAACTCTGAGAACAAGTAGACCAGTCTTTACAATACTTTTTTTTGTTCCACGTTTATGCTTTGACACTGTTTCTCGAATAATCTTTTAGCTAACCACCTGTCGACCATGTCACAAAAGTCTAATTGAAAAAGATCTGCTGAAGTGCCCTCAGCTACTTATCTACTGAATGTATTGATAAACGATGTTGGCAATTATTTAGACATTATAAAGAACGGCAAATAAACAAAGTCCATATAAATTTCTCTATGCATAGGTATTTTAATGCTTGTCAAAGAGCCGTATTCTGCTGATCTTGCACAGAAAAAAGAACCGAATAGAAACCAAAAATGCTTTTACTAGACAATGCACTGATGGCTGAATGTCTATTGCAAGCAATTTCTAGTGACTTAACAGCCCCATAAAGCAATTAATTACAAACCATTTCAAAAAGTAACTTGACTATTGATGAATGTATCAAATCTCTAACCACCGCGAGATATTTTTCGTTGTCTGGGCCAAACCTCGTCTCCAAAAGGTTAATAGATGTGCAAAGCTACCAAGCCTGCGATAAAAGTGCCTTACTGGCGAATTCACTCTCTCAGCAGATGGTGCAATGATCTTGTGGCAATAGAGCATGCTTGCATATCCTCTAGCTCCAACGTCGCTGGCACGAACCTACGTACAACTGATGTGGTGCAATCGGCCGAAACATACCTCGTGGTGGTTGGATCTGTTGAGATTGATATAACTACAAATTTCTGTATTCATTTCTGTGGTGTCCGTGGCACAGTGGTTGCGTACTTGGACTAGCGATCTCTTGGTCCAGAGGTCGAACCCGGAAAGTGTCATTGGAAGTCGGCAGGAAGGGCATCCGGACTATAAAGCACCACAACGCTCCAAACAAAGTCTGACCTAAGTCAGCACCGTCCAAGGCCCCAGTAGGGGTAAAAAGTGACGTAAAATCCGTAAAAAAAATAACTAAGAATCTTGGTTTCTTTTATCGGCATATTGGATGTGTGGATTCATCTCCATTTCATAACAGGAATTATGATTCCTACTTTAATTTTCATATAATATGCTCTATTTATCAAGTTTGCAATTGATTTAACTGATTTAATATCCACTTCTACATAAATACTCGCAGCATTACAGAATCAAGCGGCATCGCTAAAAGTTGTGTTTCAAATAAAACCAACGACAGACAGTTTGCAGATATAGCGACACTTGACGTCATGATTTGTAGAAAACCAATTTCCACGTATCAACGACTTGAATCATGACAGATTTATGCGGTGCGCTGTTCTTTTTCTCAACAAAACCGAGATGTGTGTAAAACTTCTTTACTTGGAAGGGTGTAAAAAAAGACTCACGTGTAATTTGTGTATCGCATACCCTCGCCACCGTCATAAGCTCTTCCAAGGACGAAGTCATGCTGCAAGACATCTTCTCCAGCATTATTTCTGTTATGACGACGACGCCCGCAAAGTTTGTCCAAAACTTTGACATAGCCAAGATTTTTGAAATCCGGGTGACTTTTAGCAACCCTGCCTTGAGTCAAAAATTCCACCACACCCGATTGTGGGAGTGAATTGAAGTCTCCACAGACGATTAATGGCATATTCGATGGATAAACAGGCGTTTTTCCACCATTCTGTTCGAGCAAATGCTCTTCAATTTTTTGATTCAGTGATGAAACGTGCATTATACTCTGAATGAGTTTTACATCAGAGTATTCAGGATCCCAATGAATATGAGCAGTTGACACCATGAACTGCTGAGGTTGACTTGACTCTGAAATATAAAGAAAATAATTTTGATAAGCAAATTATTAAACAATTAAAGTGTTCATTACGCGACATTGCGTAGTCACTGAGCTTCCAAATTCCAATTAAAGGTTGTTACATGTCATCCATTCTTCAAAGATAAGACGGAAAGTTGCAATGTATATGCAAGTTCTATAGACAAATTCTAAGACAATACAAAGCAGAAGAAATGCTGGTGGCTACATAAAGATTAGATCAATGTGATTTATGTGATTGTCTGTGTAAGTAATGTCAAGTATCGGTTTCTTCTGTTGTCGATGAAGCTTACGAAATTCATATCAAATAAATGAATATTAGCAGAAAATGCGGCTTAATTGTGAGAATTTCACCTCGGTTACAGACTATCGCCATCGCTATCACAATGTTCAACTAATGCGGGGATACTAGCATAACGTGGGATCTATAACATGTCGCAGATTAAAAAACATTCTTCAAGGAGCTTTGATAGCTACAGTCCGTTTCATAAAAAGTGGATCATCCTAAAATTTGACTAAATAAAACATAAGTATGATACAGAAAGCATTTTGCATGTTATTTCATGTCCCTAATATATTTAAATGTCCTTATATAATCTGACAAGCTATGATACAGTAACGGTTCTTAAGAAGCTAATATTTTGTGGCCCTACCCTTATTGTCAATGACATTACCAATTCGTCTAGGCATTGATTCGATGATATCGTTGATTTTTGACTGATCTAACTTTCTTCACTCTCTTTTTAACAGTGACGTAAGTTGTGATACGCCATCTGTAGGTAGCAGTGAACGACGAACGTTACGATTTAGAATACTCCATACATTTTCTATGGGATTCAGATCAGGAGAACGAGCTGGCCAAGATAATGTCCTAAACCCTAGACTTGCATAAGTTGACTCTACTACTCCTGACCATCACTATCCTTCAGACGGACTGATGTTTCTACGTTTGGATGTTTTGCGTGGACGGCCAGAGCCCTCTTTACGACAGAGTCGAAAATCATCATTATGCCATCGATGCACATTTGTGTAAGGGACATTTAGTCGCTTGCTTGTAGCTCGCAAAGAAAACCCTAGTTCTAGCAAGGCTGACACTTTGCTTTTTTGTGAATGCGATCTCGTTATTGTTCATTTGTGTTTTGTATTGTTTTCAACCGGTAAGAGATAGATTTCTAGCTGAAAGCAATCAGGAGTGCTGCCAACACCACCGCAACGAAGTCAGGAAGCTATGGAACATGAAGTCCAGTTAATCACATGTAGCAGTTACATTATTGTTGATGAATAATGGTGCTATACTGGCTCTGATTGACCGATTTTCTTTATTTTTGTTTTGCTTGATAGCTTTTGGCTTGTAGAACAACATATTACATAACAAAGGAAACAAATGTAATTTTATAAGAGTGAGGTATGATTTTGTGTAACATTGCTAAATGAAGATCAAATTATCTACTACTTTTTTATCTATAACAGGAAAACAACTCAATATTCATGCTTGAAATTTCCAACAATGATATTAGTAAGCACAACTGACATATCTTCCAAATTTCAGAGAAATTCGTTCAAGTTTGGCGGAGTTAGACAAAGTTGAAGTTAAGGCGATGTTTAAGGGTGATCCATTTTTTATGAAACAATCTGTATTACCTAAAACCGAGTTATACCAAAATGAGGATTATGACAGATGCTGAAATTTAATGAACTGTGCAACCATTTTAAAAGTATCATTTCTATACTTAATAATCATTTAATAAGCAATCTTTTGTTATAATTTTCTTAGTATTTCGGCCATCTAAAGTGGCCATCGTCAGAAATCTACTTACTCTCTAATTCCTGCATGATATTCAAATTACAAAAACATAAGAACGACAACATGTTATGGAACACAAATAATCCTAAATGAATAAATACTACGGTACACAAAATCAGTAGATATCTTAAGACTCAATAAGCACGGCAAACAGGTGACCTCTAGACCAAAGAAAATCAGAAGGAAAAGTACTTGTTCTAGAAGAAATTAAAAGAAGTGAGTACGAAATATTTTAGGTAATTTTCTTTCTTTTCATTTTCCCAAGTCTTGAGGTCGCAATTTCTATTTGCTTTGTTGATTGAGTGTCAAGATATCAGCTGATTTTCTGTACCGTAGTATTTATTCATTTAGTATTGTATGGGTTACATTGCCAACAATCGCGTTTAGATTTTCGCAATTTGAATCTCATGCAGGAACTACAGAGAGCAAATAGATTTTTGACAATGGCCACTTCAGATGGTCGCAATATTAAGTTTGTCATCTTATTTCTATCAAAAATGCATGTAGTCATTTAATGTAACTAATTCAAACAAAAGCTTTCATAACGAAATAGTTGTCGACGTAATTTGCAAGAATCTAGTATTTCAGAAAAAAACCTCGGATTCGAATTTTATATATAAAAATTCGGATCAGATATTGGCTTTTCTAAAATACTAAATACTTGGAAATTACATGGATCACGGGATTATTTCAAATATTTATCGCTGTAGCTAGCAACTACTCGTAATAGCCAAAAGTAAAACAAAACATGTAGCAGTGCCGTCAGCAGGAGGCAGTTGAGATTCATGTGCACCAAATACTACACCTGTCGTGGGTCACCTCCAGAGCTCCTCTCGTGTCCTACTACCTTTAGAAGGCAAAGGAGGCAACCCACAACGCGTATGTGAGTAAAACAAAAAAACGATGTGCGAGAGTTTAGATCATCAGTGCATTTTGGTGCATTTTGTGATCATCAACTGCAACATCTTTAACATCATTCCTCAAAACTCTTTTCAATGTCATCAATACGAAAAAAATCTCGGTCTGAGATTAACTTGAGGAATGTTCTCATTTTCAATCGGACTTATCATAATGCTAATCATTTATTGTACAGATATAATCTGCCTCATTCTGCTGTAATGCTAAGTTCAATTTACTGCTCGGGAAGCCACTGTAGGTTACATTTTTCTGCTAGTGGAATCAATGTATGGCCTGAAACATTTATAATTGATATTTTAGAGACACATTGAGTTGTTGGCAATAGAAGTGATGAGATATTCTTACACACAATAGAATCGTTTTCTATATGTCGGATATAACTCAAGTTTAAAAGGTAGAAATCAGCTTTGTCTTCGATTGATTTATACAAGCATAATGGTTTATCAGCGTCTCACAATCAGTTTTAAAGCAAAGTGAATAATAGGCGACAATAATCAGGGGCGATTATGGATAGTTAACTATATACAACTTTAAATAACTGCTTCGACGATAATTTCGATTTAACAGCTTATTTTTAGAAATGAGCTATGAACAACCGACATTGTGTAAGACGGAAGCTTAAGAATTGGCGTGAAAGTGAGTTTTCCAAGAAATCCATTTTTGAGGTTGTCGACTGAAGAACTTGGCCTGCTTGAAATAAGGATTGATTAGTAATTGACTGTAGATATATCCTAACACCTCGTGTCTCGTTAAGTCTACAACCATGCTTACAATCCTGCAATAAGCCCACTCAGTTCATTGCCACTTATCATGGTTTCATTGCACTATGCCGAAAATCAAGCAATCCTGTGTTACGAAAGCAAAACACCTTGCTAGCGAAATTTTGTGAAGTAGAGGTCGATGGAGATTTCTTGTACTACAGTATTGTGAAGTGTTCGCATCTTTTACTGTTAGGTCCTATGTGACTGAACATTTTCAAAGTGGCAAGCATCGGTGCAAACAATGTTAAAGAAGTATCTTATAATAATGTTGTGTATATGGAAATGAACCATTTGAAATAGCCGATTTAAGCAATTATTTCCAGATTTACGTCTAAATATCCATTCTCGCACATGCAAGAACTGTCATCTGAATGTAAAATTTCACAATTTCTTCATTTTAAGGTAAGAAACTGAGGTATAATTCAGGAACTGAAAAGTCGGAAATTCTTTTATTGATAACATATTAACTGAGATTGCTGCAAGAAAAGTCTTTGCTTAACATCAGGAACAGGTGCTATGAGTATTCACTTCTTATATCATCTCGGTTGTCATGACGTCCATTTAGAAACTCTCAAATTTATTAGAAAAGGGATTTCTCAAACCATTATTATCCAAATTTGGGTAGTCTACAATCCAGGCACTGAGTATTGTGTGGTGTAATGATTGTTTTGTAGCATCACAATAATTAAGTTGACTATCAAAGCATGCGCACTCACCAAGCAACAATTGCTTAGATACAAAACCCTAATCACTGACAAAATGACAAGAGATTTAGAATCTTCAATTCCAACAGACGTCGCTGCTACTCATCTGATGTTGAAGAGAATGAGAATGAAATTTAAATTTAATACATAATATGACTCACTTCTACACCAATCCGACAGTCAATAACATCCCTGAACTTTCAAATTTTTGCTCAACTCCATCAAAATCTGAACTTTTCCATTTGTTCCTCAAATTCTCAGTATGCCCGAGTCGACGACAGTGTACAAGATTAGGAGGGCGAGACCACACTGTACAATGTCTTGTGCATAGACAAGATAATTTACAACATACTCGGCTAGATAGCAACATTGTTTCAAGTTATTTCTTGTCGGTGAAGGAACGATTCGTCCACTTCGGAGCAAAGAAATTAACGCATATATGTAAAAGTTGGGTAAAAGTAATCAGAAGTAAATTTCTTTTTTAATCACAGACACATGGAGAAATAAGTTTAGAATGTTATTTATGAAGATACCACATCCATCACTACATATGACTTTTATAAGTAGTATGAGTGCATTTTCATAGAGATCACCCCTGTACCTGGAGACAGCTAATACATTAACGATTCATTATATAATTATTTTATAATTAATTTTGAAAAACCTGCACGCTATAAATGCTAAAATATAAGAATTTCTGTTAAAAAAGTGTTAAATGCATTTTTGTGAGCCTTCTCTGGCCGTAATATTGAATCCAACTCAATAATTATTATACTACCCAGACTGACCCAAAATAATGTTTTGAAAAGTCACTGATCGTATTGGAACATATACATAATGTAATGGCAGTTAACGGGAGGCGCATTTTGAAATGTAAGGTTTTCAATAATGAAAATGGAAGTTTGCTCCCTCTGTTTTTATGCCTCAAAATAAAAATTAAAAATATCTAATTTCTTCAGCGGACGTTTCGGGTCCAGACCCTTTATCAACGCAAGAATACATATACATAACATTCATATTGCGAGATATTGGAACTCAAAAAATCTAGGTTTCATCCAGGTTGATGTACTTTGAGATATTTCAGTGAAATAAAAAGACATCCCACGAAAATCACCGCACATGATTGAACAGTCGTCGATGGATCAACCGTCAACCGGAAATCAACCGTTCATCGACCGTGAGCAGTCGCTGGACGCAGAGAGTCCCGTCTTTTTTTACTTTTTAACTTTAAAATACTATCGGCCAAAACTTTGGAGCTTTTCCTTGATTTTCCGGTTGGCATAAAATAAGCTTGGTTGAGAAAACCGAACTAGCTAGAAAAGACATGAATGACTGCTAGTGACCTAAAAT
The DNA here is from genome assembly GCA_907163375.1 of Prostheceraeus crozeri. Lineage (NCBI taxonomy): Eukaryota > Metazoa > Platyhelminthes > Polycladida > Euryleptidae > Prostheceraeus > Prostheceraeus crozeri. The sequence continues at coordinate 314,780 of CAJQUW010011929.1, read as the reverse complement.
TTGAGTTAGCTCATCAAGCTAAAAAAGCTTCATGCAGCTGTCGCAGTCATAGGCTGACCAACTTACTACATGCATCAGCTTTATGGAATCCCGTTTCACTTGATTGAGTATCCATCTATAAGCATATTTAGAGTAATGCCAAAATATGATATTCTTTATTGCATCATACAAACCGAATTTCTTCGTCAGCCTGAAGAAAGCCCTAAGAAATATAAAAGAATCAACATTTCACCATGACCTCATGCCTTAAGTGCATAAACCATGTTCCTGCTGATGCTTTTGCTGATGACGTGTTGAATGCAGGGTGATACACTTTTTACCGTGCATTATCTTCTCTTCGATGCCGCAACTCTTAACTAGCGATTCATTTCCTGTTGTGTTCAATTATATTATTCATTTAAAGATTTTGACCTTTTTTGGCATAACTTAGGGTTTCATGTGAAGTTAATGAATGATATATTGACTATCATTTGAATCAGCGGATTGAAATTACATGTTTATCAAAAGCACAGATATGCTACAAATCTCCCGAGGTCATTAATTTCATTATGGAAGGTATGCAACTCAAAAGTTTAAGTGTGGTGCACAGGAGATCGGATGACACTATCTTGATTTGCAATCAGAACACTAAGTAACATCCGTTATTTAATCAATTCACTATCTGCTATATTTATTAACAATTTACGTTTCATTCTATCGACTTCATAATTGTAAGAATTTGCATCAGGCTGATACACACCTTTCGTTTCCAAAATAGCACTGAGAGCTATGTTATCTCGAACCATTACACGATTTAACATCTCCGGTGATTCTTTGCAATCATTTTCGTAGCGTTCCATTGCCATCCGACTGAATTCAATAACAGTATCTTTGACAAGACGGAACCTAAAACGTAAAATTAAATCATAAGCAACTGCGGAGGGATGTTCAATAATAGCATCTGCATGTAAATAATTTGATGCATACAAATCAGATCAATTGTGGTAGAAGAAGTAGATCAGTAAATATTAATGTATTGATATGGTTCGATGTAAAAGTGCTGAAAACCGCTGATATTAACGACTGATGATTTTTGAACTTATCAGAGGCGCTTCATTTTTACAAGTTAGTAGACTATGATTCCAATCTAATAGTTTTGATTTCCAATAGGGTCCCCTAACTTCTCCACGCGCGTCTGAAAGCTAGCAATGTCAAATCAATAGCAATCACTTAAGCTTAGCGTTAAGACCGGAACTGGTTCGGAGGAACATTTTTGGTAGCCGCATCATTGACGTCGATGCACGAAGTAACGCAACAGGCAACGCATCTTGGGACTTTCATCTAGCGATGACTGAGTTAATGAAGACAGGCAATAACTCTATGCAATTGATGAGCTTTTTGCATTTGCGGAATAATTACAAAATTTGCCAAGTTGGGATATTACCAAATCTAGAGAAATTCTAGTTTACGTCACTAATTCGTCTATTTTTCGCCATTATTTTTCAAACCCAATATGTTGTTTTCATGCTGAGTCCGCTCCAGTACAGCATAATGCAAAATCTTACTTTAAAAATTGTGCAATAACCGATTTGTCAACTGAAAAGTGTAGTGTTATGGATGGTTCATTTCGAAAATTGAATAGTTATTTCTAGTCTTTCGAGAAACGCTGAAAATGAGCAGATTTTGGCTAATAAATCCATAACAGATTATTGAACTAATCGGTCTTTTGGCAGACTTGTATGGCAGTAAAAGAACCAATAAATGAACAAACGATTGGTTACAGATGAAAGCACTGCCATATTACTGTAATGACATTTCGCTTTCATATAGGCCTACAACAAACAAAAATACAAAATTTTGGGAGTTGAATATGCAATAAATTCGAAATTTCAAGACATTTCGCTCTGTAAACTCTAGAGCCAAACTAGATCACAGGACAAAATGTGACAGTTCCATCCTACTGTTCGTTACATAAAGCAATAAATAAATGCATAATCCAATAGAACAAAATTTTACGACACCACACAGAACACATACCATTAAAAAAATCTGGTGCACCCCTAGAGATCATCCCTCACTGCAGCAGTTTTAATAATAATAATAATAATCATAATACATAATAATAATGACGATTATGTTTATCATTAATGCCTCAATACTGCTAATTGTGAGGCTAGTACGCATTAAAAAAAGACAGAAATCATTAATTCAGCAGCACATCATCCGCATTTTACCGACACATGTGTGAATTCAATAACATCAATCCAAAGATAGGAAAATATTGTGCTCTGAAAGAAACAATGCAAAGCGAAGATCACTTGAAGCTCTTTACATTCAAAACACGTTTAATTTCGTAAATGGTTGTGTTGGTGAAGTTTTGCTCCCTTTTTTATCTTAGTTTGATTGAGCACCGTTCGCTTTTCATGTTGTCTAATCTATTATTCCACGGTTGATATTTTTGATTGTTTCTATACATTTCCTTTTGATTAGATTCAGGGTTCCTACTGGATCTGGGAAACCATTTTCCAGGACATTTCCAGGATTTCCAGGATATACATTCAAAGAAATCCTAGGATTCATCATAAGGTGTCGGATCTATATCCCCTCGAAACCCATCAATTCTGCTTTTACTGAATTTACTGGCACTGAGGCCGTGAGTAAGTCATGAAACGTCTGTCATTGTACATAATTTTACCTTATCTTCTTTAATACAAGATGGAAAAACTATTGGGAGAGACTTGGCTTCTTTCTTAAAATTTTCAAGATGCATTATCACCTCCCGTATGCCACAATCAATTAAGGAAATTTAGTTACTTCGCATATATAGGGCCTACATGTATTTTCAGATCATTTTCGATCGCTATGATATTTCTTCACGATTGTTGATTGTTTTAAGCAACTTACAGATGAAACGAACGAAATATGTGAAATTTGCGAGAACCGTCAGCTCATGCGAAAAAATTGCTGTAGCCCTATTCATAATATGTAAACCATATAAAACAAAAATCATGTTGAGAAAGAATGTACAGAGCTTCAGCAGCCCATTGAAAGTTATTTAAAATAAGTATGTCATGAAGATGTCCATCAGATCAGAATTAGTAGCCAGTCCTAAGATCAATTGCCATTAGATAAACAAGATCAGCATCGCTAGACGCACGAAAGTTACCTCGATAGGACACCCCAATGCAATCAAAATATTAGTGTATACATCTTACATTAGGACATGAAAAACGAGTCTGTTACTTCATAAAATTTCAATTTTTGTTTTGCCAGAATTATTGTAAAAAGCTTTTCTAGTAAGATAACATCATAAAAAACTTTGTGAGGTTAAAACATCCTCAAGCTTAGTGTTTCATACATATAAATGTAAATTGAGATACACATGGAATTCCTCGAAACAATCATGTAAATATATTCTAATCGCCAATAACGATAACAACAAAAAATGGGAAAACGAGTTCATCTCCTTCGTACAATGGGAATATAACAAACGAAAATTTAAAGCAATGCCTCAAGAACGAGGACCGTACTTTGGTATATACATCTACTTGGCACATACATCTACCTGGAATGGGAACAGTGTACGAGTAAAGAATGTAAGAAAATGCTGCACATCATGAAAAAACATTTTCAAGTTTGGAATGACAAAAAAGTCAATTCGTCAGAGCATAACTTTTTTTACTGCGGCATCATTTATTTTTTCAATCAACATGTAAATGAGTTTGACTTCAAAGATAAAGTAGGCCTATGCTTGACTCAAACTTTTTCCAGGCTTTCCAGGACCGGTAGGAACCCTGAGATTGCTTTGATTAACCTTGTATATATTGTATTCCATGATAGATGATGTTATGCATACTTTCTATATCGGATTCTATGCATCTATGTCTATCTATTCTGTCTATTCTATGCATCTATATCTGCATCTATTCTCATCATTTTGAAATTTTGTTTAACTGCAATGCATAAACGATATTTTGTCACTCTCGTTAAAGAATCACGAAACATTGAGTAAAAATTCTTTTTATTCCTGCGAAAGCCAGTTGCAAATGTTTATGATCAACATCATCCAGGTATGGCCAATCGAACCCTTAACCGTCTCTATAAAAATAAATGTGCATATTTCCGTCATCAGAAGAACCATAGGCAACTCATCTGATACATAGCTTGACTATTTCGTTAAGAAATATTGTGCGGCTGAAACAATAACCGATATCCAGTATTCACTGAGACCCTAGCATAGCTGATGACTACCAGGTCTGATCTCTTGATTTTTACATCATTTGAACATTATATATAACAGCTTTCACTTATCTTATTCTCTACCGCGTACAAAAATCTCCTCCGGGAAGATTTCTCCTCTTCTTAAGCAATTTAACCCACGTCATTATTTTCTTCATATATTTCAATCACCGATCAAATTTGCCTGCGATGTCATGTGCATCCAGGCGATATTAATAGATCATTCTACGTCGAGCTGGAATTTCCCCAAATACAAACAGGAGCAACAACATTCGCTCAGCAAACATAGCAGCCTCATCTTACCGTTCATTTTTCCAAAATATAGCACATCCGTCCACCTTGCGTCGTTCTGCATCTGTCATATGATGAGCGCGAGATTTCGGACTGAATATACCTGAATACCCTTGAGTTTTCAGTAACTTCTCGAAATGTAACTCATACTGATCCATCTCAACCTCCTGCAAACGAAAATCGATCGTAACTGACGCAGTTCGGGTTGGTGGTGGGAATATGAAGAAGAGCACGATTCGTATCGGCTTTTCTGCAGCTGAGGGAGTGAGGAAGAGAGAAGCTAGGAGGCAACGGGAATTCGACGGGGAAGATTGAAGTGACGGATACGTGAAACCTCTCTTTAGGAACCTGCACAATGCACATGTACGGAATAACTATATCATTGCAACAGCAGTAGACTTACGTAATGACGGCTATTTCATGACAAAGCGATCAGAATGCAGTCACATGTAATGTCTGAGAATAGAACTTCTAACTAATCAACTAAATCAAAGTTATGTCTGAGATCTCAATAAGAGCAGAGGAATATACGCGTTAGTAAAATCATGATAACGAATATTGTGAAACACGAGGACCCCCCCCCCCCAATAAATGCTCACATTAATGCTTGTCATGATAATTAATTGAAAAATACATTACGAACTAAACAAACTGTCCGAAATTATTCGTCGTAAAAAATAAAGCATTTCAAAATAATGAAGTCTTGCTGCTATTTCTAGCCAGCTATATTCCTAAATTTCATTGATTCAGTAGGACCAATTATTGAATTTTTGATTGCATACCAATTACATCATTTGTATTTGTCATTGTTATTTGCAGTGACTGAAATTATTTTAACATTAAATCAATAAACTCATATAGTATATTCATAATGATCAAAGAAGAAAATTCATCATTATCCACCTAATGCCAGTTCATACTCAACATGTTCATACCTACATAGCCAGCAGTCTCTGAGCGAAATGATGGCTAATTATCTACTATTGTAACTTATTTTGCTGCATGACAATTTGAAATTGATCTTTCTTTGAAATTATGGATTGTTGCGAGATGTACAAGCACCGTATATTTCTCATATATGTCAGTTTTTAGATTGCCAAAATACTTAAACATCGATTCAATCCCAACCCGGATGCCGATCCGGAGAATTTTTGTAACCCCGATTGGTATCTCAGGATTTTTTTCAATCCCATATTTTCGCATGAATGCTGAACAAAATCTTAGATTTTCATTTCTATTCCTACCGAAGTTAGAGGTATCTTTGCAATATGTGCTGATGCATTCAGAAAACCACTACGAGTATTTCTAATAAGTACATTATTAGAAGAATCAGGCATTTTCATTATTGAATTCTATTGATAACACCAATTGAACGTACTTATGACTCACGATCACTTGCTCACATCAGCATCAGAATGTGAAATGCTTGGTTCGCTTCAATGTAAGTTTATTTGCAATCTATAAACAACGCTTCAATGTCAAAAACAGTCATATATTAATTGATGATGCAGTTCGAATAAATGCATGACACAAACAGTACCGTTTAGCTCTGTCGTATTTATTTAGTTCTACTGTATCTACTACTTATGCCATTCTGATTTCTACACACTCTGACTGACATGTCGCATGTAGGTCGGTTGCCTCAATAATATACCAGTTGTGGAATTTCGGTGTGACCATCATAGCTTCATAGCACATTATCAAAATAATCACCTATCTCGCTGATACAGCTTAATATTCTGTTAAAAAAGTGGGTATTTCCTATCTTATGCTTTTCTGACCGTAGACAGGAAGCTCGGGAAAATATTGCGCTTAACTAAAATAATTCGACTGTTAGATAGGAGGATTGCCTGAATTTCAAGTTGGTGATAGATTCACATGAAGGCAGAAAATGCGGTGCTTCTACATTTTCAAGATTTTCTGTCTATCCTCTGTTGCGAATAATACTAATAGTAGGAATAGGTTTACAAGTTAGAAGAAACTTTCAAGTTTTCATGTCAATTTACCACATTTCTGAAAAGTCGGATCAGCTTATCTTTTTCAATAAATCAGATTATAATGACATGCTTACCTGTAGACAGATGATATCAGCGGTGTATAATCGGATTTCATCCAGAATAGCTGTACGTCTGTAAACCCAGTTGAGTGCCCATGAAGGGCAATATGGATAAACTTGTTGAGAAGCGTACTTTTCGCACAATATGTTGTAGCACATCAAAGTAAATTGAACTGAAAGATGTAAAACATTCTTTGCAGCAAAACAGCTTGAATCCAATAGCAAATTTTTGTCCAAATAATCAGAAGGGACAGAATTATGCAAATTTTCGCACCTGTTGATTCTAATGTTAATAGAATTGATAAAAACATTATTTGGTTGCAGTCCCAGCTAAAATGAAAAAATAATCATTTACATGTGCATGTACAGGCCGGCCATAAAGTCGCGCAGGATGTTCAAAACACCCTGTTCCCAGGCATTCTCGCCTATACAAATCCAAATACTGTGAATATATTCTCCTGCAAATTGTCTGGTATCTCGCGATACCCCCTTGTACAAAGAACTTTGATAAAGATCTGCCTCAAAACAAGTACTGTATTTACGTCACTCAATCTATCTCCTAAGATATAATTCAACTCTTCATTCTTATTCAATTAAAGTTCTAGCATCTGATCCAACTGTCATTTTTGTGAATTGTGTTGAACTGATTTAATTATTCACTGCGAAATCAAGTCAGTGAAAGTCAGATTGAATAGTCATCACTTGCGGCGAAGAACCGATCGAACACAGGTGTCAACAAAAGAATGGATTTACCGACCCGTATAAAGTTAGTGAAATTTTATTATCAATCCAATTGCTCTCCAAAACAAGCATTACGACTTTTTCGAAATGAAACTGGTATCAGGAATCCTCCTTGTTGTGAAACGACAGTTTCACGTCTCATCCAACGTTTCGAAATTTCCGGCAGTGTTGAAGATGAGCCCCGATGTGGACGCCCAAGAGTTTCCGATGCCACAGTTCAGAAAGTTGAAGAAACTTTGACGGATTTGAAGAAGCGACACTCGCTAGGGGTGTGTAGCTCTACAAGAGTCGCAGCCAGCACTCAAGTACCGCAATCGACTGTCAAGAAAATTTTCCATGAGAGATTACATCTTCGACCATATCACATCCAAAGGGTCCAAGAACTTAAGGAAACTGACTATGAAAAGCGTTTACAATTCGCAAACCTCTTCACAGAGATGTGTGAGCGTGATCCAAGGTTCTTTGATTCGATCTTGTGGACTGATGAAGTTCATTTCTATTTGAATGGTTGCGTGTTTACCAGAAATTGTGTTATTTGGGCCGCTTCTAATCCGCATGTGACTGTCTCATCATCTCCACACCCAGAAAAGATTACCGTTTGGGGAGGCTTTACGTCAACAATGATTTCACCACCGTTCTTCTTTGATGGCAGTATTGACGGTGATTCCTATCTTGCTATGCTCCAGAGTCATGTTGTTCCATTGCTGAAACAAAGGCGAATGCTCTCTAAGACGACTTTCCAACAGGATGGAGCGCCTCCTCACATAAAGAGGTGCGTGGCTGATTATCTTCGGCAGCAGTTTGGGACAAGAATTATCAGCCGATGCTTTGATCGTCCATGGCCTCCACGATCGCCTGATCTGTCACCGGCGGATTTCTGGTTTTGGGGTGCTCTAAAGCACAGTGTATCAAAGGTGTCCGACGACATTGGATGAGCTTAGAGAGGCAATTTGTGAAGAAATGAGCTCCATTTCCCCGTCAGAATTGCGCAGAAGCTGTGAGAATATTCTGGTTCGTCTTGAAGAATTGAAATTTAACCAAGGTCGTCATATTGAGAATTCATAGACTGTACACATTTTGTTTGACTACATTTATTTGTTAACGCTACCAATCAATATTTCGAATAGAATACAAGTTGTTTTTCTTATAAAAACTTGCTCTGGAACACTATTTCTTGAATAAAGAGTTGAATTATATCTTAGAAGATAGATTGAGTGAAGTAAATACAGTACTTGTTTTGAGGCAGATCTTTATCAAAGTTCTTTGTACAAGGGGGTATCGCGAGATACCAGACAATTTGCCATGATAAGGAGAATATATTCACAGTATTTGGATTTGTATAGGTGAGAATGCCTGGGAACAGGGTGCTTTGAACATCCTGCGTGACTTTATGGCCGGCCTGTATATACTGGATTGATCATACACCGTTGCTGTAATATCTGGAAAGTCGAAGCTTTTCACCATCAGTTTCTCATGACATTGTCAACACACTAAAGAAAGACAGCTATTACAATCTGCTCTGAGAGTGAAATAGATGAAGAGTTGGAATATCATCATGGAGTGATCAAAAACATGAACATGATAAAAAAATGCAAAAACAGTCAAACAATTTTAAAAAGAAGAATATGCATGAAAGCAAAAAGAAGAAACCCACATATCTTTCAGCAATACAAAGAATACTTTGTACATCAGGAAATATTGAATCAATCCTAAAACAATCAATTATATCGACGTAGTTTTCGCCCTCGACATAATGAAAAGATATGTATTGGTACTGAAACGACCATGCCCAGCAAAACAACCTGGAAGTGAGTACGAAATAGATTCAGGAGATTGTCAGTGAAGATATAGTCTAACGACATCAAGACCGTTGGTAAAAGGGATCGAAGGACATAAGAAACTTGTAAAAGAAAAAGAAGCAAGTAATTCAGAATTAGTTCATCATTCAATGATTAAAGAGCAAAAAATTGATTTTAGAAACAATATTTGATCGCTACGAAGTGAAACAGAAAAGATTGGTCAAGGTGGTCACTTGGAAAAGAAAGATGAAAAGGGGGTAATAGAAAATTCTATGATATTGGACATCTGTAGGATGATGTGATTTAATTCCTTTGTTGACAGTTTCCCACAGAGAAATATACTTCAAGCTGAGTCCATTTGAGTACATGTAGTCCACCATATGCGTGCTATGTGTTTAGGTAGAACATATTAATCTGTGTTTCCATCTAATATTTAAATTTACGTTGAATGTAATTATAAATCAGGCCGTGTGATAATGCTCAACGATGCTTTGACCAGCATTTTCAGTTGTAAAGAACACTTTTGCTTCATCAGCAATTTCGGGATCCTCCAAGCAAAAGATGGATAATGATCCCCAACTCGTAAATCAAAAGTTTTGCTACTCGCCTGTTTAAGTTCCACGTGTATTTGTTAAAAAATAAATGATTTATAAGGAGCCACGGTTTTGATGTAATTGCCGATCTTATAAACTCTGATGGCAACCATCATCAAATAAAATTTAGCTTAACAAAGCAACTTTTATTTCAGAAAGCAAAATTGTAAATCAAAAAACGTTGAATGATTTTTACTTTTATCAGAAGTATTTCAGACAATACAAAATCAGCTTTAAAAATTCTGTGTAAAATGAATTTCAGAATTATGGTTTGCTTTCAGAAAACTCTTCAATTTTCGATTATCAAAATGAATTTAAACTATTTATTTTTCAAAATTGTAATAATTTGAAATTTAAATTATCAAAATGAAACGACTGATAAAGTTTAAGAAGCATATTTAAATCATGAAATACACTTCCTTAACAGAAACTGATTTTCAGACTCTGTGATTTGAATTTTAGATACAGTGAATTGAATCAAATACTGTAATTTGATTCTAGAAGTGATCGGAATTTCAGAAATTCTAAGTAGAATTTTCAACATCATGAATTGATTTCTAAATTATTAAAACTGATAAAAGCAACATAAAGTGTAATTTGTCGATTCATGTTTGCCTTGTAATTACTGTGTTATAAATTACGCCTGATTGTGCTATAAATGACGTAGTATGTGATCTGTTTTAGGTTTTGCAATTTTGATGTTGAGTGATGAGGTGATCAATGCAATCATGACAGATCGAATGAGCTGCGTTTTCGGTTGAGACACAATCTCAGGGAAGCCTGGGATCTCTCCTAAAATATATATCAATGAGTCGCAGTAGGTTACCAATTGAGAGATGTGAGCCAGCGAATTTTGGGAGGTCTGCACAGATGTCTTCGTTTCCATCAAATTGTCAAATAGCACTTTTTCTCGCAAAGTGAATTAATTCAAATACGTAATTGACCAGCGACGGGAGATCATGAAGATTTTCATCAAATCTTTGGTTCTTCCTATATCTAAGTTCTTTTGTACATTTTATTAATGAAGCTCCTCTTGACTTACATGACTTCGCGATAAATCAATTATTAAAGAAATCATTCAACCGAGGAGAATCTAATGACGTGAGACAGACAACGATGTGTCCCTGTTTCCGGTAATCTTCACAAGAAATACCAAATTGTTTTGCTTCAATCGTGGCGTTAACTATTTCCATTTTGTCTATTTGAAATGCTTGTCGTTTCAATGTCATAAATGTGAAGGCACCTAGGGACAGCTCTGAACTTCACGAGTGCAGTGTCTTTCAAATGCTCCTTCACATCTTTAAGAGTGTCTGCTTGCGTGTGCAGCTCAAGACTTAGCATATTTGTTAATTTGTAGAGGCAAACACATGGCTTTATTCAGAACTATTGAATTAATTGCAATTTCCGATTGGTTGCATGCAGTAACATTTTTCACGTTAACGCAGCCAGGATAATTGGACTACGAGACACCTATTAGAATAAAGAAAGCAGCAAACAAACATCGTTCAATTTGGAGCTGCACAGAATCATGACATCACTTATCAATCACAGTCAAATGAAGAAGTAGAAATTCAAAAACCGATAAATTAAGAACAATTACAAACTTCAAATTTGTAAAATCATCCAATGCGTCGAAGACTAAAAATTTTCAAAATGTTTGTACATCTTTGTGATGACGTCAAAAGCATAAAGTCAATTAAACTAAGCCCATTGCAAAGCATTCAGAGCATCAAAAATCAAAAGATGGTCACATAATTTATACAACAAAATGATAAGCAAATGACATAGTAAAAATGCTATAACATGGAAGCTGCCATATGTCATAAATTTTTGTCAATCAATGCTGTAACCTGAATGGGTTGAGAATTTACTGAGACATAAACACTTAAATGTGTGCACGAAATTATGAATGTCATTTATTATTTTTTTTAAAGAAAAATTATTATTACAGCTACATATATTTATCTTCGATCAAGTTAACAATACTAACATTCATTGATAATGAACCAGGGCTGCCACTCTTATCAAAAATAAAATCCGGAAAGTCAAATCGGAATGGGACCCTAGATTACGAAGTCGTGGGCCCCCTCAAAGTAAGAAACTTATGATTATTCGATATCACATGACCCGGTAAGTTTTGAAAGCGTTAAGGCAGAAGTTGGGTCTCTTCTAATAAAGATGTTTCACAGTTAGCAAGTAAATGTATTAAATTATTACTGATGCTTATTCGATCATCAGTTTCATCAAGATGCACTAGAATAAATGACTAGAGCAACTACTATTTTCAGGAGAACCGTTTTCGAAGGCTAGACAGACTGTATTACAAAGACCCCTCTACCCTCCTCCCAAAGCAAAATCAGCATGATGTTATAGAACGATTGACGATTTCAGCTCGTTAAAAAGACTGCATATTATCGAATAATCTGCATGTAGGCCTATGGATGATTTTACTTAACTGCTTCAAAGACAACTTTCTTCATTTCGATCATAAGTTTTACGTTCAAATTTATGATGCACTATTCTCGTGCAGCTTTGCCATTTTCTATTAATCGTGCCATACGTCACACGGTGCAAGATAACGTCTTTGTTGTGAAGAATTTTCATGATACCGCTAGGAAATTGCTGTTCAGCTGTTCTACGTTTGGAAGACCGCTTCAGCAGAGCGGTATGGTCACAGCAAATATCTTCATACAAAATCCATGGTCAGCGCGATTTAAATGCTTGGGCAAGCCATTTTCTTTGAGAGAGCCATCATTCTTTCGAGAAATCGATAATGTGTGGTAAAATCTTCCTTTCTATGCTGCATAAAATATAACGAATGTCATGAAGGATAGGAATATCTTCATGCAGGATGGGATGCCAGCGCACTACTACAGACTGATCGTAAATTATTTAAAAAACACATCTCCTCAATCCAGGGATGAGAACGCGGTGTCAGAAAAAAATCCGGAAGATATGTTCTAGGGGCCCAAACGTTACCTTTTCTGGGGCCCATTTTCGGTTTTGATATGATTACAAGTAATCCAAGATTCAATTTTAAATAGCTATGAATCTTTATGCGCCTACACACTACATGCCATATGCTGCGACTAAAAATACATTGATTATTAATGCATTAAGGCCATAGACTATAATTAATTGGAGCTCAACCATTTTGAGTCAAAGTATCACAGACAAAACCTCCAGCCTTTTATGAGTGTAACTAGTAGAGTTTTGATGTTTTAAAAGCGCCGCATGCGAAACCTGCACCCATTTGGGAGTATAACCAGCTTAATTTTGATGTTTTATAAAGAGCCGCAAGCAAAACCTAGAGCATTTTGGGAGTGCAACTAGTAGTGTTTTGATGTTTTGTAACGCTTCGCAGGAGAAACCTCCAGGCTTTTGGGATAAACCTCTGACTGTTTAATTCTCCATATTTACCTAGATGAATAGAATGAATGTTCAATATATCCCTCTTTTAGAATTTCTCAAAATTAGGGTACTTTGAAAAATTACCACCATCAATAAGATAAAAAACATTCCAGGTAAACTCTTGTTTTATTTTGAACGACGAATGAAACGAATTATCAGAGAGTCTATTAAGTATCATATCAATTCACAGGTCTTCTTGACAGCTTTTGAAGACCACAAGTTAGGTCATGACTATACTCCCCATCACATAACTGATAGAAGTTACTTGGGTCACTTGCTTATGTTTGAGGCTATGTATCCATTACAACAGGTTGAGTTGGATTGGAGATATTTCGAGATTTTGTTTTCTTCATAGGCCTATTTTCTTTACCTTTGTTTCTAGGAGTGGATTCGTTTTTTCTCCTCTGATTGTTGAACTTCGGAAACATAGTTGGAGGTAGTCAGGACACCCGATATCTTTGGTCTCTCAGCTGCAGTCATCTTTGTCGCTCACACGATGTTTATTAAGCTGGAGAGACTTAGAGTGTCCCATATTACCATTTAAAAGCTATGTAGAGTGTCCATTTAAAAGCTATAAAAATATTTGATAAAATTATTAAATTGAAAAGTGAAATATTGTAAGCATAGCACAAGACCCCAGCTTCCATATCAAATGCATTTAAATTCATGAGAAAACTTGATTTATGATATAATAATAGCTTTACTGAAATCTAAATTTTACATCAGCCCTATTTTTGACCTACAAAAATTCGTGTATCACTTGTGTTTTTATCACACAAGCGGAAGTATGCAGCCGATTTCGCTTAAATTTTGTGTTTGCAGCTAATGATCACATCAATAAATAACCACCTTCGTTATTCCAAAATATTTGCAGGAAGCATCCTTTTTCGAAGATATTCGTCAAGTGTCCCATATTACCCGCACCTACCCTAGTAGAATTTTGATATTTTCAAAGCCCTCAAGGCGAAACCACCAGCCTTTTGATAGTATAACTACTAGAATTTTGACGTATTCAATGCTATGCAAGCGAAACCTCCTGGAATGTATAAAGCACTTTCTCGCAGTTTCAAAAGGGGCCCCTCACGATCTCAGAAGGGCCTTTTCGCAGTTTCAAAAGGGGCCCTCCACAATCTTAGAGGGGCCTCTTCGCAGTCTTAAAAGGGCCCCTCACGATCTTAAAGGGGCCCCTTCGCAGTCTCAAAAGGGCCATCCCACAATCTTGAATCCCTTTCAAACTTTAAATTGTTCAAAATCCAGATTATTTGTTCCCTGGCAAAACATTTTCTCACTACTTAGTTTATTCTAAAAAAACCCCCGGAAATCCGGTTAAAACCGGAAGAGTGGCAGCCCTGATCAACACATAATTCAATAATCTGATAAATCAATGCAATATTTTTATACTTACTAGCTCCTTGTACGGGCTCACACAAGGGGCGCCATAATCGCTCAGGTGGGGCGGATCCGCAATCTACAAACAGAATAGAACATCTTTTAATATGTTATTAATATATTGACCAAAAGTTGTCGATAACAAAAATTGTCACGTCCAACTTTAACTGCATCGTGTACGTATAGATCGTTGTAAAATAGTTTCCTCGCAATTAGTATACCTCAACAATGCTACAGTTTTATCAACAGCGCATCGTCAAGCAATTGCTGAAGCTAGAGATCACTCACTGTAAAACGTTTCATCAAGATTATGCAAAATATCTTTTAGATTTCTTGAATTCTCGTCATCGAGAACCAGTTTACAAGCGCTTATACAGTATCAAGATGATGAATTCAGACGAGACAACATTAGTCTGCTGTCTGAACGCTTTCAGAAAATAAATTATGTTCAGGTGCCTAAGCAGTAAACATTCATTCACTGCAGAGCTGTTTCTAGTGAAATGGGACCGGTAGAGAGGAACTAACAAGGTGTCCGTCAATTTTATGTCTGAATTCCAGGACGATTCCCCAGTTATTCCAATGTCATTTCATTCCATTTTTTTCTTTGAAATTAATGAAATAATATTGTTTTTCAGGGTTTAGTCTTTCTACGCACAAAATTAATTAATAGAATCTATCAAAATACATTTCATTGGGCCACCCCGTGCTACCCGATCATCCGGGAGGCTGAAACTGGATCGAGCCCGGCCAAGGTGAGCAGGGTGAGCATCAAAATTCATTTCATTCCTGTCCCTGACAGGATAATTATGTCAGGGACAGGAATGAAATGAATTTTGATGCTCAACTTGCTCACCTTGTAATCACCTTGCATCGATATGAAATGCCATTTTTAATGTGTTTGATGAAATCTAGGTGTGTAATAAAAGAGCACAGAGTAGTCAACAGATAGAGATACTTCACATAATTGCACTTCCCCACTGCATTTCCGCAAAAATTATATATTATGCATGTTTGCGCTCGCTCTGATTGAACTGCACTGGAAGGCAAAACACAAAATATTCGCATCGGTTAAAGTTGGGTCGGGTTCGTGCTGATGTCGGTGTTCATGACCATTACACATCTCTAATCCATGAGTCACACATCAGACAGACGCTGCGTTTTGCCGATGACAGGTCCATCGAAATTTCCGTCTGATGACTGCTAACACTATGTATTTTGCACTGTTCTGCGATATCATGTAACATCTTTCATTATTTCAATAAGCAAATGACTTTGTCGCTGGATTAGATTGCTGTTTATTTCCGCCAACGAATGCTCGAAATGTCACACATATTTCAATGTTCATTGAAATACATGACTTTTACAAGCGTTGAATTGTCATCTATTACTTCAACATGCCATCCGCCGAATTTTACAGGCGTACATACTTGACGAGCAAATGAAGAAAAATTGAGCATGCAAAATCGTAGAAAAGGCAGACCCATATTTTTTGTTTTTTTAATAAATTTATTCCATTGAATCACAATTCAATTAATATCAAGGTGGTAACAACATAACTATTAGACGTGCAATAAATTCATGAAATCAAGATGATTATAGATTACATTGCGCTAGGTCAGGTTTTTTTTAAGGTTTCGTTTACCCGCCCACTCCCAAATTCTACCCGCCAATCTAAAACAAAGCAAAACAAGGCTTGTAGATCTTTCTTTCAATTTCCTTTCCAGCTGTAAAAAGAAAGCGGAAACAAAGTTGCATCTTTTGAATACTCGTATTCAGCAAATTAGAGGTGGTGGTACAATATATGCCTACATGACGTACATGCACTAAAATGTGCACAGCAACAATTGCTGGATAAGAAGGAGAGGAACAGTGGAAAATTGTCTCTTAAAATTGCAGTAAAAACATATATGATAAATGCATAATATACTACATGATTTCACAGTAAATATGGCAAACTGCAATTTATGTAAAGACAAATTGCATTCTGCAACGTCATTCCTCATCGACAAGAGCCAATTGATGATCAACGAAACAGTACCGCATATCAATGAGAAGTGAAGTTAAAGAATGTAAATAACCGTTGATAAGCAATGAATGTGTTATTTGCACTGCAAAAATCTGCAAATTGCTTAGTTAAGTCATGGATGATGAAAAGTTGTGTTACAGTTATTAATTAAAAATTGAATATGCCTAGTTTCTCTTTAACGATCGAAATTTATTGTCAACTACGTATAGGGGGCATACGGGCATACATACATGTACTGTACAGTTGTACACCTCCATAACTTTCAGTGATGCAAATTCTATAAATGAAGTAAGCTATGTAAGACAAGAAAGCACCACTGCGAATGTATTTCTCCATTCGCAACCAGTAAAATTTACTTTGGCATGGTCCACTACATGACTACATAGTATTTCCGTTTTGATAACTTCCTACTTTTAAATGCGTGTGAATGAAGGAAAGTTTTTGTACTTGTTAACTTGACGATGGTTGTGAATCGCATAATCGAACATAAATAGGTTTCGTATAGATTATCCACACCTGAAATAGGGTTGGGTTTAATAATTTTTAAATTCGAATTATGCAAATAATTCGAATTATTCGCCTTATGTGAAAAACATTGACTGACATGGACAGTGGTCCGAGTTGACATCCGAAATTTTACCCGCCCAAATCGGGGGCGTATATCGCCTTAAAAAACTCTGCGCTAGGTCACGAAAAGTAATTAAGCTGATAATGAGCAATGATACTTTCAAAAGGGACCACAAAAAGTCGGTAATGGATGCGACCGCCTGAGGAATTGATGACACTTCGGATTTTTCGAAACATACTTACTGTCAAGTTATCAATTATGCTGTCAAGAATGGCCATCCACTCTTTGACAACGATAAATTGCAAGTCCTTCAAAGAATTAATGTCACTTCTTTTGGCTATTTTCCTGTTCACCAGTTCTTAAACATGTTTGATAAGATTGGTTTCAGGTAATACAGATGATCGCTCTATCCTGCGAGTATTCCTATCACGATGAAACTGCACATCTTGTGCAAAAAATACATTGACCGTGCATTAGAAAAGAAATGTAAGAGCACCTTACCATCAATCGCTCATCTACACATAGACACCTGCGACAATGAGATAATAACTCACGCAATATAAAAGTTGATATCATTGCCTTGGACAATGATAGTGCAAATCTCAGACTCCATGAAGCTGTTTATATAGATAAGTATAGACCTAAGTTAAACAGCCGGACTGAAATGGAAGACTACGGAGATTTCTTATTTTGCTATATGCAATCTGTAAGTATTTATCAATATCTATATCATTTTGAAATTTGTACTTAGTTCATGTTATGAAATTACCATCTTTGCATGGTCCCTGATGATATTGACCGGTGGTCAATGAAATACGTATCGGAGCTTAACATCATAATAATTAGTAGACTTTTTATATTTTCTATCGAAGTAAACACTTGGCCTACTCCCAGATTTAACATTTCTTTTATTCGTTCATCTTGTGTTGACTGCATTGAAAAAATTAGTTAATGTACTAACGCTAACGAAGTGTAATACAGAAGGTCATTACTGCGTTCGGTATATTTATTTTTCTACCGTTAGAGTGTTAATTCATGAAATCTCACTATGCATGTCTGGCTTATCACCTTAAAACTTCTTCTACTGGCTTTCTTCCTTTGGGAGCGCCGGTTTGGATTTTCTTCCTACAGTGGACTCTGTCCAACGCATATTATTCTTTTACTCCTGTTTTCTTCAGGTCTTGCACCATGCAGTTCTCACTCTCCTTCGTTTCACAACTTTCAGCTGCCTCATTTTTCTTCCGACTCTTCCTCTCTCCTCACGTGTGCCAAATGTCCAAGCCATCACATGCGCATCTCTCTCAACTTATCCTTCAACACTACCACCTCCACTCGCCTTCTAACATTATCGTTCCTCACTCGGTACAGCCTTGTCAGTCCCAATGACATTCTCAGGATAGTCATCTCTGCCACCTGTATTTTTCCCTCTTGCGCATTCGTCAATGCTACCGCTGCCGTTCCATACAGTATTGCTGGTCTCACAATCATTTCGACCGAGTACATCTTCCCTTTGCAGATAAAAATGTCATCTTCTACCATGATCCCAACCCACCTGAATTCTCCTCGTCAAAGTTTCTCATTGAAATTCAAAATTTCACCAATATCTCATGTTGTATCTTCATGGACAAACCAAAACCAAACCATGTCATATGTCGTATAAGCCAGCCATCCTTTCATTAGCTTTCATCTTCTCTTCAGTTTTACTGCCTTCATTTTCTGGCCGTCTAAGTAGACTTGAACTCAATTAATTTCAGAATCAAAGCCATCATACAACATTCATAGAAATATATTGCAAATCAATGAGAAAGTTATTCACGCCTAATAATGTTCGATGTTTTCATAGACATATTAAATTGTCAACCTTGTAACGCTCACCTATTTACATTAGAAAGAAATTCAAAAGCTGGCAGATATTTTTGGAATTACCGTATTTACACAGTTCGAAGAAAGTAGACAAAAATAGAGGCGAAAAAAGTACGAAGCCCCTAAAATTTTTCAACCCCCACCTAGCGGAAAGTCTCGTCTACTATCTCGACTGTAATCTATCGATCATGTTAATAGATGCACATGTCAGTGAAATTACTTTGATATTTATCGATTTTTATTGATGGAAAAATTCTTTCTTTACATTATGAAGCCTAAACGATACAGTACAGGGTAAACTGCCGAAACAGGAATGACCACAGTTTTATAACGTTTGATCAATGCATGAATAGTGGAAGCAAAGAAAGCTAAGGTATTTCATAGATAGCTTTGGTCTATCTTATACTAGCAACATTAAAACAAGTCTTTGATGTTTTATTTCAAACATCTGTCTTGATTATGCAATGTCCTGCTTGCTTCAAAATCTACAATTTTTGTTTATTGCTTGCAACGTTATTTTCATTGAGGTGTTCGGTTAAGTGTAATAATTAAGGGGCGGAATTTTAGGTCAAAATATTTGCTTAATTAGGATATAATTAGGATACTATATTTCCATAAAAAAGGTGATTCAAAACAACAAAAAAGGTAACACGGAATCATTGTTCTCTAGCAGTATATCCATACTAGAGACAGTTATCATTAGTATAGAAACAGTGTGAAATCACGACTTTTGAAAGATTATCTTCAGTAAATGACTGGCGCTGGTCGGACAATATATTTTTGTAGACGGAGAATGATCTCTCAACATCCACACTTGTAGTTGGGCAGTATGTCATATTAACAACATCCATTGGCGAGAATCCATCTAGGCCTACTGTTTGGCGACTACCATCTTTTAGAACTGAAGCAATTGTTTTCAATTTGTCCAAATCAGGATTTCTCGTAATTATTTTTTCAAATTTTCTTTGTAATATTTCTCCTTTTTCCGGTGGTACATTATCGATCTTGGATTTCACATGGTCCATTATTGTTATTGCATCCACTAGAAGAAGTTCTCGATTTTCGACTTTTGTTATCGACGATGGAAGAAAAGAAAAATATGTCGAAATGAAGGCAAGCGCTTTGAAGTAGCTGTTGTGCTTTTTAATTGACGACGCTGACTCCGGATCCAAAGAGAGGATGATGTTTTTTACGTCATTGTAATGTTCAGCATAAAAGATAGCGGCGGTTATCCATGTTCCCCATCTTGTAATAACAGGTTTCGGTGGAAGAGGTAAGGTAGGATACATTTGTTTCCATAGCAAAATTCGAGAAGGGGCTTTGAGAAAGATCCTTTTGGTTAAGGCAATCAGATCATCAACTTCACAGAACATGTCTCGAATCGCTTCGCACAATCTGTGCAAGGCATGAGCGAGGCAAGAGACCGATAGCATATTCGGATAGAAAATTTTGAGGTCGCGTCCAGCCTTTAGCATGTAAGCTGCTGAGTCAGAAAGAAATAGCTTCAATAGTTTCTCATCGAAATTGGGCCACAAAAATCGTAATGCATCATTTACAAGTCGCGCTATTGCTGAAGAGTCCACTTTGCTCAAAAAAGCAACACGTACCAAATACGGCGAATAAGCACATTGACTTTCCAGCTTCCCGACGATTACATTTGCCACGTACCTCCCCAGCACATCTGTAGTTTCGTCCACAGATACAAAAATAGGAGAATCACTTAATTTATCTCGAATTTGTTGAATGACTTCATTGTAGCAAAAATCAAGATGATTTTTCCTTAACATCGACTCGTGTGGGAGAGACAAACCAATATTAGTTTCTAGGAAATCTCGAAGCATTTTGTTCTCGAGCTTTTTCCATGGGATATTTGCTGCCAGCATTGCTTTACATAATCCTCTTGCAACTACTGAAGATTTTGATTCCTTTGGATTTCTCGTTATCATATCTTCCAATTGAGCTTGTTTAGCGGTTCTTTTCAATTTCAGCTTCGAATTAGTAAGATGTTTTACCGCAGTTAAGTGCTGTTGGAGCTCAGTCCTCTTCGTCGCAGTAAAAGAAGTTTCACAGGCTTTACAGAAAGCTGTCGTAGATGTTATAAATTTGAAAGGATAATCGTCATTGCTGTTAAATTCCTTGAGCCACTTGTTTCGTGTCGCTTCACTAGCTGCCGTCATTGTAGAACAGTGAACCGAGTCTCCTTAGCAGCAATAATTATAAGGAAATTAACCAATGGTAGTCGACATATTATTGTGCGAAAGACGTTCTTATTGGCTGTCTCAGTTGACAACCTCGATAAAGTCAAAACGCAAGCGTCACCCACTTTCACTACATTGTACGAACCTAGATTGACTATTTGTTGCTTTAAGGGGGTGTCACACGATCCGATAAGTCGGACGGACTTATCTGTCCGACTTATCCGACGGACTTATCGGATGGGAAGAAAGGTGCCACACGATCCTACAAGTAGAACAGACTTGACGGTCCTACAAACTGATAAAACCTATGAGTAAGCGCTCCCTCGTAAATGAATCACATTGTGATCATGCCGTCGCTGCCACTCACGCCATTATCACGTGCACGCGAGGTGACATGGGCGACCAATGAGATAATGGAGTGAAGGTCAAGTATGATGAAAATATTTAACTCGTTGAATATCGCCATCCTACCAACTCATCAGACTTCCTACATCTGATCATACCATGTCTGACCGTGTGACACCCCTTCCGATAAGTCCGACTTATCGGATCGTGTGACACCCCCTTTAGGTAAGACAATATTTATCTTACACTGCTGCTGAAATGATGATTAATCGATAATAAGTCGCGTATGTGATTGAAAATTATGTAATTAGGTTATTTTTAGATTATCCTAGGTTTTAGGTGAAGTACTTAACGAAATCAAAGTTTAGGTGAAACCTAGGTTTTAGGTGATTCACCTAAAATTCCACCCCTTAGTAATAATAGTCAATGAGTGTTTGCATTGTCAAGCATGACGTCACGAAGACCTGATCAAAAGTGATGACAACATATATTTTGAGAGCGCTCTCATGCAGGGGACCATTGTTCTTTACCGATGGCCACAATTGCCGCCTAATGTAAGCTACATTATGTACATGTAACATGATCGATAGATCATGGAAGATAGTTTCCGTTAAGCAACCTTTCCGCTGTAATTTGTCCTATTATTTACTTGCACAAAACAGCTACTGATTTTCCTTCTTATGCAAAAAAACTTGGTCTAGGGTTTTGGATTTTTGTCAAGGAAATGATTCTCAATTTCAAACTAAATTTCACAGTCCACTTGTCGATAGGCAATGATTATACAGAGTTGATCATAAAAAACGGACCACCTAAATTTCGTTGAAGTTCAATCGATTCTAATGCTTTCCAAATCCATAGCACAACAACGTGCCATGCATCATTCGAGAGAGTGCATTCTCAGCTTTAAAATGAGCTATGATAGACGTGCATTCGCTATTGGATTTGCTGAGCAGTGCTCAAAATATGAAAAACACTCAATTTACAAATCCTAATTTTTCAAAATGAAAACATGTGAGAATGGTAATGAATCAGAAACGAGGAGAAAAAGCATTTTCTGAGCTCTCTTTCGACATACTGGTCATCAAAATCGGAGAACTAATAAAAAATGAGTGATATCGTGTGAAGTTATCATAAAATCATAACCTTTTTGATTGAAAATGTTATATTCTCTCTTTTTCATCAAACGTATTCATGTTTGGTGTCTTCAGAATCCTTGCGATGTGAGTAGTGCGAATATGTAAGTTATATTCATATCAGTTTAATAGTTTTTTCAAACTTCTTCAATATTTGTTTTCATTTCCGCAAAAGCACACAAACAGTGAAGGTAAGCAATCAGCAGCCGCCTTGAGAGCAAAGACATGCCTTCGCTTATTGTCTTGTTTTGAACCTTCGTTCACCCTACAATTACATATTGTTTGTGTACTGTTGCGGAAATGAAAACAAATATTGAAGAAGTTTGAAAAAAACTATTGAACTTATATGAATATAACTCATATATTCTTACGAAAATAACTTAGTGATTTTCATATTATCAGCACTGCTCAGCAAATCCAATAGCGAATGCACGTCTATCATAGCTCATTTTAAAGCTGAGAATGCAAACTCTCGAATGATGCATGGCACGTTGTAGTGCTATGGATTTGGAAAGCATTAGAATCGATTGAACTTCAACGAAATTTAGGTGGTCCGTTTTTATGATCAACTCTGTATATGCACTTCAATATCTGTATTCATTTTCAGATCTCAAATTGTCGATCGTTGACCTTAATATATATATCACCCTGTAATGCAAAACCAACAATTCAAATAGGCATCATTATGTAGACGATACGTTCTGAAAACATAATTGCGTATACAGTGGACTTCAACAATCTCTTCAAATACAGATTCTTTTCTAGCCATGTGTGCTGAAGATAATTGATGACCGCATCAAGAGATGACCACATTAATGAGAAACAAGATCAACACAGAACAATTCGCATAGTTTATCCATGAAATCTGATCTTTCTCACAATTTCATGCAGATTGCATGTAGTCTGTCTATGACATCGTTCAAATATCTTGTCATAGCGATACAGTAAAATGAGCACAACACTCGTGTGCTCATGCAACGTGGTTATGCGTGACAATGCTAAAAATCAGTTTATGTTTGTTTACGTTAATTTACACAAAGATGGTGCAAAGCAAATCATTAAGAGCTTTACATACTTGTGCATCATTTGAAATTTCACGTCCAGTTTAACGTAAGCAGGCCGTTATATCGACGAGAACTTGTAGTGTATATCAATACAGCAGCGTGGCTAATTATAATCCATTATTTCATTCAATGTACTATTCTGCTTAAACAGCTCATTCAGGAGTCTCAATAAAGAATTTCAAAACTCTTCCAGGATTTCAAGGAAATTATGAAAAACCTACCAAAGCATTCTCAATCTTGGAATATACGAATACAACTTAGCAATGAAAAATTCAACAATTCCATGTTGTATAACAGAGCTTTTAAATTTCACTTAATGCGTCACGCGAACTATAATGTAATTTATACTTATAAAATCAGAGTAGGCGGGGGAGTGATGCTCGGGCAACACCATATTTTTCATTTAAGTATCAAATTTTCTTTTATTATACAAGTTTCACGAATTTGTTCGACCAACTCGACTTGGCGAAAATGTTCCAAAAGCATGTATGTCGAAAAATTCTATTTCGATCATGAGATTCAGTCGGATCGACTCGAGGTTGGCAAAAGCCCGACTAATAGGATCTTATGATGTTTCAAAATGAAAAGAATGTGCAGATACTTGCATCTCTTAAAAACATTTTATGAATCACTTGATATTTATGTAAACTAAGTTATCATTTGAATGGCTACATAACAGAACCTTATAAACGTGCTCAATATGCTTCATATGCACACACGCATCTACATGCATTTACGGAATCTGAGGACATTTAAATTTAAAAAAAGACGAAATACTTACAATCAAGAAATGATTGAGGAGGAACCAAGCTAGTATTTGTGTATCTCAATTTTTCCATATTTGGCATTGATACACAGACTATAGGCCCACTAGGAAATGATCGTTGCTTATGACCTGCTGACCATGCGGTTGATGGCCCCTTGTCTTCATATTTATCACCATCCTTTCGTGACTGGCAGTATGAGCTTTCACCTAAACTAGTTGAGTGACCGTGATTCACACTTTTCAGAAGATTGCGAACTTCGGACTCATCAAGATAAGGTCTCTCAATAGTCAAAGTAAAACTTTTGTTTGTTAAGTCAAGAAACACAGAGTTGTTCATTCCAATAGGGGTTTGCTGAGGATACATGTAGTAAATGTGATAATATGAATCGTAGAAAAATTGAGACCAAGTACATTGTGAGCAACGAGGTTGGGAGCAAATACAGCAGCTGCCACTTGATTTTGTAGTTTGAATTGAGGCGTTGGGGTGAGGGATGGTATCACCAAGTTCATTATCAGGATAGACAAGACCACCATCTTGAACTTGATGACCACTACGTGAATTTACGTCATACTTTGAGCAACATGTTAAATTCAGATGAGGATGCGTGAAAGATTTGCCAGAAATCTCTAAACAGTCAGCTGGTTTAACTGGAGTCGAAGATGTACACGACTGTCTGTGATGAATATGAGGATGATTATCGGATTTTGAGAAATGCGAGATCTGAGAATGATTAGAGCATTGAGCAATACGCCGTTGCGACGCTGAGTCTCCATTCTGATGGGCGTTTCCTACCCTAAGACGTCTTTTCCGTGACTTTTGGCAGATGGGGCAATTGTCTTCGGAGTAGTCGTACAAAAGAATTGGCTGTCCTGTCGTGTAATGTATAAGAGAATGCAAATTCGAAGCGCCGTTGTTTGAACATACTATCGGTGGACCGATGAATGCATTACTGTCATGCACAGTTAGACTGTTAGATGAAGCAATTTCGCTAACTGTTGTGCAACTATTGAAGTCTTTATTACATGCTTTGCAATCAGTAGATGCTTCTTCATAGCTAGGGACATCAGTCAGGTTGTTTTTTATCCAATGTACAGACTCATTGCATGAGTCACTCTCTGATGCCCGTCTAACAGAATTTCGGTGGATATTATTTAATGATGAATAACTCCGGCGGTTGTTCAAGACATCACGAGTTTTATGTCTAATATCACTAGATGGTTGTTCACTGTAAGTTCGATGGCGATGTAACTCTGGCTTCACTTTGTCCTCGGTATAATTTGATTGTCTTTTGGGAGAAAATTCTGATTGTGAAAAGTTTTTACGTGAGGAAACATGGGTTTTCTCTGATTTAAGAACTCCCTGCTTCAATGGCGTCTCGGTGATATGGTTTTTGCGAGATGAAGTTGTAGAAGAACCGTTTGATCGAGCTTCGTTTTGAGTTTTAGCACCTGAATTCACATGATTCACACCATTAATGTTTTGGCCTCGCGATCGCGTTTTCAAGCAAGTGTCCTCCGACTTCAACTCCGCGACGATTGACTCAAAATTTGCAGCATCCAACATATAAACACCGGCACAGCATCGTCGCCGACCGTATACAAGCATGTCACTCGATTTGCTGTAATCGGCAACAGAACACGTACACTTCTATCTTCTGCACTTCCTATGTCACCTATATATAATTGCAGATTTGATGACGCAAGAGTTTCAACAGACCCGTCTTAGAAAATGAGTGAGTGAACAATGCTGCAATATATATCGCTACGACAATTGATTGTGGAGTTCAAACAGCGTCAATTACAAACACAATGACACACACGTGTATGGCTGACGATATACGACAGTCATAGGCTATTCAACTTTAAGGTTGATGGTCAATGCGGTTGAAACTTGTAAGTGAATTCAAGACGATAAATATGTCAAACATATCAGTCAGCGAGGGCAAATGATGAAATCAATCCACTGTCACAATTATGCGATTTCATAAAGCAAATTTGGTATCCAGAAAAATAATTATCTTCACGATTCCAGTTTGAAGGCTAGTGATGCAGTGCCATAATGATGAACAGTCAGAAATCGGTAAAGTGCTCCACTAAATTTAGGCGATTATGGACATTCGTAGTAGACTTGACAATGATAATCACGAAACAAACATCTTTCGAACGTTGATGTCGTTGCAAACAATGTCAGCCAGCAGCCAGTGAACGCTAATGGCAAATTTTCAACGAGAACCTACGCGCCGGCTACGCGCAACGATTTCATCTACGTCGCAATATCGATGAGCTTGAAACAGAAGGGGAAAACGCAAGAGCACAGCCTTAAAGAGTATTCGTAGAATCAGCAGTCAGCAAAGTTATACTTCACTAAGACAAATATTATTGTGAAAGACAACATGTACTGAATTATTGTACTTGCAGCCTTGTTGTCGGGACTATCCTGAGCACGACACTGTGGCGATCACAGGCCACCCTTAAAATAATGTTCCCTCGACTATTGTGTCAATTATGACGTAGCCAATAACGACACGCTCCTATCAAATTTGTTAGGAAAACCAATACTTCTTTTGTCTGACGTTTTCATTAGACGCTTACAATAGGCGTTCTCACTCTCAGAGCAGGTACTGGATTTGATTTGCATGAAGCTCACTCAATGACAGATAGGTAGGACAACCATCGATAAAGTTTGGTTTTCAATACATATTTCCAGCATTAAATCATCCTTCATCCTTCAGTTATGTCATATTTAAAATCTATGAGATTTCACGTGTCTAACTAATTTGAATCCCCACGATATTTCATATGCTAAAAAATTATTCAGCACTATAAACTGTTCTACCAGATGCGCGATGTCCATGTTTGTTCAAGAAAGTAGATTTGACATAGAAATGGATAGCATCAACAACGGACTGTCTTCCAAATCTATGAAGGCAAAATGCCATGATATGAAAAATATCACAAGACAATCTTTTTCTTTCGCTTTTAATATTTTTCATCTTCTGAGAGGACAAGATAAATTCTCATAGAAATATGCACATAATTTATGATAAGGGTTTGAACCGGCCGGCGTGATCAAAACCGGCTGTCAGAAAAATTCGATCGGGAAGGGCCGGCTGTCAGTGTAGTCAAAAACCGGTCGGAACTAAGCCGGTGTCTCAGTAACCTACTAATTGATACTAGCAGCTGCCTAACTAGCAGAACGGTTGGCATCATTAGATTTCTCGATTTCTATGTAGCATACGGTAGACTTACCGGTACTCCACATAAGCAAGAGTTCCCGATGAAGCGCAACGACGCTGATTTTCATCAATTTCTATCTAAATTGATCCTCAATCAGGTAATTAGACAAATTCCACCAAATAATCGGCTAGATTGACTTGTATCCATATTTGAGAGAAGCCGAAAAACCGTGATGTTCGGTAAAGTTTGTCTATTCAGGCAACTCCTTTCGACCGGCACAGACAGGCATCGTCAAGCGAATGAATAGGACATTCATGTCACAAATCAGAGCACAAATCACACAGTCAATGAAATGCAGCATAGATATTGGACTAACAATATGAAGTATTGAGTTAAGTGCTACTACTGATATGCTAGGAAAGTAATGAGTAAGAAAAGGGGAAAAAGAAAAAGTTAAGAAAACCACAAGTCACTGAGGTTGTGCTTAGTGCGGTTAGATGAGGCAAACTTCTTAGACCACCAGGCCTCTTTCACAGTCCTCTTTCTCCAGCTTCGGAAGCGGCAGGGGTTTCTTCATTG
The DNA here is from genome assembly GCA_907163375.1 of Prostheceraeus crozeri. NCBI lineage: Eukaryota > Metazoa > Platyhelminthes > Polycladida > Euryleptidae > Prostheceraeus > Prostheceraeus crozeri. Next base: position 286,563 of record CAJQUW010011929.1, on the reverse strand, counting down.
CTTGCATTCGTAGGGGCTTCCACCACTTGCGGCACTCGATTTTCGAAAAGCCATTGGCTCTCAAGGCATCGAAGACAGCATCTTCCTCTTGAGCGACACTCTCATCGGAACAAATGGCACCGACTCTTCCAGATAGACAACGGACGAGTCCCTTGAAAACACCGAGGGGATGTGCAGACTCACGGTGTATGTATCGATTGGTGTGAGTTGGCTTCCGATACACACTAAAACCCCTGCCGCTTCCGAAGAGCAACCGTTCTCTGGCTCCATTCCTTTTATACCCGGAGTGTCTGAGAAGATCAGAGGCGTGCTGAGGAGAGTGGACGTGCGCGTTTGCATGAAGCCAGTCACTACTCTGCAGTCCTGTTTGGTGAGGAAGCGGCCTGCCCCAGCCACCAAGCTGGGCATCGCTTACCAGTTTCCGTGTGGGTCGAGAGATTGTGGTTGGAGCTATGTGGGCGAATCCGGGCGTACTTTGGAGGAACGAAGGAAGGAACACGTGAGAGCAGTGCGAGGTCGACGTCATGCGCTCTGAAGTTGCCCAACATGCTGTCGACTCTTCACACCAGATAAATTTCAGTGGCATGAAGATAATTGAGAGACACGAGCTGGAGAAAGAGGATTGTGAAGGAGGCCTGGTGGTCTAAGAAGTTTGCCTCATCTAACCGCACTAAGCACAACCTCAGTGACTTGTGGTTTTCTTAACTTTTTCTTTTTTCCCTTTTCTTACTCATTACTTTCCTAGCATATCAGTAGTAGCACTTAACTCAATACTTCATATTGTTAGTCCAATATCTATGCTGCATTTCATTGACTGTGTGATTTGTGCTCTGATTTGTGACATGAATGTCCTATTCATTCGCTTGACGATGGCTGGCTGTGCCGGTCGAAAGGAGTTGCCTGAATAGACAAACTTTACCGAACATCACGGTTTTTCGGCTTCACTCAAATATGGATACAAATTAGACAAATACTCGTACTTTGATAGAATATTTTGTACGTATATAAAAAAGATTGAGCAGCACTAAGCGCAATAACTTAGTCAAGATATGGAAAAATCTTGCGATAGATAGTCTAGCGAACACAAGATTTTTACAAAATTCATTTATCCTCAGCATGCGATTCCGGAAACTCTATTTGAGATCCAGAACAGCTGGAACAGAAACTGCATAAGTAAATAATTGTCCATGGATTACCACTCAATCAGCATCGAAGTGCCCTCACTGCCATCAAGCCAACTACGAAGACTTCGTAGTGAATTGACATATACAATGTACTTCCAAATAAGTGACTTTGAACATTATTCTCTACAAAACGGAAAAACAACAAAAATTAATAAATTTTCCTCGTGTGTTTCAACGATTATTCTAAGTACCAAAACTTTTTCATCATCACCAACTTTCAGTGATATTGCACAAGTCTGTCAGCATCTTAGAATAATGATTTGAAGGATAACTTTCAAGAAACGGTCGCAATGTTTGCGCCATAAAAATCTACTATGTTGCAGTGCTATTTTAATGACTAGACAACTAATTCTAGAATGAATGACGTCAATCGTCGACATAAGCCTCATTAAAATAACCGGCCGCCGGGTCCCCGGCCGGTCGGTCTTCTAAAGTTTTGGCCGGGGCCGCCGGCCGGTTCCAACCCTGCTACAAACCATATATGAACCCGGGTGGGCCAAAAACTCATAGAAATACTCGTCCGATTCGCGATCTCGCATTTTCTTGTCCTTCTGGATTCATAAAATGTCTGAATGTAAAATCTATGCAGCAATCGAGTGCACATGGATATACACTTTAGCCAAATTATAAGGTTCATACGTTTGAGACTGAGATTTGATATTTTAAGAATCGGCATCATCTCGCTCAAGGAAGAGAGAGAACGAGACGAGGACGATGGAGCTTTTATGGAGTTGGACTGCGAGTACTGTGCTCTGACCTCTGAATATAGGCATATTCACCATTTTTGCAGAACTGTTTGACTAAAAGTTTGAACTGCCTTTTTACTTGGTTGAATTTACTCATTATCTTTTTACATGTACATGTACATCTTTTATGTAATCGAACGAGATTGGTACATAGATTTTGAGTTCAACAAATTCATTGTACTTAGTTAAAGCTATGTTCTACTATTGGGAGCAGCACTTCCCTAATTTTGATATCTATTAAATCACAAAATATGAACAACAAACAAAAAATAAATTGAAGTCACTGATGAAAGTCAAAAGGCATGAGTATAAAAAATACAAGGTGAGGGACGAAGCAGCTCAAGAGATCCCAGGCAAACGGACGCTGAGAGCATTACATCATGCAATTGCAACATCAATGCGTTGTTTCATCCAGAACGTTTCTCTGGGATCTCCTGTGACCTCGGCTGTACAGCCACCAATGTAATTGATGAAGACCCTTGTGTTGATGCACACAACGGAGGTTTCAACATCAACTGGTTCAAATCCAAATTGACCGATCAAATCGGCATATTTGTGGCATTTATGAGATTCAACTTAAGTAGCACCAAAAGCAGACTCAAGAAAAGAGTTGATGACATTGGTGGCCGCATTTTTTTGGCGGCCACATGAATAGTTCGATGCACCATAGACCATGGTTTCTAAATGACAAAAATGTATATTGCAATGGCATTGTTGACATTACAAGTATTGCCATTACAATGCACTTTTTATCATTGTTTCAGTTCCTTTTCTATGGTAGAATAGAAATGAAAGGGTGCAAAAGCATAGGTAAACCAAAAACGACGTGGAATGAGCGTTGGAGCTCAGTCATAGATTTCTGAATTGTCAAGACTCATAGTGCATACATTCTCATAGTAGCACATAGTAAATCCATGACTCAGCTAGCAATTTAAGGAATTTCTAAATTTAATTGCTTGGAATTATTGATAATGAGATAACAATGAGACATACCAATCATAAGAAATGCGAGACACAATCATGCAAGTGGTTCACGAACTGAGATGCATCTGCTCGAATCCGCTAACTGATAAGAAGTTGCACAAAAAAACTTCTCCATCCATCACTTTAGTCTCACATTTATTCGATTAGATCGTAGAACATTCAGTGCACAATCAACACCTTCAAGTATTCGATTAGATCGTAGAACATTCAGTGCACAATCAACACCTTCAAGAGTATCGGAAGTCAGAATAAGAGGCAATACACATTTTAGCGAGGTCCACAGATCCGTGACAATACAATCGAAGTTGTGATTAAAAACCCATATTAAAAACATGAGATCCAGCGCATGAGATGTGCTGTTAAAGTTACTACTTATATATTCATAAGTAGAGGGAGAGAAAACAAAAATCACTGAAAGAGTTGAGGAATGTCGTGCCTGCAAAATTTGAAAATTTTTACAGTAGATTAAAATATCAAAATGTTTATGTATATATACCATAAACATTGCTTATCCAGTCTTTTCTTGATAATGGGTATGGTGTGAATAGCCGAAATATATTGATTGACTCCTTGTAGGTGTTGTATAATAAAAAGAGTTAGCTTGACTTTTTCCGAACCTATTTTCAATTCTTGAAGTAAATTTAGTCGAAGATGCCCATCGATGGCATTGTTAAAGTTGAGGATATTGATAGTATTAGCTTGCGAGGCCAAATAAATTCAGCACACTGCTTGTCGATCATTCATTATGTCGAAAGCATAATGCAAATCCCGCATTACTATTCTTATAAATTTACTTGATTACGACATGGAGAAATAATATTATATAGAGGCCTACAATACTTCACAACATTTGTAACATATAAATCGTATACTATGTCAACCTGGTTAGTACTGCATTAACAGGGTGGCTAACGATTTTCGATTTCAATTTTGCAGGACTTTTGCATAATTTTTGAAGGATTTTTAAGAAACTTGCATTTATCAAAATAGTGATCATTTATTAAGCACCTCAGTTGATGGACAGTTCCAATAACTGATTTCTAGTGTTGGTGTATATGGTGTATAAGGAATGTATAATTATCAATACTGAAACAGTTGTCGTACGTGGCGAATGAAGAAGTAGCTGGTACAACAAGTAATACTTTATGTTGATTTCTGTAGCATAACTTGCCAGAACAACAAATTCTTGATTTGAACAAATTCTAACAAATTAACAATCTTTGGCTGATTGGCATGTGTGCATTAAATTATTATCTGAGATGCTCAAACATCAAAAAGGGATAACGTCGCCATTTTCATCATCGAACGTTTTCGACCCAATACTTTTGGTCAAGACCACGAACTGATTTAAGTTTTGTCAATTGTCAGATATTACTAGATAATTGCTATGAAACTTATGTACATAATGTTGAGTGAAAATCGTATAAAGATCAAAAGTAAAAAATTAAACCATTTCGTGATCATGAGTAATGACCTGCGCAGCTAAGTCGAAAACGTGAGATGATGAAAATTACCAAGTTTTCCCTTACAATAATGGGTTCGGCATCCCCCAATACAATAATCTTTGGCAGTTACTAGAGCTACTAAGATCGCAGGTATATTAATATTTGTACCAGAGCCAGGAAACACTAAATCAGTACAAGCATTATAATTACCAGAGATAGTTAATTCAAAAATACTACTTCTTTTGATTAAGGTGACCTTTTGCAGGATCAATTACCATTTTTCACAGGTCTAACCATTCTTCAGGACTTTTGCAGGTTTTCAGGTTGTAGCATGGTGTTGCATCCTGATTAAAGTAATGCATTCTTACAGTGTATGGGAATTCCCAAAGGCTTCCTTGAGATTTCCTGTGTTGTGGGACAGCAGTGTAAATGAAAATCTGCCAAGATACGTTCCAGGAAAATCTTGCTGGAATTAAATCTCCGTGCTGGACATCGAAACAAAGAGCCAATGGGAAAAAAGGGGATGTGTTCCATATCTAATGATTTTAGAGGTCAACTGCGCCTTTCTTTCTCTAAAAACCTTGCTTTTCCGAAATTTGATTTAAAAAGAAAACAATGATGCATAAATTCATTGTTTCTATTTGCATTCTAAAATGCACTCATGTGAATTTTCACATGAGGAAAATCATCAAACCATGCATTTAAATTCCACGAAAGATTGCCGAGCACCAGTTTGCTTGAGCCTCGATTGACCTCAGACTTGAACAATGTCGACACCAAATTCCATGATACTCGTGGAAGCTGCGTTTCGTCCTGCAGGAACTCATCAGTACGTTTCGGAATTGCCCAAACTAGCTGATGACATACAGAATAGTTTAACAAGCGGGAGGACTGCACAACAGGTTGCATTCATTTATCCTGACCTTACCGTGCAACTGGAAATCATTGAGCACTGCCAATTCGTCTGAGCATACAAAGGGACAGTATCAAATGTTTCTCTGTTTCAGCTTCCATTGCAGAATTGCAATAACCGAAAGCTATGAGATGAAACGAGCTTTCTTTAAAAAAACGTTATCGGGGCATTAAATGCGTAAAACGATGTATGGCGAGAAAATATGCTTTTTTTCAGAATTCTAAAACACAGACACATTTATGTGTGAATTTCAAAATACAAATACATTTAATACAAAACTCATAAAACATTTCAAATACAAAGTCAGAATGTCATCTCATATCTCTACAAAGTCTACTCATCAAAACACATTAAAGATAAATCCTTATTTGAGGAGGAAAAACGAAAAATATCCCTCAGCTTTTTGTCGCCGAAGGAATCACATATTGACATGTTAAATAAATAATTTTATCAAAGAGTTGTCTGGAAATTTTTCTTATTCCGTTATAATCGCGCGTCGAATTGTTCTTTAGATAAATATATAATACAGTAATTTCAATGATATGAATTACTTATTCATCGATGAAATGGATGGAGTATATGTTGATGATCTACGAGATTCTAGATCATTAGAATCTCAAGCTCAAGGATTCATCTTATGTCTAAGTGTGGAAGATCAAACTTCAAATTGCAGTACAATTCAATCGAAAATTTGCCAACGAAATTGAGTCTCTAACTAAATTACAGCATGTGCGAGTCGACTACCTCTTGTTGTGCACATTCGCTAGCATTAGCCAATTTACCCTTACAGGAGACATAACCCACCTTCACTGTAGTATACAAATAATTGGCACAAATGTTTTCTGTCAAACCTTTCTGTCATCACTTGATGATGCAGCACTGCCTGAGAAAGTCACTCACAGCATGATTTTTCCTGAGAGCTACACACATACAAGGTGGCCCAGATGTAACTAGACACTCTTCAATCAATTCTAACTCCCAAACTATGCCGTCGATTACATTGAAATTTCACATGAATATTTCTTATGTTATAACTTAGGTATTGACAAAACATTAACCCATTTGAAGTTATAGTTTTTCAATGATGTGTCCATGAAGTTGCGAGTTTTCTTATGCTCAAGCCCATGTTAAATTTCATCCTTGACTCATCAATTAGCAGTCAAAGCGATTTCCAGGAAAACATTCGCAATTTGAAGGGATGCATTTCCAAGAATTTACGCTGATAAAACATTGTGATTGGCCAGTTGCAGCCAATCAACTCGCAATCGTACATTGTAAAGAACATTTAGCTGAAGTTGGTCATTTTAACCATGTCGCTCGACATAGCTCGTCACCACAGAATTAAATATTTTGTTTATCTGCTTCGGTTTGCTAGAAGTGTGATTAATACGAAATGGACGGCACATTGTGGAACCTATTAGGTGGGCAAGAAGGAATTCCTAATACCTTACAGAGATAGGAAAAAAAGTCGTGCGTCGCTTGCGGATTAATGTGAGTTCCAGCAAAGTGCTTCGATTGCCAAAATTCCTACAGATTCGAAGAATTCAGATCACTGCCCACAAGTTTTCTCCATAATGTTGACCCTTCCGATCATTATTAAAGAAAGTAGCAGGCGTACGAAAATTAGTTCACTTGATGATTTCACATCCTCTCCTCGGCATTGCTCACTGTATAGTGCATACATTGAATCGAAGCCACACATCGATGTGTGTTTTGGTGTGCGCGAAGTGATAGCACAGCACGCACGCATCTCTCACTGGCTCTGGTGTCCTTTGCTGACAGCTTATTGTCTGCCATTTCCAATAGCAAGAGATACACGAATTATCCATTCGAGAAGGAGTAAATTGTGTGATGTGATGTGCCATTTCGATATTAAGGTTACATACAATTCTTCCTTTCTAGGAAACCGAAGCGCTCGCAGATGAATCTAATTCTGTGCTCGTCACGTTGCCATACCAGAACGAGTTGCAGCAGTAAAATTCTTTTATCAAACCAACATCCAAACGGAAGCTGCTCGACGTTTGAAAAAGGAATTTGGATTTTCTACCAGAAGACAAACGGTTGCCGACATCGTCTCTAAATTCGAATCAACGGGGTGTGCCATCGACCTTCAGCGCAGCGGACGACCACGAACTTCAAGTTCGGACGACAACCAGAAACGAGTTACCAATCGGGCGTCCGAGAATCCCCGAACATCAAGTCGACGTTTATCACTTGAGCTTCAGTTATCACGTTCTTCTGTTCAACGACTCGGGTTTGACCCCTTATCGACCGCATTTGGTGCAAGGACTATCAGAGGACGATTTTGATCGACATGTTGAATACTGTGAGGAGCTATTACAACTGAAAGCAGATGACGACGAATTCTTTGAAAAAAAGATATGGACTGATGAAGCGCAATTTAAACTCAACGGGAACGTCAATCGTCACAACACGGTCTACTACGCTTCTGAAAATCCTGATGTTACGGTTGAAAAACACGTTAATTCTCCCGGTATCATTGTTTGGGCTGGTATGTCATGCAAAAGATTCATCGGTCTATTTTTCTTTCCATCGACTGCTACGGGTGAAACTCACACAGCTCTTCTTGAGACCGAATTCTATCCGGCCGTTGTTCATGGGCCTGACCTTGATGAGGTCTGGTTTCAACACGATGGTGTTCCAGCCCGCTATAGGAAGCAAGTTCGTCAATGGCTGGACACAACATTTGAACGGCGATGGATAGGGCGACGCGGTGAGATTGAATGGGCCCCTCGAAGTCCTGATTTAACACCGTTAGATTTTTAGCAAGGGGTGTTGTTCGAAACTCTGTGTACGCCAATTCTCCAAGGACTCTGGATGAGCTGATAAGTTAACTTTTGAACGCATTTCGGTCAATTTCACTATCCTTAGTTCAAACTGTGTGACGCTCAGTGGAAATCCGCTTAAGAAAGTGTATCGAAGTGAACGGTGCTCACTTTGAGCATTTGCGGTGATTTTTTCTTTATAATTTTTCTAATTCCTTTACAGTAAAAACCCTGTGTCAGTGATTAACTGTGTGACAAACTGTGAAAAACGATGTTGCATAAAAGATGATTCTTTAACTGAGTACTGATGTTTTTATCATATACGAGGTAATAGATTATTGATTCCTTTCTCTACAACAAAGAGCTATAACTTCAAATGGGCTAATGTTTTATCAGTACCTAAGTTATAACATTGGAAATATTCGTGCGAAATTTCAGCGTAATCGGCGGTATAGTTTGGGAGTTAGGACTGATTAAAGAGTGTATAGCAGTGGGCGTAATTTTCCGTCTACAGACGGATTTCCGTCTATTTTGGACGAAATTTGTTGGGTCACGACATTCGTCAAAATATGCAATAAAAATATAAGGGGTAGGGTCTCATTTGTGCATGAAGTCATCAAGTCAGTCTGTACTTATTGGTATGCTTTTGATGCTAACTCTGATGGTTGCCCCTGAATTTAATAGTTCGTGAAGAACTTCATAACAAACTGAACCGGGGCGTTAGTTTAGGATAATTTCTATACCATAGTCAATTCGTTGCAGGTGGCGATAGGCATGTTTTTCGCGATTATCGAGGTACCGCATGTCTGGTTTCTACGCTTGCTGGGTAGGCGCGTGTGAATTCTTTCAAGGACAGGGAGTCGAACTGTGCAAATTTTGTTTTTTGAGCATGATTCTAGCCTACCGGTACAATTATCAACTAGCTCATGCTACAGAATGATTCTCCTACACAATGGACATTTTCTTGAGCAGGCGCTTCGCAATCATTAGGAAATTAATGACTGGATATGCCTCATTTGCGTAGCCGGAGCTACAGTGTATGTCACAACACAACCATGCATTTTGTTAACATGTATCACAAATTGGTTTTCATTCTGTGTAAGCCTCCCAGCTAGACATTGGAAGGATTCATTTTCCCATTCAATGTGTCCATTCTTTGTTTGTTTGAAAAGTTTGCTGCTTTACTTTGTCATGTGCCTTCCATGCATGTACGCTACGACGTAGCCTACATCCTCATGATTGCCTTCTTATGCCAGTTTTTGTAACGTAGGCCAATAAACGAACATGTTTTTTGGAAAGGATGAATTTTGATCACTTATAACATGTACACCTTGTACTCTAATGGTCAAATAAATATTTTTTATGAAGGCAAACATTCTGTAATTATGCAGTTCATTTTTCTGTGTCACAGGTTCTGTGATGACGATCTTAGGTTTGTTCAATAGACATACCGGGGTATGAATGATTAGTCCCTAGGCCTATTAGTTCACAAAACTGATGTGACTAAACTAATGTGCCAGTATTGATAAAGTCACTGTAGCCGCTTTCTCCGTTGAATTTTTCAATTTGATTGAATTTCATTTTCAATTTAGCCTATATGTATAGGCCTATCCATTTTTACCCAGTGTGTAGGGCAAAGATTTCAGTATCAGTCAACTAGCCTACAAATTTTGAAAAGTAAGCTTTCACTTATTACTGAACAACTCGCCTGTACCAAAAGGCTAAGCAATGAGCCCATTTTGTGTTGATTCAATGTAGGCTAGACCTGTTTCTGTGTTTCATACCGATTGACATAATTTCTACATAAAAATGATGATTAATTCATTACGTATGTCAATAACATGCTAATTTGTATGAAAGTGTTTTATCTGTTGTATACTTAGCCAGCCTATCATGAATTAGCTACCGATCTCGCTATGCAAGTCTACAAGTAGGTATAGACTTTTAAAACTGTGTCATTGCAACAAAACATGGGCCTCAGGCCTAACATCGATCAGTTGAAATTTAGGATTTTGTTTAATTCTATTTAATAGTACACTGCTCTCCTGATCAGTTTCGTAGGCTGGACTGGTTGCCTACAGAAAGATCGAGACCTTATTATTGCCTTCAACTGTTTTTGCACACAGAAAGTCAAATAAAAATTGTGTAACCAACGTATATTCAACATGATTTGATAAATTCAACTATTCACATGTTCAAATTATCATGATATCCTTGATGAAGGAGTTCCATACATCTCCTTTCCAGGCGAGTGAATGTCTCATACTATAATCCGTAAAACGGATGCCTTCGATGACTCCAAGGTAAAGAACAAGTTTCGATGGCAATGGCTGGAGGAGGAGGTAGCTGGTGAACCGCTAGGAAATTGGCTGAGGAAGACATCCACCCCTGGTATATGTGTCTGTGTACGTTGTGACAGGATTGTCCTCCGGTATGGTTCAAATGGCAAGAAGATGTTTGAACGCCATGCTCGTTAACAGATGTATTCGTCGAACACCGAACGATTTTGTGAAGTACTACCAGAGGCAAGTGCATTGGTAATAAAGATAAGACAAAACGATGTCATTAGTTGCGAGGCCTTTCGCCGATTCTTTTCGGGCAACACTTCGGAACGCGTACAATAAAAGAAAAATCAAGTCATTATATACAGTTAAAATGAAAGAAAGGACGGAGTTGATGTCACTGCCACGGAAGAGCGAGCGTTAATACAGTTTGCTTCTGGACACATAAAACCGGCCGCAATGATGCTATCATTGTCGCTTCGAGAAATGGTAGCAACATTGGGTGGCGAGCGCGAACCAGCTGCTTGAAGTAGGAGATCTTCTCGTTGGCGCGATCGAACGATGTACACATCATCGTGTGACGCGTGACCGCGCTTGTCGGTGCTGCTGAAGATCGCCTGCACTTGTCCTTCATCAGCCATTGTGGAAGGTGTTCATCAGCTCGCTTGGCCAACCACCTCTCCGTGCGTCCGACGTAACTGTCACCACAGTTACATGTGAATTACAAGTGTTACAGTTACAAGTGTAACGAATCCCTCTCAAACAACGTCAATCAGCGACAGAACTGTCAATGCGGAAGCGATGATTTTGACTTTTATGTTAGAAAATCACCTTCCCTTTACGCTTGCTCCGAAGTTGGTGCATCTGGTGCAACAGCTCGCAAAGGACCCTGCAGTCCTTCCTCGACTCTCCATTGGAGAAAGTGCTGCTGGCTACAAAGTCCGTCATGGACTGGGTCCAATGTGGGAAGAAGAGTTGTCATCAACCCTGAGGGAAAACAAGTTTAGTATCACTGTAGATGAGAGTACCTCGGAAAGTGGACAGAGAGTTCTCGCCATGCTGACGCAGTTTCTACCCGCTGGGGCTTCGCAAGTGCATTGTCAGCACTTGCGATCAATCGAATTATCATCAGTTAATGCCGAAAACATCAGTAATCAAATTCTGAAAATATTCGAGGACTGCAAGATCCCTGTTTCAAACCTCGTATCTGTGTACATGGACAATTGCAATGTAATGCGAGGGGCTCGGTCTAAAGTACACGCACGACTGAAAGCTCACGTCCCTCGATCGTAGATTGTGGTGGGGAAGTGTGCCACATAGTGAACAACGCTGCAAAGCGATTTAACTCGGAGTTCGGAGGTATGATTGAAGACTTGTTGGATCGGTTGCATGTCGATTGCATGGAGGTGGGAGAGAAGACAGCCTTGTTCACTATCGCCAAGTGTTGTGGATCGACTATTGGATCACAGAAGCGCCGGTTGGATCACCGTTGGCTGTCCACCTTACCTCTTCTCAGCCAGCTGCTCGAGGACACTGATTTCTTGACCCTCTTCTACTCTGCTTTTGCTACCGACTCTTACTCTCATTCTGAACTTCAAGAAATCGTGTCAGAAATTTTCGATCGAAGGAGTGTCACGACGAGTGGAAAGGCTGAAATATTGTCAATCATCAAATTTTGGCAAGGAAAATGGAGGAGTGCTAGTGGGTCCAATCAACAAAAAGCGACGCTTGCGCGACGGAAGACGATTGTTGATTGCTTGCTTGCCAATCGAAAGGTGCTTGATATGGTCTATGAAATTTACTGTTCGCGTCTGTCCGTTTTGAACAGCTTTGTAAAGTTGTACCAAAGCGGAACTCCATTGGTTCACCAAATGCACAGCGACATGCATCAATTGGTTAGGAAATGGTGTGCTTTTTTCATCAAGCACGAGTTCTTTTCTGAAACTGCGTCAGCTTCGATTCTTGAAGAGGGAAATCAAATCTGCTTGCGGAAGATGTTCGACGATACCACTTCGAAGGAATCATTCATCAGACAGGCGGAAATTTTCAAACTGGAACAGCTTCAATCGTTGTACCTGAAAGCCTCTCAGAACTGCGCTTCCTATCTTATCAAAAATCTACCCCTGGATAATGCACTGATGAAATCCTTCCGCGGTCTTGATCCCAGAACGACGTTCACTGAAGCCAATGTTGACGATCTGCTTTCCCTGGTGAATAGTCTCGCAGCTTGTACAGGTCTAACCAAAGAGGAAGTTGCTTTGTGCAAATCCAAAGTGCGCCAGTTCGCCTGCTCATCCGACTTGCCGACGCCAGTCATGACTGAAGACACGAAGGTTCCAGTAGATTTATGGTGGAGCGAAGTGATCTCGATGAAAGACCCTGGAGGAAAGGAGCGCTACCCGATATTGTCAAGGATTGCAAGAAGTGTTCTTTCTTGCTTCAATGGACCGAAAGTTGAAAGCGTGTTTACTGCCATGAATATCACCACCACCAAATGTCGCAGCAGTCTATCGGTTCCTTCCTTATCGGCGACGCTCACCTGCTTGTACAGGAAGAGAATTTATGGAGATGCAGTCGCTCAATTTGGGAAGGCCAATCCAATGGAAGAGCCTGTCTCTCAAGCCCTGATGACATCGATGCGACAATCATGGAAGAAGAGAAAAGAACGACTTGCTCAAAAGAAAAAAGAAAAAAATGATGCCTGTTTCCTGACAAGAGAAAAAAAGATTCAGTTGCAGAACCTCAGCAAACAGAGACTGAAAATGGCAAAATCTAGAAGACAGCGGCTCATTGCACTTCAGAGACTTTGTCAACAAAGGAGAGAGCGCCTCATGCGCATGAAAATCCCTAAGAAAATTCCAAGGCAAGACGAGGATGTCGCAAGCGAAACATCCTCAAAGGCGAGCTCCCCGGAAAATACTGATGACGCCCCTTTTCCCTGTCCACCTCCGCCTAAAAAACTTCGACAAACGACTTTGTCCGGTTTCTTCTCTTCTCGTTGACACCACATTTTACTGAAACCAATATCATAATCTAATTGTCATGGAAGTTTAATCCTTATCGTGAATGAGATTTTCCATTTACTTACTTTTAGCATTTTAGGGATTATGAAAATGTTTTTAGTAAGCGATAAATATCTTTAGTCATATGACGCCTCCACAGTCTAGCTGATGCAAAATTAGACTATGATATTGAATGTCTTTTTATTCAATACAGTGTATATACATCCAATGTGATTTCGCGACGTAGGCTTTCTACACATTCTTTTTCTATTATGTTTGTTACTTGAGATTACATGCCATTTTACATGGCTATTATAACATCGGTCAATTTCACAACTGCTGGATGGATATTGATTTTCACATGACATGCTTCCTATTCTAAGGAAAATTAGAATGGAAGGTTTTCTATTGACGATTTTTATGTACATGTATACTGTATCTCATGTTTTGTATAAAGGTTAATCGGTGAGGTGCCATGACTTTTTTGTTTGATTGTTTTCCTCCGTTTGAGATAGCCTGGGCTAGCATTTTGTTATCATTAATTGTTATTGTCAACATCTATGCTATCAATGTAGGCCTACCTGCACCACATTGATACATGTTCTGTGAGTATGATTATGTGCAGATGCAATAGTCACATACTTTCATTTCATAATACATATATCATGCTTATATTTTATGGCGAATTGCCACGTTATTTTATGTTAATTTTCATATCAAGTTACATGACATTTTGTATAGGCTATATCTCCCATTGCATTTCACTTGTACATTTTGCGGTCGGTGCAACTGTTCTCATATCACGTAGTGATCTTCTTACGTGCATTTTCATGTCAATTTTGTTACAGTTTGATAGCAAGTTGGCAAGTGCCATTTTAAGATAAGACTTCGCAAATGCTTTTTTCCATAATACAATAGTTGTTATTCTTTACCACTGGTTTTGTTTACATGACCATGATGTACCTACACATTGCCCTGTTTTTCGCAGAAATGAAGGTCCGGAAACGTCACAAGAGCTGATTTAACAAACCATACTCGAATTATCCGTGTGTAATTGACATCATTGATAGCTCTCCGCACCCACTTTCCCTTACTACTAATTTTCCGTCTCTCCGATAAGCCTGAGTTACGCCCCCTGGTGTATAGTTACATCTGGGCCACCCTATATATGATGCATTTGCCAGGGTGATAGAAATTCACTTGATAGGTGCATCATTTAAGTATGATTGCATGCCCTGTTCTAGTGACTGTAGTGATTGTAAATACATGAAATTCGGAGTACCGAAAGTCAATTAGTTTTTCCAATGATTTTGATATATATATATATATAATATATATAGTAATACATATAGTAATGCATTGAATGATGCAGTTCCAAAGGTTCCTAGAAAATTCTTTAAAAATTATTTGCCTCACATTTCAAATATGGAAAACGAATTTCGGAAAGAATTTTCCGTTAAAGAAGTAGAACATGAAATTAAAAGGCTTTTGATGATGTCTGCTACAAAAATGGAATTTGTAGATAAGATTGACAATGAAGTATACGCCTATCTCAATAATTGCTATTCCGACGATGAAGCGCAAAAGCAAATTCTTAAGTGGCAAGAAACTGTTAAAAAAGAGGAAGCAACCAGCAAATCTATTTGGGAGCTAAAGAGTAAGTTTTTTGAATCTGTAAAGCACCTGATTCAGCTGGACAGTAACTCTAAAAATAATAATAGGAGAAACTTAAATCAGAAATGTGTGAGTAAAAATCCAATAAGACAACCTGTCAATAATTTCAACGATTCATATAATCGTTTTAATCAAAATAGGTTCCCGTATAGAAGGAATAACCAATTCACAAATAGGCAAGCTTGGAATGATGATAGGCCTTATAACACAAGTACCTACAATACTAATAAAACATTCAATAGAAATTACAACAGAGTGAATAATCGAAATTATAACAGAAATAATTTAGATGAAAATGAAAATTGGAGAGATGATTCGTATGATATTTTGAATAATAATGGTTATTTTTTAGGAGAAAGGGTATCACAGTATTAAATTTATCTTCTTTTGATTTAGAAACCGATGCTAGGAAGCTTTTGTCGCGCGGTGCAAAGTTCACTCCTACCCCCGGCTCTAACACAGATGAATTAGCTAAAGATAGCAATGAGTTTTGCAGAAAAATACGTCTTCATGACTTTTTTAACCAGTGCAGTGATGAAACATGTAGAAATCGAGAAGAAATTGTTCAACCGAGTCTTAACTTAAAATGGGATAAATCTGATTTCATTCCTCAAAAGGATTTGAATCCTAATCTCGAGGTAGTTATTAATTTGATTAAAAATCAAACGAATGATGTTTTAAGCAAAAATAAGAAATCCACTCGCATTACCAATATGTCTTCTGGTGAACGTTTAGCCTTAAATGATTTGAAAGGAAATAATGATCTTCACTGGGCACAGGCCGATAAAGGTGGTACTATAGTTCTATTAGATTACACCTTCTATAGTAACCGAATAAGAGAAGAACACTTAAGTGACGAAAGCACTTATCAAGAAGTAAATGATTACAACTATAACACAACCATTAATAAAGTAAAGCATTTATGCAGTAATTATAGATCTAATTTTACAAAGAAGGAATTTGAATTTTTAACTAAGTTTGACTGTGACATTCCTTATTTCTACGGTCTGCCAAAATTATACAAACATTATGACGTTTTTAAGGATTTTAGAATTGACAATTATGGATACTGTAAAATGGTACCTCCTAAAAATTTGAAATTTCGCCCTATTATTGGCAGTCGCTATTCACCTACTTGTCGGCTAAGTTCAATACTCGATGAAATATTAAAACCAATAGTTGTTACTTTACCAAGCTACTGTAAGGATTCTTATAATTTCATGAAAAAACTACCTAAAACCTGCATAGAAAATTGCTTCTTTGTAACATGTGACGTTGTTTCCTTATATACATCTATTCCACTTAAACTTGGTTTAGAGTCAATTAGTTTTTGGCTAAACGAATGTGATAGTTTAATACCAGATAGAATTGATAAATCTTTTATAATCAAAAGTCTGGAATTCATTCTTGAAAATAACTATTTTGCTTTCGAGGATTCTTTCTTTTTACAAATCAGAGGTACAGCCATGGGCACACGGGTAGCGCCAACATACGCAAATCTAGTCATGGGGTTTCTTGAGATAAAAATGTTTACATTAATGAAAGATATATACCCAAAAAGTAAATGTGAAGAAATAATAAATGGATGAACACGATACTTAGATGATTGTTGGGTGATATGGAAATATACTTATGGGGATTTTGAGGTGTTTAAGCAACTACTGAGTAATTTACAAGATTCTATTCAATTCACAGTATCACAAAGTAATCACTCATTGAATTTTTTAGATGTTCTTGTGTACAAAAATATCTCAAAGGGGTCAATAGAAACTGACATATATAATAAACCGACTGACAGCTTCAATTATGTCCCTTTTACCTCTAGCCATCCCAGGCATATTTTAAGGAACATCCCTTTTGTGTTAGCGCATAGAATAGAACGAATAGTGTCAGATGAAAATAATAAACGCAAACGATTCCAAGAATTAGAAGATAGATTAATCAATCTGAGCTATCCTATGGAACTAATAAAGAATTCGATTCATCGAGCTAAAGAAAATACATGTACAATGAATAAAGGCCCCAAGACTGACAATAATGATGAAATAATTCCTTTCGTTCATAACAACCCTAATAATCCAAGCATATTTCATAACATAATTCACCCAGTGGTTAATAATTTAAAGTCTTTTGGGAGTCTTGCCAATTGCCAATTCAAATCTTGTATGAGACAACCAAAGTCTTTGCTATCCATACTACGTAAAAATAAGCGAATTCAAATAAAAGGAGTAACTAAATGTAACCAATGTCGTTGCAAATGCTGTGAGCACATCGAGGTAGGAGATACGACTTCTTTCAAAAGTAAAGAGTTTTGTATTAGGTCTAACCTAACTTGTGGCTCTTCTAACCTTATTTATAAATTAACTTGTTTAGGTTGTAATGATTACTATATAGGCCAATCTGGTGATACCCTTCGCCATAGAGTTACTGTCCATCGACAACAGATTCAGGAAGCTAAATACTCTTACCTACCTGTAAGCAAGCACATCAGAAACTGCGCAGATAGCATGGACATTAAATTTCCAATCACTCCATTCTATAAAATGCCTTTGGGATCTACTAGGGTAGATCGTGAACACAAGGAGGCCATCTTCATTAACATCTACGAACCACCCCTCAACGCCATACGAACTCTATGATTTTTCCTGAAAATCAAGATATTTCGTTTATGAAGTCAGATTTCTGTTATATTATTTTTGTAGCAATAAATTCAAATCACTTACCGCCTTGAGAAGCCAGACTACTGGCAGAAACATGTCGGCGTGAGTCTAAGATCAGTAGTTTTTTCAATTTTTTTATATATATATATATATATATATATATATATATATATATGAGTCGGAATTTCCTCTATCCCAACCACTAAAACATGTCCCTAGATCTTGCCCAAAAATATTAAGATTTAGAGGTAGGTCAATCGACTTAAAGTAGGCAATTTTTCTAAATTTTGTCGAATTTTTGCAAGTCCAAATTATGCAGTGAAATACTGTAGATTTTGCCCAATTCAAATTATAAATGCAAGTGCAACGTATTGTGCTACATTCTGGTCCATTGGGAGGGATTTATGACGCAGAAATCGAATGTACAAAAATGTGTACTTCTAATAATAGTGAAAGTTTATGAGTAGTAGTTTTCTAACATTTCTAACAAATGCAGTATCGTATTCAACTTGAAGCATATGTAACGAAGGAGATATCGATCGCTATTGATAATGTTCCATTACAAACCCATTTCTTGTGAATTTGTCTAATAACTTGCATTATTTACACAGTCTGTTGTAATATCTATCATGTAAACCTGCATAATGACGTCGAAGTGTATGTCAATATAATTCCACTAAGTTGAGTGATAATTCTGTCAAATTATTCGACTGAATTAATCAATAATAATATAGCTGAGTTGTGAGTAGATATTAATAGTGAAGCTACTTACTGTAGCCAGCTAGTGGTATACTTATCGGTATGCAACTAATGCTTTTCGTTTTCTTGGTATATAAGCTGATAATGTGCGCATTTCGTAGACATGACTGTTCGAAACTCAAAAATCATCGTACAGAGATATCGCCTTAGTCAGTATATCAAACGAATTTGGGGAATTTCCGAGATTTTTGAAGAATTCATAGGTCAAGATTCACCTCACTTAATGGTAATAGCCACGATTTACCTTACGTTGTTAGTGGGAACTCTATTTAAAGAACTCATCTATTTAGAGGACATTCATTTGTGTAACTTTATTCTATATTTACGTCGTGACGGAACTCGATGGTCACGATCATGGCTTCTTCGTCATGGTAAGTGCAGTCTGTTGGATTGTTGGCGACAAAAATCAACTGAACCAGTTAGCTCACAGTTAAAACGATGGCTTCATCAGATACCTCTAATAGTGCGTCTTCGAGTGGCACTTCTATTGACTGCGAAGAAAAACGAACCCCTAATAGGAAACTGCGGGGATGTAAACAAGTGCAATCTCCTGGTTTGGCTGCAGCTCTGGGCAAAAAAAGTAAGCATAAGTGTAAGAAATACTTCACTCATCTTAATGAAACTGTACATAACCTGTGAGTGGGACACAACATTTCACGAGCTGGTGTAGTGGTATGACGTGGTGAAAAGCATTGTGAGCGAATACCTCTTTCTGTTCCCTTTGATCTCGCAGAAGCTAATGTTACTAATATGTCGACTAATAAGGAATGACATTCTTCAAGTTCAAGGTTGTCAAATCAGAAAAAAACGAACTTCACAAACAATCAAATTCGCGAAAAAAATGCATATTTTGTATCCATGTGCATATGTTATGTTACATGTGTATCAATGTTTACCTGTAATTGCCTTTGCAGCCACTGCTTTACGCCTTCTGTTGTACTTCAGAATAAACATTTATGACTTATGTAGATGCACAACAAGAAATCTAGCTTTTTTAGCACTATTGATTAGTTATGCCAGACATAAATGTCTGTTAACACAGGCCTACATATATTTAGATCAGTCTAGAACGACAATAATGCAAATGTTGTCATTGATTAATTCAGTCGAATAATTTGACAGAATTATCACTCAACTTAGTGGAATTATATTGACATACACTTCGACGTCATTATGCAGGTTTACATGATAGATATTACAACAGACTGTGTAAATAATGCAAGTTATTAGACAAATTCACAAGAAATGGGTTTGTAATGGAACATTATCAATAGCGATCGATATCTCCTTCGTTACATATGCTTCAAGTTGAATACGATACTTCATTTGTTAGAAAACTACTACTCATTTTTGTGCATTTCACTGCATAATTTGGACTTATTCGCAAAAATTCGACAAAATTTAGGAGAATGGACTACTTCAAGTCGATTGAGCTACATCTAAATCTCTTTGGGCAAAATTTGAAATTCCCTGGTTTCATATCAGGGATACATGATTTAGGGGTTGGGAGAGAGGAAATTCTGACTTGCTACGATGTTCGATTTCAAATGTTGAGGGTTTTAAAAAATTGATGGTGAAAGATGATGAAGTACCAATCAGCAAAAGGGCTCTCGTTGAGCTTCTGAAAATGCTCGTAATGACATCCTCCTCACCTTCAATGACGAGCTTTACATGCAAAAAATGGGTTTATCTATGGGATCGTGCCTCGCCCCCACTATGGCAGAATTTGCCCCACTATTTGCCATGAATCTGATAGAGTCGAAATTCAGTGAACTTAAAATTGCATCTCCCGTTTTTTATAAGTGCTACGTGGATGATGTATTCGCTACTTTTCAGAATGAGCAAGATATCAATGACTTTTTTTAATTTCCTTAATTCTGTGAATTGAAGCATTGAATTTACTAAAGAAGTTGAAACTGATAACAGGTCTGGTTTTTCTCGACACAAGAATAACCAGACTGGATAATTCTTTTGATATCTCTTGGTTTTCGAAGAATACTAACACTGGCGTTTACACTCCTTGGTCCGCCTACGCGCCTATGAAATATCGTACTGCCGCCATGAGAGCCCTTTTTTACAGAGCTCGCAGAATTTGTTCTACTGATGAGAATTACCAGACTGCCGTCATCTGTATCAAGAATATATTTATCAAAAACGGTTTTCCAGAGCACATGATAGAACGAGTAAAATTACATGCAGATTCGATACCTGTGCAAAGACCAGCGAATGATGATGAAAACAAAACTGTAACTTGGAGCCTTCCGTATATCGCCAGCAAAGAAAAAGAGATAAAAACCGCATAAAAGACATCAACAAAGCTTTGCTTGATGATGCTCATATCAGGCCTATTTTTAAAAACCTAAAAACTTCTCAATTTTTCAGTAATAAGGATAAATTACCAACATTTGAAATCGAACATTGAATATAAATACAACTTTGGGCATTGTGACAAATGCTACGTTGGTAGTTCTATCCGCCATTTTCAAACCCGCATAAATGAGCATTTAAAAGGATATCCTACACCTACGTAAATAAGCCTCCATGAGCATCCCCCGACCAAAGATTCATTCAAAATTGTCGCTGTAACAGATCACCCAAAAATCTATGAAACTATTGTTATCAAACTGATTGAATCAGATAAATCATTGAATGAAAGAATGAGTTCCAATCCTTTGTTTCTCGATTTGTAAGCTACTGTCTGCGCCTTGCGAGTGACGAATTTACTTTGAATCATTGACGCATGTATTGTTTTATTGAATCAAGGTTGGGCGCGAATAGTACCGTGCCGTTGTATTCGAGTGGCAGTACTGCTGGTATTTGAGCGAAATGATATACCGCGCGAATACTGGTATTCGAGCGAGAATAGCAGTCACCCTTGAACGACAATTCCAACGCCTCAGACCGTGGTTTCAGCGGTTTATCTTCCTTAATTTTCTAACGATATCTTGTTTCTGCTTGCCTCGATGCTTAATTCTCTTCACGCAGAACTCCACCTATCATTGAATAGCCTACAATAGAAACAGTAGCGTCACGCGCGTGGAATATTGATGTGGTGTGGAAGTCAGCAATTAATAGAGAATAGATGGAACAGAGTGCCAGGCAGCTTTGCACGAGCACGGTTTACCAATGTCCTCAGTTAAATCTGATACAAGGTAGGAGGGAAGAAGAAAATAATCGATAGGATATGTCGACAGAAGCTTGACGTGTTCTTTTATATGATATACGGTATCACGCTTGCTCACTGTGTTTTCGCACTCTTCGTTTGGTCTCTGTCAACCTATTGCACTATCAATCTTACCTCTGATCCAGGTGGAGTCCAGGTAGTATTTTGTTATTATCAGCTGACATTCATTTGTAACGGCCGTCTATTGATTTAACATGTCCTTTTCAACTGCTTGGAATGCCGGACGTACATCTTCATGGGTCTGGGAATTTTTCCGAAAAGATGACTCAACATCAACAGCGAAGTGTAATCTGTGTTCGAAAACTTTATCATATAAGACCTCAACATCAAATATTGTTCTTCATTTGAATAAAGTACACAATCGCCATGCATGATCCCAAAAAGATGTAATCAAATTTACCCAGAAAAAGAGATGCAAGTGGAAGATGAGCTCAACCTCAAAATCAAGGACCATCATCTCATTTTTTCAGAAAATTGCACAATAATGAGCTAGTAGTTGCTGCTTCTAACAGTAACATTAGAACAAATAAGCCCACATGTAGTTTACAGTGTAGTGATCTTGGATCACAAATGCATCAAAAGAACACTGAAACCATTGACTTAGACGCTGATCAAGCTGATGTCGTAAAAAGACATATCACGTCACGTCAAAAAGACGTATCACGACACGTTTGTTCATCTGAGAGAGCTTCTCAGTTATCTAAACTTCTTGCTCAAGCAACATACATCGATATATTACCTTTGAGTGTATTTGAAGGCGATGGTATGAAGCAGATTTTTGATTTCATTCAGCCGAATTATCAATTACCTGTGCATAAAACTGTAATGGAACTTGTCAAAGTTGAATATCAAGAAATGGTGGAAAAGTGTATCTCATACTTATCCGAGGAGCTATGCCTTCGGGAGCTTGCTTCAGATCAGGCTTTACCATCAACAACAACTGATGTATGGACCAATAGCCATATGGAATCATTCGCCACAGTGACTCTTCATTTCGTAACGAAAGATTGGACTCTACAATCTGTGGTCCTGGGAACAACATCTTTGATTGATAACCAAACCGGCGAAAATATCCACAGCTATTTGGATATCACTTTCGCTAAATTTAATATTTCAAAAGTTTTTTTTCAACTACGGATAACACTGCAAAACATACATTCCGCAATGAAAAATCAAATAGAGCATGGATGTATTGGGTTTTATCACGGATGTTTCGCTCATTTGCTACATCTAACAATTATTGATTCATTTACCCAAAAAGGATGCAAGACATTGATCCAAAAAAATGAAATTGATTGTTTCTTCTTTTCGGTGCAGTAGTGTTTTATCAAATTCATTACAGAAAGCTCTTGCCTATCTGATCCGTGAAGATAAGCTGCCTGGCTTGTTCCGCAATCGTCGTTTGCAGATTGACGTTGAAACAAGATGGTCTTCAATATTTAATATGATCAACTCTTTTCTTGATTTAAAGCCGCCATTGATATTGCTTTGACAAGTGCATCGACGTGTGACATTCAGAATGTTTCAGAAAAGGATGTTGAGAAATTATCTTTTATTCGAGAATGCTTAAAGCCATTGGCCGACATAACAACGGCTTGGCAATCTGAATCACTGTCTTCTCTTAGTGAGGCCTTCCCACTGTTGTTCAAAATTTCGGACTGCTTGATTGAGAATGCAAAGAACTTGAAGCGCAAGCACATCCATTCTTTTGCGGAAATATTAAATCAGAATCTCAGGGAGCGTTTTTCTTTGGATGATCGCATTTGGGAAATATGAGAATTCACACATTGGCTTCTTTACTGGACCCATGAATCAGAAAATTATCATTTTTGTCTAAGGAAGAAACAAAAAACATGGTGAAGCAAAGGATAATTGAACAGATGGAGAAACTGGCACTTGTTAAATTAGACTCTTGTTCTACGTCTGTTTCTAATATTGTCGAATCAATGAGCGAAAACAAACCAAATAGCAGATTATCTCTTTTGAGGTTATTGGACGAGGATGAGCCACTACCTGCAGAATTAGTTACTAATATGGTGTCACCTTGTGAATAGGAATATACTGTAATTCTTACATGAATCATACGAAGGTTTGTAATGATTCCACTGCAATGGTGGAAGATAAACGGACAGAATTATGAAAGGCTTGCGATTTTAGCAAGAATTGTTTTTGGTGTTCAAACAACCAGTTCACCAGCTGAACGCGTCTTCAGTAGTGCCGGAAATGTCTTCGGACAAAATCGACTGTCGTTGAAAAACGATAACACAGACATTATTATTTTCCTTCACTGCAATAGAAATTTATTTTAGTTCTATTCACATATGTATTTGGTTAATGAATCTTTATGAACTATATAATCGTATGCGTGTTAGTTCTTAATGTGTGTGGATTTTTATAGATTTGTATGTAATCCATGAGTTTACGAACACTAATTTTCTAAAATTTTGTATTGGTCGCTCGAGTATACAGCTATCGCTATCAGTTTTGTTTTACTCAAGTTAGAATAGTCCTACATCTAGGCTATTATATCGGAATATAAGCTTGTATTAATGGACTAGGAGACTATTTAGGTATCTATTTAGGTACATTAACAGTGAATATATTATAAAATATAACTTTGAACAATATAAAATGGTATATGTATTGGCTAATCGGGATAATTCAGCCTATATCTAGCGATAAAAGCAACTGACTATAATTCAGCTCGAATAGTGGTATTCGAGCGCGTATTCGAGCGGTGAATATTCGAACGAACTATTCGAGCCAAACACTATTCGCGCCCCGCCTTGGTTGCTATCTATTGAATTGATATACGTGTTTTAAAAGTAGTGATTTTATTATTGCTTTTGTTGTGACTTAACCATTTAACTGAATGTTGTTGATCATTGTATTTAAGTGATTCCATTCCCGCCCTCTTGTTACACCTGAGGAAGTCTTCGAAACAAGATGAAACATGTTGTGTGAATTATTGTTTTTTCTCGAAAGAAGATGCAAATAGCCCGATCGGTTCCTGTCAATCTCTTCACTTGTCACTTGTCAGGGGTTGATTTTAGCGTCTCCTTCTATGTTAATTGATATATCTGCTTATAAGTTTGAAATAAATTTCATTTCAGCCCTTGACAAGTCAAGAGATTGACAGAAACCGGTCGGGCTATTAGCATGTTCTCTTTAATACCAAGATACACTTTCGGGTGCCGTTATTCATTTATTGATATATATTTCCATTTTTGAACTTTTTTTCTATATATATATATATATATATATATATATATATATATATATATATATATATATATATATATATAAATTCGGTTCACCATTGACCTAACTGCTTAATTTATACTAAAACGAAGACAAGGTCAATAACAAAATATATTGAAGAGCTTTCGACTACGTCTTTATCAATTCAATAAAACATCAATTATCTAACAGAGCAATACGAAAAGAAGGAAAGCATTTTTGTGTTATACTGTCAAAAATGTTTTCTTCTTTTCGTATTGCTCTGTTAGATAGTTGATGTTTTATTGAATTGATAAAGACGTAGTCGAAAGCTCTTCAATATATTTTGTTATTGACCTTGTCTTCGTTTTATAAATATATATATATATATATATTCCGATTCGGACCAAAAGCCAACCCGAAACCGAGGTCGGGTTTGGTCCTGAAACTTTGCCCGAACCCGAACCGAACCGACCAGATTAGATCCGAAAACCATTCATGATATTATGCTAATACTCATATGACCTGAAAGTGATATGCAGTGAAATTATGATAAATTTCTACTAAATATTTAACACGCATACCATGCACGGTGGTCTCCGTGGCACAGTGGTTACGTACTTGGCCTAGCGATCTTTTGGTCCAGGGGTCGAGTCCTTAAAGTGTCATTGGAAGTCGACAGGAAGGGCGTTCGAACTAAAAGTGCCACAATGCTCCAGAAAAGTCTGACTATGTTAATTAGTTAGTTAGAAGTGTTTTATATTCTTTAGAATGGGAATAATACAAATCAGTTGCACGATGAGTTAACACAAAGTAAAAATCATTTGTTCACAAATTCGCACATAAAAGGAAAAAAGGAGTCAGAGTAAAACTTTGACCGACATAGTGGCACACGAAACTTCTGAGAATAAGGAAGTCTTGGCGGTATGTTAGCACTGAGGAGATGATCAGGATTGCAGATTTTGTTCCATAACTTCTTTGAACAGGCTAGACGACGCTGATAAAGTTCATCACTTCGACATGAGCACGACCACCCAGTACTGCTGTATTCATTGTAGATGATCCTGTGTGCTCGATTGCTTATCTTTTGAAGAGTAAGGGATTGTTGCTTGGTCATTCCAATGAAAACTGGGCAACAGTATTCCATCAAGGATCGAATGATTCCTTCAAATACCAAATGGAGGTCATCTTGGGAGATTAGGGGTTTGATCCACCGAAGAATGTGAAGTCTTTGACAGCATTTTTTGCCAATATATTCAATATGAGTGCTCCAGTTCAGTCTGTTGTTCAGGTGTATGCCAAGTAGCTTCATGTCTGACACTTGATTGACTCCACTGCAATGGTTCAGGAGAATCGGGCGACGAGTGACTAACATGAACTTCGATTTATTCGTATTCATGCTCAAATAATTCCTTGAGCACCAGTTTTGAAAATTTCTTATTTCCTCAATGATGGCTTCAGAAATACAGTCATGATCATCCGATTGAATAGGTAATACCAATGTCACGTCGTCTGCGTACTTTGTTACTGTGCACAATGGTGATGTAGCCTTGTAGTCGTTTATATATGAGCAGAAAATACTCGGCCCGAGAACGGACCCCTGAGGAACTCCCCTCTCCATATGTACAGAGCTTTCGAGCTTGCCGCCTATACAGAGTGATGCCGTGCGGTTTTCAAAGTAGTTTTGGAGCCATCTTATAAAATCAACCGGGAAGTCACTTTGTGCCAACTTTTGAATTGCTAGACTATGGTCAATCGAGTCAAATGCATGTGACAGATCAAAACTTATGATGCAGACACCAAAGTTTGAACTGTCATCGTATGCCGAGGCAGCAGAATGAAGGATGCTTAGCAGTGCTGTTGTCGTTGAAGCTTTTCTACGGAAACCATGTTGCTCTGGTCCAAATGATCTATAAAACAAAGGACGCAGGTTGTCAAGTACAATCGTTTCCAGAAGTTTGGCAGGTAGTTGAAGTAGCGTGATAAAACGCATATTGTCAATGGTTGGAGGCGAACACTTTGGAATAGCAGCAATTGACCCGTTCTTCCATTTCATGGGAACAACTTTCGTTTTAATTGACTTTTGAAATATGTATGTCAAAGATTCTGAGATTACATCAGCCAAGAATTTGAAAAATTTTGTCTGCATGCTCTCATCCCCAGATGACTTCTTCAGCGGCTGTTTCGCAAGCAGATTCTGTACTCTTGCCGTCGAAATAGAAATGTTCCAATCTTTATTGCTTGGCAATTGTTCGTTGCACAAGTTTGAATTTTCTTGTGCCGTGCGTGAATTACCCTCAAATAACTGTCGTATACTGGCCGTTATACGCGAGACTACGATGTCTTTATCACCGACTTGTGCGATCAGGGAATCCAGTGTACTGGATTTCTTCTTGCCTGCTTGAGAACCGACTAGATTCCATAAACCATTAGTTGAACTCATCAGTTTGTCCGCCCAGATCTTCTTGGCTTTGATTATGTCGGTATTTGCTTTTTGCTTCAAGTGATTGAATTTTGTCCAGTCTCTGTCGTGGTAGGCCTTCCAACGATCCATGATTATTGCCTTTGCAAGGGGTGTGATCCATTCTTTATCTTGCGTTGATATGGGAACATATCGCATCGGAATGTATGCATGATGTGGTTCTCCACGTACCCGGACAGACCGTTGAGAGAATCGAAAATTTCTTCGGGTACTCATAATGAGATGTAATTTTTTTTTCTTTTTTTTTCCAGAATTTTCGCCTTCCGGCTTTGTCAATGGAACATGTAGAAACATGCATCGGAATGTGTTGAGAAATGAGGTAGCTGAGGCAACTTGAAAACTTATGCAGCAGAGAGTCGACATCGTGATAGTCGTTGAACAAAGATTTCCAATTGACGAGGCCAACATTATAATACAGCGTCTCAAGGTGAGATTGTCTCATATCGTATAGAGCATGCCAGCTCATGATCTTTGAATGCGTATTGCTTTGCTCAGCGTAGCACATGATCAGTTTGTGGTCACCATTACCAATCGGGGCATCGTAGGTAACATTTTCTAATTTGTAAACGGTTGATAAACTGTCTGATACTAAAACATGGTCGAGAACGTTCTCGAGTCTCGTTGGCATCTTCACAATATCTGTAAGTGAGACGTCTCTACAAAGGTGCATGGTATCAAATTGATTGAAATCTCCAAATACTATTGGATGATACCGGGGATTTTCAACGAGGAAACTGTCAATCAAAGTAACCAACCAGTCATGAATTTGTCTTAAATTGAAGACTGATATTGAGGGTGGGATATAAATACAGATGCAGATGATACAAAACGACTTCAAGTCAAGTACAATACTTTCAACGTCTGCCGGGGTCATCAGGCTGTTATCGATGACTTCGAAATTAATATTATCTCGTACGTATACTGCCACGCCACCGCCTCGACGGAAACTGCGATCTGACCTGCACACTGTATATCTGGGAATCTGAATAATGGCGGATTCCACTGACGAATTCAGCCACGTTTCTGTTATTCCGATGATGTTCGGGGATTTCAACTGTACAGCAACATTAAATTCGTCCAATTTTGGGAGCAAAGAACGCGCATTAAATAGCATAAAATTTGGCATGGAACAGGAGTTCGGTAAAAACTTTAATGAAAATCCGAAGCTGACATGATTCGATTGTGTTTGATCTTCACATCTTCGCCGTTTTCGCGGCGCTTCTTGAGTTCTTCCAGCAGTGATTTTCTATGCATTCTTTGTTGATAGGTCAAATCAGGCTTCACGTATGCACTCTTCCAGGAATTTGAATTTTTCAGTTCTTTAGAATTCCGCAGCATGGACTATCTTATGTCTGAGTTGGTGCATTTGAACCTGAGCAGTCTCGATCCATTCCTCTTAATCTTCCCAACTCTTGAAACTTGTGAAATATCAAAGGATGAATCAAGACAGCCGAGCTCTCTTGCAATGTCCTTGATGGCTTGCGTGTCATGTGACCTTCTTTCTTCGACTGTGCCTTCGGGCTTTTCGGGAATTCCCGCTATAATCAAGAACTCCCTTTTCCTGAGCCTCTGTTCTGCTTCTCAACAGACTCTCCATAATACTTTCGTCTGTCCTTTGGCTTGACGTGAAGAGTGACACATCAGTGTCCGTGATCAATCTTGCACGAAGCTCCAGTACAGTTTTAATAAGATCTCTCTTGTTCACCTTGTTTGTTTTGTTGAGTTCTTCTTCCGACATATTGATGATATCATTGACAGAAGTCATCGTCTCAAAATTATGAAGATATGATTTCCAGCAAAAGGGATTCGAACCTGGATCTGTTGATGATTAGTTCGTGACACAGTCCACACGACTACCACGACAATGACGAAATCTTGAGAGTGCTTGTACTAAATCCGAGAATTCCGAAATCCAGTGCACGCGAGGGACGATGTTATTGTGACGTAGGTCCGCAGACAGACATGCAAAGACATGTCAGCTATGTCACTATGTCAGCACCGTCCAAGTCCCCAGTAAGGCCCAGTGACGTTAAAGCTTCATATGTATGTGTATATTATAAGAATGTAAATTATTTAATTTTCACTTTGTGCTTTGCATAATCATCTAGTAATTCATTACGTATTTCGTTTCATTTCTTCTTTTATTCAGTTTAATCTGGCTGAATTATTTATTACTTCAAAGGTGAACTTGTGTCTTAAAATGAATTGAAAAAGATGTGACAAGCATTTCGAAATAAATTTTGAAATGCCACTTTCAGTGATAATCAATCTTAATGCTATTATTAAGCATTTTAACTAAAGACTCATTGGTATTATATTATGTCTCACTTCAATCCACTAGGTAATACCTAAAAGTATTGCCCCAATTCTCATCAATTAGATTTAAAAAAAAAAAACACATAAAACATATATAAAATATCTTTAAATCATTTTTTACCATTACAGTGAAATATCACTTTAATTTCATTTCGATATTAAGTCACGCTAGCATGATCCATTTTGAGATTACAGACTTACATCAGTGGAAAGTAAACAAATACAAAGCCACTTTGTATATAACCTTGGTATTAATTGGAATATAGCATACATTGACGTAGACTGCATTTTATGGTTGACACTTGACAGCAGATTTGAGAACATAAGATAGGATGCTTAACTCCTTTTCAACACTGGTGTGAGTTTTTATGTGTCCAATTAATGAGTACCGGATTATTGAAATAGGAAACCATCCCAGCACTTCTGAAGATTTCCTGTTGCCAGCTTTCACATTCGTTACAACCATCTATTGACGCTGCTGTCATTACCTGTCCCAGAAAGTTCTCAGTCGTCAATAACTCAAATTGATATTTTGATATTTTTGAAATCAAAATATAGTACACCTTACGAAGTCGTATGAAAGTCACTTTATCATATTCATGGAACAGCTTCAATAAAAAACGACATAATTTACAAGTAAATAAGCAAGCATTAATAATTATTCCCCTAGTTATTTGATCAGAACAATGCAGATGGGGAAAATCATTGATCAAATCAATTGCCCAGACCATTGCACTACGTGTAAGGATGATGTTGCATCAACCTTTCTGAGAAATGTGCAAAAATTTTGACATATTTCCAAAATCGGTGCGTTAAATTCCGAAAAAGTCCGAGTTCGGGTTTTTACGGTTTTTCTCGGGTGTATAATAAAAGCGTAAAAATGTTCTACCCGAATCCGACACGAACCCATACTTTCGGGTTCGGGTTCAGGTCGGGTTTCAAGCAGAATCGCCCATCTTTAGTACAAACGCATTTGTTCCGAGCCTGGTTCAAACTTGCAATGTCATCTATTAGGGACTTCTTTTTGGTAATGCAGCAGCGAAAATCTGGCAATGTCGTATCATCAAACAACGAGCACTGGACGAACCATCAACAATCGTCGGCTGAGAAACGCATCCGATTGAGTGGATGACCGCGCGTCTTTCATACTTTGCTGATTGGACGATCATCGTCCGAGTAAGTAAAAAAAATCATTTGTGCTAAGTTAGTAAATGACCATAAGAAATCTGCTTGCCTAATTTTCAAGTCCAAATTACCAAAACATGCTGCCACATGTAATACATATTTTACCGTATAGAGTTGCACTGAAATCTCCTCAATCAAACAATGCAAAGCACGCGCTATGAGTGAAAATGTGATGATGTTTTCTAAAATTCGTCATTTCTGTAACGCTTATCTTCACCACAACAATCGCAACAAATTTCTAAAGAAGAACGCAAGTTTGATCATTCATCTTCATTGATTTCAAGTTCATGTTGCATTAAGTTCTTTCATAAATTGATCGCAGCAAGATTCCATCGATATTTCATAGAAATTAGATAGAGCATTATTAGCTCTGTCTAGTATGAG
This sequence comes from Prostheceraeus crozeri, assembly GCA_907163375.1. NCBI lineage: Eukaryota > Metazoa > Platyhelminthes > Polycladida > Euryleptidae > Prostheceraeus > Prostheceraeus crozeri. The sequence continues at coordinate 255,358 of CAJQUW010011929.1, read as the reverse complement.
CTGCAGTTCTATATGAAAATTCCCGAGGTTGGTTGGTTGGTTATTATGGAGAAAGAATCTAAGTTAAAAAGACAATTCTTATTATGTAGAATAAAATTACATCCATATTGGCTTCGTTCGAATGCATTAAGGTCAAACAGCGCCGTCAGTCACATTTCAAAATAATGAAAACTCCTCCGCAAATCGCATCAGTAGCACCATGTTCTATTATCTATAGTCAACATGTATAGCAAAGATAAGAATGTCTGAAATAGAAGTTTTTTACTCATCCGTACCCCACCCATGGCACATTGGGGCAGCCTGCACTAACTAGCAAGTCTCACCAGGTTAGGATTAGCAACCGCCAGTGAGTAGTGACTCTTTTCCGTCTTTGTTTTTACGTCGCGACGACATTTAAGCCGATCAGTCAAGCTCCTAGCGTAACTGACATGCTTGTCTTAACGCTATCAGTTTAAACACTCGCTCGGCAGGTGGTGGGGCAGCAATATTTTTGCGCAGTATTTTTATCCCTACCTCGTTCCAATTTCCTCTTGTGACTCTTGCTACGTGCCTCTTTACCTTTGAAATACACTCACCGAATTTACACATGCATTGCTAGTGTCAGTGCTGGTATAAAGATAATCATCATTATTATAGGTAGGCGACATCGGGTTAATGGCCAACAGGTAATTAACCAAAGACAGTGTAGAGACTTTATATGACTGGAATTCTCAATCAAAAAAAATATAGATAAATTGCTTGTGAAGAACAGAGTACAGTAGAACCATCGGTCGTCCAACTCCATCTAAGGAGAAAAGCGCTTCTAATGCGGAGAGATCAACATGATCGATCAGGAGCCGGTAATTTATTAACTATCACAAATCATGAAGTTTAGGTATACTACTGTTAAATTAATATGAAAAATAAGTAGTGAAAACGCAAAGTACTCCCCAGAAAATGAAACACAGTGATGAATAATTATGATACAGGTTCATCGCGAAGTGACTTTTGAAGTTTTCAGTTCCGATAAGACAAAAGTGAGATATAAATATATAAGTAGAAATTCTGGAATCTGGCTTTACTAGCTTATGGCAGTCGTTGTATAGACGAATGTATGCAAAGTGCGTGATGAGGAATTTTCATGGTTGTTGGTTGCTGATGGAGACTGATAGTTCAGTTTTGAAAACCTCAAAAAAAGCTACTACCTGACTTCCTTCATGAATCCCTTCCTTGCAAACGTTATGGGAAAGCGTCCTTTCCACCCATCATAACTAAAAAATGAAAATATAATATTCTGATCGGAAGTTCTAAATCAAATTGCTGTTTCTCAGTGGCATTACTTATGATGTTGCCGTAATTAGGTTAAGGTCAAGTATTCTCTTACTGACGCGCGAACCATTCAGTGTTCAGACAAAAAGCTGCTATAGTCTGCTAACCAGCTAACTGTTAATGTAAAATTGATTCAATGTCAAATTAATTTGACTGAATAATGATTCGAAAGACAGGAAATTGATGCTAGAATTTCGCTTGTGTATCAACGGCACCAACACCTGACATTAAATTTTCTCTGATTAGTGGAATAATTTGTTGCGATAAAAGTTCATATCAAGACCACATTTTTGAATTTCTTCTGTTTTATTGCTATACGAGTATATACAGTACATGTGCACTTTCCATCCCCTTTTCGCTTGACACTGACCACAAACAAACTTGGGCCACGCACCACAACAGGTCTTAGAGCATTACTTATTGCATAAGATAGGGGTTTTCCTGAAATTTACCACCTTATGGGGAAATTAAATTGGTAATTAACAATAGTAATTAGAAAACGTGTTTTGTCTTTATGCAGTATTTTGTCTGCTTGTCAGGTATGATTACTGGAATTTTACATCATGCCTGCCCGCTGTTATTATAGGTAACGCCTGTTTTCCTATCGCAAAAGCATCAGTTCATATCGCAAAAAACATGTAAGCTCACTTCTCACCTTCTCCTCTTCTTTTCACCTTCTGTTGAGGGTTGGACGACATGAGACTTCTCCAACGGGCACAGTCCTGGGTATCGTCTGCAGACAGTGCAATCTCCCGCATATATTCTTAAATCATCTTAAGCCATGATTTTCTTGGCCTACCCTGAGGACGGGGTCCTTCGATATCCACCTCCAGGACTTGTTGGATAGGGTCTTCCACGGTCCTCCGCTTTACATGACCGAACCAACTGAGTATCCTCTCTCGCAGAACTTTTGCAATTTCCTCCATCACAAGGATGAAAAGAAGAAGACTGAGCACAGACCTTTGATATACTCCGAAACCGATGTTGAAATCATCTGATGTATCTCCTGCGACACACACCTTCGACGTGGTATTCGCATATAGCGACCACCGACGTATAACGATGTTGACGAAGCTTTCCGGAACTTTCTGAGGGCCCACCTGATTACGGTTCTAGGGACTCGATCGAATGCCTTCTGGAGATCGACAAAGATGTGAAACAGCATCTTCCTCTTTTCGATGCATTTCTCTATAAGTCATCTGATCACGAAGATTGAATCCGTGCATGATTTACCAGGACGGTGTGCAAACTGCTGCTCTCCAATGTTGACAATGATCCTCTTATAAAAGGATCTTCTCGAAAATTTCATTCTGTGTTCTTGAAGTCGGATGCCGCGATGTGCTTGACAGCTCAAAGAATCATCTCTGCCTTTGTACAGCGCGACGGTTAAGCTGTTGCTCCATTCTTGTGTCTCAAGTATGTGTTGGAATATGGCGTGTAATTCTTTGATAGCATATTTACCGGCATGATTCAGCATTTCTGCGTCACATCCGTGAGGCCTAGTGCTTTACCGCTCTTGAGACTCTTCACAGCATCCCTCATAAAGCTCAGATTGCAATTACTAATTTGGTTAATATAAACAGAATGTGCCAAATGGCTGACGCTCAAACTTAGTATAAAATGGCGCAATAACAAGCTAACTGAGCATTCTGTCCCTGGGTTCATACTGCCTAGCTCTCATCGGGAGAGAAATTATGACAACATTCAGCATATATCAGCACATATTTCAACACTAAGTACCTTGATCCTGACCTAGTCCAGGAAGTGGGACCAACAAATTCATGCTCACAGATTGAACAATTGAAGAAAAGCAATGCAGTGTCTGCCAGCTTGTACTTCAGGTACCTGGATATCGCTCCACTGTGACGAGTGAAGAAATACAATACAATGATTAAAATTGCAATCATCCAACTCGAGAAATCTTCCAATAGGAACGGTGAAAGTTACGGTAATATTCAGATAAATCATGTGGAAACTGGTGTTTCTTAGTACGCTAAAACAAACGATCAAACAATAGTCCGACATAAGCACTGTACATCGTCGACACCAATTTTTTGACATGCTGGCATTCAAATTTTGATAATGCGCATTTTTGTAATAGAAGAGATTACGTGCGTCATTTCATTTTTCGATAGAGGTCGAGGAAAGTTGGTAATCAAATTCCTTTTGGAGCCCGTCAACTTGTTTCCGTAAAATCTAAACTGTTTGATTGACATCCTTTCAATTGATATTTCATGTTGCGTTCTACCGGGTGTCCATAAAGTCTGGAACCATAGAAATTAATAAGGCAATGTGACTAATATATACCGCATTATTATGTAACCAATAAATGCATCAGATGAATAATCAATTAGTGAAAGCATCTTTTCGAATAGTTGCAAGTGTCCAAAGTGTTAACCATGAACATCGTGACACTCTAAATCACTGATGTACACATTTTGACACGAGGTCGCGTAAAAAATGCAATGTCTTGCGTTCAGTCCACAAATCATAGATTTATTTATATCACATGGTAGCAACAGCGCTTCAACTCGATTAGCACTCTACGCTTTGGTAAAGTTCTCACTTGTCAGGCGAAGTAAACAAACAAAATATGCGGCATTGGATCCACGTCAATCCTCATTGGATGCGTGATCACAGCGTTCAAAGCTCGACAGTTAAATGTGGGTGTGGATTATGGGAAGCGCGTTGATTGGCACATTCTTCTTTTATGAGACTATGGAAATGATGCAAAAGCAGCTATTACCTGAACTTGGTGAAATTGGATGTAAGCCTGCCTTGTTCCAGCAAGATCGAGATCAGCCCCACTTTTCGGTTGACATCAAGGATGGAAATTGGCACAACGAAACATTTGATAACTGGATCGTATAAGAACAATTGAATGGGAGTCCTGACCTAGCTCAAGTAACCAAGCATATGTCATGATTTAGTTCACTTGCAAGAGCGAATACTGTAAGCATATTTGGACGTCTGACAAAATGAAGCTACATGTATGTTGCAAAATGTGCAACATGAAATTTCAGTTCAATTTCAGAAGTGTTTACAAGTTATTGGTTGGGAAGAGTCAAGATAAATATTGATGTTAATTATAACTTTATATTATTTTATTAATATTATTGTAAATTTATTTATATTAACTTATTATATTTTGGCAATTAATTTCGATCTTCATTAGAAGATCATCGTCAGGCATAGAAGGAAAACATTTACATGCACAAAATTCAAAATTCACATTACATAAAGGGTAATAAGATATCATGAGTAAGAAATAAAGATGAATAAGAGGATGAGACAGATAGTATTGGGCTACATTTTACCAATAGCAAAGACAATAGAAATTGACTGTAATCTGACTAAGAGGAAAAGGAAAAAGGATTAAAGAAGGAAGAGGAAATGAAGCGATGTGAATAATGAAAAAGTGATGCAGCATGACAGAAAATATTACGTATCACTACACAAAAAGAAAATCTCTGTAAAGTTCGAGTTCAGATTTACCATTGATCTTCGGGTTTCATTTGTTGATAAGTAATACTTCTCGTAGACGTAGGTTCGCTTCATCTGAATCTTGGGTTAGAATTGTTGTTGAAGAAAGTGTTGTTTGACAATTTTGAAGATGTCTGTACACATCACTTCATTTCCTCTTCCTCCTTCTTTTATCCTTTATTCACATTATGTCTTGGTTGCTTAATAATACGCATATCTTTGTATAAGTCACATTTTTTATTGTTTCCTATGATTCCAAACTTTCTGGACACCTGGTACATCAATTATAAATTAAGTTAAAACAGTTTAACAAAAATGCAATTCACACCTAGGATATAAAGAGGAAAAACTTGAAATGAAATATTTCATAGACTGAGCCAAAAACCATTCAGATCCACACTCTCAGGAGTAATCTTTTAATGATGCATCTGAAATTAAATTACAAATAATCACCCAGGTTGAAGCCTATTGCTTTTCTGTATAAAAAGCATTAAATATGACAACACCGAAAAGATTAATAGATTGGATAGAGCATACTAATTAATCCATTAACTGTCATATGAAACGGAATGATGAATATATCAGATAAAGCAATCTGTCTTGACAAAAAGCTCGATGTTTCCTAAAACTTTCCAGGAATCATACTTTGTATGATGCTGCTAATGATACTTGATGATGCTGTTGATTGCATTACACTTTTCTTCAACTTTAGTAACAGGAAAATAACGTTTGACATTTTTCAGACAAAATGGGCAGGTGAAGAAGTACGAAAATGGCGCATCATACTCGATGAATGCATAAATGGGCATAGATCGATAACAAATAATCAAATGATGAGTTTTGGATTTTGATGTGCCCATGTATCACCTCAAATGATACCTCACATGATCAAAGTATCACCTCATGTGATCACCTATGTATTGGAAAATAAGAATTCATTAGACATCGACCCAGAAAATTTGCCCTCAAAACTCGAGGTTTACAACATATTAAAATGCATCACACGGAGCTTGGAGTTTCTTTGATGGATTTCGAATGAACTTTTTCGACTGGGAAAATTAAAAGAAAATTAACTTTCCATTTTCTTGGATTTAAGTCATTTACACATTATACATGAGAAATGTTGCTGTTTACGCCTAACAGTTTCCGCCCAGCTGTGGACACTGCCTGTAAAGCTGTACACAATTAACACCAATGTAGAACACTCTCCGTGTTACTTCAACAAATTTATAATAGACAATGGTATACTGCGCGCTTGGTTGATACGCGCCTGGTTTTCAGTTTCTCTATCGGGTTGAGAAAATATAAGTAGCAAAAATTTTGTCGATGAAATACTCATCAATGAGTAGCAGCCGCTATCTGTTAAATAGTCTTTGACAAATGAGATACTACTTCAGGAGAAGCAGATCGGCCTTCAACGAGTGCGTAACCAAGCTGACAATATGTTCCAGAAGTATAAAGATAGCAAAACGTGAGTATCACGTGAGTTTAGAACGCTCACGTGCAGTGAGCAGCTCGAAAATCTTTCTTGTTCGCTCGGCACATTTTGTAATCAGCTTCCCCAGAACAGTGCAATATAGTATTTATGACATTTTCTACTGCTCATAAAAGTTGTTTACCGGTAGTTTACTAATTCTCAATGATATAAAGTGAAAGAGTCGAATACTGTGAAAGTGAAATGCGGTTTCAACAGATAATGATAATTAATTTCAATAACTGATGGGGATGAAAATTTCAGGAACTTGAGGGGCAGGTAGAACGCTCCACAAACTAACGCAAGACTTTCAAGACTTTTTTCGATCATTATTCACGATTTTCAATGTCCATCTCCCTCAGATTTCAAGATTAAAGCGTCAATTTGCTACTGCTTCGAGTCAAGAATTCAGTGTTGTTTCAATTACTCCATTACTTTCCATTTACAATGAAATTCCCGATTTCATACAGTTGCTTAGAAAAACTGAGGAAACGCTCACACAGATACAAAAAAAGATGCAGTACAACTAATAAAATAAGTTCTGCAACAATTCGACCTTCCATTTAATTATGCACGAAGGCACGCATTATTTTGGTGATTATGAGAGCATTGCCCACTCATAATATCAGACATGCAGGATATCAAAAAACATTACTGCTATGAATTATTTATAGCAGTAGGCTAATCTAATCACCAATCAAATTGGTCAATTGTGGAACTAGTTATTAGCATTGTAGACATAGACTACGGTGAATATTGCGTGAGCTTACTATCCACAAAACTACACTCTACAAAGACCTATCTCAAAGTATGGCGTGTCTCGCAATGGGCACATCTTGCGCAAACGACGTTATTCAATATCATAGGCATTATTATAAATCTTGATCATCATATTACTCTACAGCCTAAGTAAAACTAAAGTTCTAGCTGATGTCTTGGTAACTTTATAAGTTTTGTATAGCAAGTTGAAAAGAGCTTCGCGAAAATGTAGAATTCTATGCATTGAATTGGTTTCTTAATTTTTCTTTCATTTCACTTGCTATTTAATACTCTTTGTACTATATATGCACATTGTACTTTCTACATGATTTCAAATTGAACTGTTAATTCAAAACTAATCTCTTAGTGATCTTTTCGACCTTCTAATTTTTCTCCAGATTTTACCTGGCCACTGCTTAGGTCAACTCGATAATGCAAGCAGCCCAACTTTGATCATTAATGAATGAAACAAGAAACACTTTCGAACATGCGTTTTTCTTGAATTGCATCATAAGTCAGCTAAAATTTTCTATCAACTTCACTTCAATTTCAATTCTTTTTACAAATCTTTCACGTAGATCAGTAATCGAGAGGTGCAAGTGGTTTAAAGAGGGAAGACGGTCACTCGAAGGTGATGAAAGATTTGAAAGCCGATCATATCAGTTAGAGGAAACCGAATGTTTGTCATATTTTTGTTTTTATTTCTGATTTATTATATTTTTTTACTTTTAATTTTGTCATATATCAAAATTTGTCATCAAAGGGAACTTAGCGAAAAAAACGAGAATCAATAATCAGTGCAACCGATAGCACTGTAATCTGTCATCTCCTAAAATCGAAGAAAATCCGCATCCTAAAGCGCCACATACTAGAATTTAAAGAGGCTTCCTTGAAATAAAACATTGACCTACTAAAGAAAACAATAACCAATAAACGTAATAGTGTGCTAACCTCCTAAAACGCTTGGTTTTTGGATTTTATTAGTTACGAATAGTGTCTTGCTGTAGGACAAACTCTTGAAACACACATTTCGAGGAAGGAAATTCGCCAGCAGTGAAGTCTGTTGGCACTATTTCTGACATCGACGGCGACTCTTCTACGGATGAAAGGCCACATGTATGACACGCATGAAAGAAGGTCCGTTATATGCGGCAGTGAAACATGGCCCATGAAAGTCGAAGATCAACCAAAGATGGTGACAGCAGAATGATCTGGTTTATGGTGGGTGCATCTTCGAAGGACATATTCACTGCCTCCATGCTTTCCCAGCTTCTCGGAAGAGGAGAGATCAATACTATCTTGAAAAGGAGCCATCTTAGGTGGTTCGGGCATGTTCTCAGAAAGCAGAAAAAAATACCTGGGTCAAGAAGGCGTATGGCATGGACCTAGGGTGGTCAACGCCAAAAGACAGTCCTAAAAAGACGTGGAACGAAACGATGTCCTTTGATTGCATGGAACTTGGCCTGAAAGAGAGTGATGCTGCCAACCGAATTGTAGAGAAATTCATTGGGAATACCCGACCTCCCCTTCGAAGAATGGACAATGGACGTAGAGCAGAAAAGTAAGTTAAAAGAACAGATAGATAGCAAAAGTAGCATTTTTATTTGCCGCCAGCCGCCTCATACGCACATTATTTTGCTTCTGCAAGTGGCCAATTTTGGAATGATTTCAACATCTTATCAATCATCTTCCATCGGATTGTGGATTTAAGTCATCTCTAGAAATTTGGGTCCACTTCCACTTTACTAGAAGGCCAACCACAAAATCTTTCAAGACTTAAAAAAAATGTCAGTTTGTTTTCTTTGATTATTAAATGCAATTTTTTGTAAGTTAGACATTTCTCAAGCAGCGTGCTGCCATGCTAGATATATTTGAAAACAAGCACAGTGCGTTTTACTTTGACATCTAGATTGAAAACTCTTAGCGCAACCAGGCGCTACGTAATTCAATTACTTAGTTTTTAGTTGCGCTTCCTTATGTTGGGAGAGACTTTCAACATCGTTTATTCAATTTGGTTGGTCTGGTTCAGTCTAGGTTGAAGAAATAAAATAAATGCATCAAGAAAAGGAATTTCAGTATGACATTCAGCATGCGAGGATTGTTAAAACGAACTTGGTGACTGGTGAGAGTTGTCAGTCTAAATAGGCTATTCAACCCGAACATGCCGGCTTCGTATGTTGGATAGAGAAAATGTAAAAAAACTCTGCATCTTGTACGAAGAAGATATAGCTATAATGAATTCTTTAGATGTCTTATTAGTTATGTCATGTGAAATATTTGTAAGTTTTTCTGTGTCCACTATTGGAGAGCTCAATCATGATAAACTCTTCATTCCATTATAGGATGGATGACGGATATCACAAACACGACAGTTTTCATTCAGAATGGATCTTATCGGAATATCTATTCATAATTAAGAGAGCGGAGTAAAATTTTCCAACTCTGAATAGATGTTTCGATAAGATGTCCATAAGACCCGATTTCAATAGTGACGCATAAAACACCAATTTGAATGTAAACCGTACGAATTACAATCACATTTTTATCCCGAGGTAGTTACCTCGAGGTGGCACGATACTTCAGTTGGTCAAGGGCCACGCCGAGGTACGGAAGAGGAGAAGGTGCAGGGTTCGAGTCTGTCCTGCCTCGGCAAGTACCACTGCTGTCACTAGAGGTTACTAACCCTAACCTGGTGAGAGTTGCGAGTGTGTGAAGGCTACCACACCTCTAGCTTCCTAGTGTGGCATCGTGTTTTGGGTGGGCCAGGGATGAGTAAAAAGATTTTACTGAGCCATCGATTTCGATACTTTAGAATCGACAGTGTTGGAAAAATTTGAGGCCTACAATACCCAATAATCTGCCTATTATATGTATACTGAATATTATGCCAGGATGTTTCGCTTTGCAAGCCTTGAGCGATCATAATATCAATTAAAAAATATCGGTGTTGAGATGAACATTTAGCCTTTTGATGCGTCACTTATATTCAAGTCATGACAACAGGGTTGATTGCATTGACCGATTATTCTCGAAATTGTGACCCATCAATATTCAACCAATCATCACATTGGCGAAAATTCGGCAATCAGCCACTTACCAAATCTTACTATGTGGAATATCTTGCTGCGAAACGCTTACTTGTCATTCGATCCATCAAGACACGGATGAACGATGGAGTTCCACTGATACCCCCACAAGTGTCATATAAATGACTAATACTGCCATCCAGAGGATTTCCATCAAGTGCTGAAAGAGAGAAACAAAATCAGAGGTTTTCAATGCAAATTCTAACATGTTATAATCATTGTTTATTGCAATTAGAACAATAAAAGTTGAAATTTGACATATTCAACACTCATAAATCATTTACTACAAAAATAGTTAGGCCATGCTAGACATGTAGTAAATAAGTTTGGAAGAGTCAAATTATGTATTTCTACAAGTGATATACCGACATGTGCGAAGTATTTATATACATGTAAGCTTTCGCTAAACGATCTAAAAATTTTGAGCCGTTCAAAAATACCTAGCTTGCACGATTTGTCGACTAAAAGGTAAATATGAATGCAAAATGAACATCAACATCAGTTATCCACGAATTTTTAAATGAAAACCAATCTGCCAAATTAGTGGTTTAATCGCTAATGCTAATGGATAACTTATGCGTCTGCCTCAACACGCCGTATCCGCTATTTCATCAACATCAGTGATTCTCAACGGGGGGAAGGGGGTTGCGGCCAGTTGCGAGGTTCAGAATCGTTGGCAAATTATACGTAGAATTGCATTAAAATGAATAGGCCTATCATATTTTAGCATTAGCAAGCCGAGAAGTTTTTGCCGAGCACTTAAAATCTAACAAATCATCACCCTGACAATGCATACTACATAAAATTGTAGAATATGAACGTACACACGCAAATTATGAATAAAAAGAAGCAACACTGAAATTGGAAAAATATAAGTAAATAACATCCAATTGAATAATATCCAATCCAAAATTATTAATAAATCCCAATGAATTGGGATGAGACAGATATATGTACGTAAGGTGTCGTATTTCGCTTCTTTAAAGACCGTTTGCAGTCTGCATGAGTCGCTGTGGGTTAGTGAGTTGATTGTCTATCTCGACATTCATTTTTTAACGAACAGCTGAAGTACGATCTTCAGTTGCATTGAACTTATTATTTCTCACGGCCGATTAGGCATATTTTGGTTTAGATAAGAAACACCCGGTATGCAAAGTATACTTGCAGTTATGTAATCCTGTACAAGTGGCTACATGCAATTCAAACAATCAATGATTTTTGAAAGGGTGTTGTCAAAAAAATGCCTCAAGCAGTCTTGCACTAAGAAACAGGTTGAGAAGCAAAACCGTCCATTGACTTGTCCACTAAGTTAGGTATCTTCAATAAGGATTTGCCTGCAAAAATCCATGTAGGCTATTTGGAATGTGCTCATCACCACTGAAGAAGGTGGTAGGACCGCAATATTTTTGGTGGTACGAACTGCTTAATTTTGCTTCAAGTGTTTACTCTCGAAGGGGCAGGAGAGTGACATGCGTCGATCTTATGGTCGACGGGTTTTCTCAAACAGTGATATTCAGTTGCATTGAACTTAGTATTTCTCACTAGCTGATATTTTAGCTATGTTTTGGCTTTATTAAAAGTACCCGGTATGCAAAGTATAGTTATGCAATCCTGTACAAATGGCTACATGTAATTCAAACAATCAATGATTTTTGAAATGAGGTCGAAGAAATTGCCTCAAGTAAGTGTCCTGCACTATGACGAAGGTTGTGATACAAAAGCGTCCATTGACTTGTCCTCCTCAATTAGAATTTGTCTGTAAAAAGCAAGGCAGGTTATTTGAAATGTGTTCAGGAGATTTACCAGGCTCATATTTTAGCAGGCCATGGTTTTGTCTTAGTCTGGAAGTTATTCAACTTGAACACTGAAACATCGCTTGTACGTGTACATACACGTACAAATAAGTAGCACGTATGACCAGTCATCTTGAACCCTCTACTAGTTAACCGAGCAGCGTAATGATCTAATGCAAGATTTTGTCAGCATCATCAATCATATAATGCATAAATGTGAAAGATTGCCTGACCGAAAGAAAATAGCGGAGAAACTGCAAATAATGGCTAAATGCAACATAAGCATGAAGATGAGGAGTTGTATGCAGGACGTTCGATAACCAGGAAAAAACGTTTGATAAACCAGGAAACTACATTTGGAAAGGTGCGGTCCATTGGTCCACATTGGTCTGGTGCGGCTTCACAAATAGGTTCATAATTAGTCCGCACTTCTTCGAATCGGCCATTAAAGGCGAAGATTATAGTCAAAAATCAATAGAATATGATCGTCAGAATCATATTCTATTATCCGAATTAACCTCAATTACGTAAGTTGCCACCTTATCTAGTCAGCTGAACCTGAAAATGAAGTTTGCTTACTGACGCTGACTCAGCATACGAACCAACCTCATCAGAAGTAGCGTTCGGTTCACCAACATTATGAGGGTTTGAGTTGGTTAAGAAAATTTCGGTTTGCGCAACCTCAAAAATCTCAGACTTTTACGCTTTATGATCCTTTATAATACAACCGCCATGTCGGTGAATCAGAGCCGCAAATCAAAGGCTAAATGAAAATATCCTTAAGTTAAATGCTTCCACATTCGTCAATAATATTTGGTAACAAAATATAGAAGGCATAAAAGTACTGCGGCTACTTACATTAATGGTATTTCATTTACAGTATTTGTAAAGCCTACTCCTCACATTTTCATGACATACTATGTAGGCATACTGCACATGCATGCATGAAACATGCGAGCATTTCAGCTCCGTTCAGGCTTATTCGTGAGGTAGAATATTCGAGTCGGGTTCGGATTGAAATTGATCATGTCGGGTCGCATTGGGTAACTGATCTGATCTGGTCGGGTTCAGACCGCTATTCGTGAAAAGTACGAAAAATGTCTTGACCAGAGATCTGATTAAAACTCTATTAAACTCCTATTACTCAACTGTTCGTGAAAACTTCACATCTCCAATGAAAAAGTTTAGAGAAGATTTAGACAAATGTGTTGTGAGCGTGACATCGATTAGCTATGATTTGAATGAAGATATATTACCTTTCAAATGACAGCCTAAATCGTCGGCGCGTAGCGCCAGACGATTTAGGCTGATCATTTGAAAGGTAATATATGCATTGTTACTGAACCTAAAATCTATGACATCAAAAATCCAACATTTGGATCAGTAAAACACTCAAATCCATGATAATTTTCTTCATAGCCTATGCAGCTCAGAACACTAAAGTGTGTCAAACTTGAGATATCTACGAGTCCAAATTACAGGTCATAGGAATCACCTCAATGTCATTTTCACTGGGAACGCGAAGATGGATGGTGAAATACTCCTAACTCAATGGTATTACATAGCAAATTAGACGGCCTTAATCATGCAATTAAGGCCGTCTAATTTGGAATTGGAGATATATAGACGACTTTCATAGAAAAATGACATGTGAAATATCGGCGGACAACCCTACTTACTCAGTAACAATGCTTAATGCAATACGTCTACGAGTGTTGATGCATCTCATTAGCAGATAATATTGAATTATCTTATAATAGCCCCACAGCAATTATTTTTGCTGGATTATTTTAATTCAGCGTTGAATACTTCAAGTTAATACCCGTGTTCTATTAGTGATCATGACTTTATGAAATTAAAACATTTTAAAGTAGGGTCTACCAGCAACGCACTTATCTTACTCTAGAGATATTCAGGTGTCTTATCAGATATTTTCGATGTACGTACATTAACGGCAATTAGCCTTAATTAACGAAATTTCTAATTGATCAGCGATATTTCTCATTAAAACGACAATCCATTGATAAATAGATCCTTCTATCAATAACAGTATGTACTTCATAAGCGATGATACTGGATAATAAGCGTTGATCGTAGAATGCTTATATTGAGTGATGATCATCATCATCAGTAACAGTCAAAGGTTACAGTCAAAGCTCGTTAATAACATACCCCTAAGACCATAAATGCTAGGCCTTCAATATCTTAATTATCGAAGGTCTTAATTAAACAGCAGCTTACAATGTCAAGGATGCAAAAAAATGCCACACCGCTTGATTTTAATTATCCGCAACCTCAATCATCCGTGCCGAATTAACGAGATCCGATTGTATTATTGAGCAAACTCATTCTAATTCGACGAGCAGTTTCTGTGAGAGCGGACATTCATTTAATTTTTCCTACAGTTATTTCTCGACAGATATTTCAGCATTCTCCAACTTAGTCGGTTTTCAGCACTTTTTCTTTTTCTCACTGTATATCATCTATTCATTATTCAAAGCATCCCTTCTTTCCACATCTTCAGTTCGCTTCTTGAGTTCGAGTGTGGTGGCTAGAACAAAGGCGATCGAACCGAATCATGAATTCAGGTCACAATCGGAACAGTAAGGTGATGGTCGTTCAGGTTACTTGGACTCATACTACAAAATTGGCGCTTTCTTACGGCTCGAAATATGGCTGCGAATACAAACCACAGATGTGGCTCGAAATATTAAAAAAGAAATTCAGGACATGACGAAGTTTCTTGCGTCGAGTCACAGTTTTTCTGACAAACTTTGTGCTTTCACGTCATATTCGAGTGAGGTAAGAATGCCACGTACTGCTAACGCTGATAGCACGGAATGGTCCTCTCCGATTACCAATTTCTCACATTATATAGTAACGAATTTCTCATATCACCGATAATAGTGAACAAATATGTTTAAAATTATTCATAATGAGTCATGCCACTTTTCACCACCACAAATAAGACCAGTTTTCTGACATGGTGATAATCGTCAAAACGTTCGTCTTCACGTAATTCGGCACCTTTCTTTCATGTCCATCACACTGACTTCGAGATGTTTGGTCTTCCCTTCTTGTACGTCTAACTGACCGGTGTTTCCTACACCCTGTTTACCTTCTGCTTCTATCCGTTTGCTCACTTTTTCGGTAAGACGTAGAGGAACGTCATTTCAGTTGTCTAAATATATGCATGTAAGTATGTCACTGAACAGTCCAGTAAGGTACTATGTCCAAATGAATACACCTTACATGGCCTTCAATGGACTTTTTGACTTAAATGACACGTTTTTGTCCCTGAGCAGTGGACAGAAAATCCAATCAGCTCTTGATCATATGATTGATTAGCCCATTATACATGCATTTTTCCACGTCACTGAGATTCAAAATAACCGCAAATGCCTATCATGGATGACCTTGACGGGTGATGGACTTTTGCATGATAGAAGGTCGGGGCCTCGATCTAGTGTCAAATCAAAATTGTCATCACATGGTCTTGACAAACTCAGACTTCAACGAACTCAAGGTCATAGGTCCTCTTGAAGTAATATAACACTCAGTGTAATAAAATCCGACATGTTAATCCGACAAAGTGGCATGAATGCTGAATGGTTATTAACGTGTCTAAGTCTAAATAATGAGCTGATAGCTACCTTACTTGCACATAGATGCAAACCAATAATCTTACAAGGGTATTAATAAGATCTCTCCCGTACCTCTTCTACATTGCACGTAAGTCTGGATTCTAAATAAAAAATATTTAATGAGCACAGTTAAAGTGATTGTGATGTGATTTGAAGGACAGAGAATAGTGTATGCATATTACGTGACTATTCTAAATACCCGCTTGCTGTAGGTTTAATCAAAATGAAATAATTACAGTCGGTTATATATTGTGTAAATAGGAGTAGATAGGATAGTAGGTAGGCATGGAAACATTGTCAAGTATATTCACTAGTGTTTGTACCTGACATGATCAAATACATATACAGACCCGTGCAGAAGTTCTTGCGCTAGTGACCTTAAATGTTATCATTATCTTCAAAAGCTTATCAAATCAAATTTATTCATTTGAAAAGAGGTCAAATGGATAGCTCTTGTAGACTTTCTTTTAATACTTTTGTTTACGTAGTCAAAGTGGAATGATTGATAGATATATGATTGATCATTTCAGGTATACTACAATTTCAGTCGTGCAAAAGTCTTTGCGCCTTTAATTATATTACATTTGAAAGGAATAAAACAAATTAATCTTATAAGATTATATTCTTATATAATAACCATAATGTGAAGCGTACGTGCACTAAGTCAGTATTTCGTATGACCACCTTTTGCGGCCAGAACAGCTTTCAGCCTTCTCGGGATTGAATTATACAAGAAACGAATTTGTTCTCGTGGAATGTTGTTCCACTCCTCAACAGCCATCTCCCATAATGAGTCGATAGTTGTAGGATTTCTTCTAAAAACATTTTCTTTCAAAATTCGCCACACGTTCTCAATAACAGAAAGATCTGGACTTTGGGCAGGCCATGGCTGCAGCACTCGGACATTGTTATCTTGAAAATATTTCTTAGTAGACGCAGATGTATGGGCTGGAGCACCATCTTGCTGAAGTATGTTCGGCGGAGCATAAATATGTGGTAATGCAACGTCAAGCACCCTTTGATATTCGTGCGAATCGACATTTTTGGCACATCTCACCAAAACACGAGCACCGTCGCCTCGAATGGCTCCCCATATCATAAGAGAAGGAGAGAATTTCACTGATGGGCGGATATATTTGGCCTTTAATCTGTTGCCGATACTTCGGCGAACGTAGAAACGTCGGTTTGGAATCAACTCAAGCTTGCACTCATCAGAAAAAATGACTGTGCTCCATCTATCATAATCCCAAGAAAGACGTTGTCGACACCACTCCGAACGAGACTTGATGTTCTTTTTAGACAAAAGAGGTTTTCTGACGGCAATCCGTCCAAATAACCCGTACCGTCGTAGGGTACGTTTCACTGTATCAACAGATACTGAATTGTCAACAAAAAGTTTGTTTTTCAGAAGGTTGGCTGTCAAATCAGGGTTCATCTTTGAAGTTATTATCATCCGACGCTCCATTCTCTTCGACAAGATGCGAGGTCTGCCCGATCGAGGACGGTCATCAATGCTACCATGCATTTTTGATTTTTTCAAAATATATTGAACTGACCGGCGACTAATCCGAAGTAGCGAACCTATTTCATTTTGTGATTTGCCTTTTCGTGATAGTAGGACCACCAATTCTCTCTTATCTAGTGAAATTCTGGGCATGATTGGCAAATATGAACTGATGATATGATTTACAGTCTTGTTTTTATCGATGATTATCATAGAATGCATTTAAGTTTGGTTATAGCAAGTTAATTGTCATTTGAAATGATACAATTCAAAAGCGCAAAGATTTCTGCACGACCTGAATTCTTATTCAAATTGATTAAGGAAGTCGTATCTCTATGTGACATTAATTATCGTTCCATTACAAAGTTGCATAGATATCTCATCGATTGCAAGACTCATCAAAAATGTTAGTACACCTCAGAAGAACAGATAGTATTCTGAAAATTGTGAATATTTAGATCTGATAACAGGGGCGCAAAGACTTCTGCACGGGTCTGTATATCTTGGACTTCCCACCCACCGCCAAAAGTTGATTACTTAAAAAATTCCTACATGCTCTTTACAAGGAAATATCTGACACTGACAGGATGATAATACGCCACATGAACAGAAAGCTTATAAGTTCGAAGCCCTGCTAGTTAGCCTACATGTTCTTACACAGGAAACAAAGTAGTAGTTTCTAATAGAGAATTCTGGTGAACCATTATTTCACTTTGCGACTTGATCATTGAACGAGTCTGGAGCTGCATTACTAGCATTCTGCCGCCTCCGAACTTGCAATAGTAGTGTGCACTGGCGAGCATCTTCTGCGACCACGACAGGTTCTGGATCGCTCGACAGGTCCTTTTCCACTTTATCAGTTATGCGTCGTCTCTTCTTGAAAGCTCTTCGTGCGATAGAATTTTGAATGTCGCTGCTTTCATCGCGACACAACGTAGGCCTATTCTGTTCCAACTGATGGACTCATCCATTCACATATGTGCTCTTTTCTTCGAGCATAAATGATATGTAGTCTTCTGATACATGTAGATTGGTTGACATCCCTGATAAATGAAAGTCCGCTTTCTTGAAGCAATTTCGAATAATGAGTGGCTTTACGTGAGTCCAAGCCTTATTGACAAGGATTGTAGCTATGAGGACCTCCGATGCAATGATAGGAATAAATGCTGACGCTTGACTTTAGTCCATCGCTGTGTGTCCCAATTATGGCAACTGCACGGACTCAAAGCTTTTCGCAAATGCTAGATACACGTAGAAGGAATAATGATACTTAACGTGTGAAAAATGGAGGAAATAGAGTCATTGAATCTTGCTGATCAACCATTGCAATCACACAATTCATATCAATTGCACTGCAGCACCATCAGATCTGATCCAATGCTTGCATTATGCATCATTTGCGTTTTGAAGAAACGTGAAATTTTGAATTATGTAAAGTATTATCATATTGAAATATATGTGAAATCTATTCTGACATATCCACGCGGCGTGTAGAAGGATGGGACTGTAGTCAACTTCTCAACAAGTTCTATTTCTCACAACCAACACCCTGTTTCCCACATTTCTCACAATGAGCTAAATTTCTGTGTGAAAAAAAAGTGTGCTTTGATTTTTACTTCACTTATGACTCCCTACTCAAAACCACTGTTTGTCCAAAAAAGGAAGCATTGATTGCTGTGAATGATTAGGACCGCGTTGATAGTGCGATGCTATTAAGACAAATTTAAACAAATGAATGACAGTAGCTGTTTGTTTTTTTGCCATTGATCAAAGACATGTCTATTATAAAATAAAGAAATGCGCAGCATTTCCCGAGAAGGTATATCCAATTGTTTGCATGCATGTCATATGGCCACTTTACATTGCATATTAGCGTTTCCTTCATATGAATTTTCCTTCTTCATATTCGTCGTTCACCCACCCAGCTGTGATTCTATCTGTGAATTTTGACACAATTCGCCGTTTTCGCCTACGTTGAGAGCCTCTTCATTCAAATTGCGTCTACTGTGTACTGCTGTGAGCATCTCCACTGCGTGCCTCCTACGCATCATCGCTCTTGTGTGACACCGCAAGCATTACTACATCATGTGACACGGTTCGAATTGGCTTGAACAGATCATCCGGCTAATCAGTTTCAATAGCTGATCCCGTTGAGAATTTTTGCCGATTCTGCGTGAGATCCTGTGCTCGAACCCTGTCTTGAACTCTTCGAAAAAAAGCCTTCACAACAATTTTCACCAGCCATGAGCAATAACATCCGCCGATACAGTGTACAAGCCTGCTTCTACTACGAGATAAAGCCTGTTGTTGCAGAAATCGCCTAACTGGAGGTAGTGTATTTAATTTGGCTTATATGTTCAACGCATACCCGTCATGACATCTAAAAGAAAACTTTCCACTACAAGTCGCTTTACTTTCGAACGCTGACTGCTGTCGTGCGCAGTTGGATAGCTTGTGACCAAAGTTCGATGGTCGTTTCTTTACTGACTTCGTTTCTTCTCTTCAACATAGCAACAACAACTCGACCAGCATACTCGTATTAGAGTACTAATGATCTGTCACGGATTCGGGAGAAGCCATATGCTTGAATTCCTCGTACAGCGAGGTGTAAAAGCTTTCATCGACTTTATTTCATTCCTGTAATTCAGTTTGCACATCGCCCGTCAGTTCGTGAATCAGGAAAATCAAAACTCTCGTCAAGATGTTTGACTAATATCCGGCGACAACCGCAGTACAGTGGTCATCGAACTAACCATTCAACTGTCATTCCAGCGCTTTATTGACGTTGCCAACGCAAGCCAAACATATCAATTATTACCGAGAAATGGTTGGACGGTGATACTGATCACAACGCATTTGCTTTCTCTGGATGTAGTGTACGAGTATATCAGATACACTAAATCGGCACATATTGTAAAAGCAAACTGTGGTTTATACTTCCGCATAGTCCTTAATTTTCTTTTTGTCTTTTCTTATAGAGCAAATGTTTTATTATTTTTCATTTTGTAAACAGTATTGCCATGTACGAATGCATCATGACATGCAAATAAAGCAATCATTATTATATCGTCAGAACAGACGAACTGGTAGTGGTGTAAGCATCATCTGTGACATCGAGACAATTTCCTTCCTGTTGCTCTGGATTGTGAGGAGATTCTATAGCCAAGCACGAGTCAGTACCACTAATTCTGAGTGCTTTTATTGCAATGATTTGAAACTTTTGTTGGTTATCATATAGCATCTCTTTTACAACGAACCATCGGTCCATCAAGTAACTAATTCAACATTGACTACTAGCATATATTTTGCTTTTGTCGAATTTGGACCTGACATACGGTTGGTGGTTGCCGGAGATTTCAACCATTTACGCAAGTATTATTATTCTATCAGCAATTTACATGTACTTTAAGTGACCGCATTCGTCGATTTTCCCACAAGAGGAGATCATACCTTGGATCAACTAACCATTCAACTATCATTCCTGATGATTTATTGACTAATGCCAGATAATTCTTCAATAAATTCGATGAAGTTCTAACTTCTACTAATTACTAGTTTCGCCATGGAACATGAAGCTGTTTCTCTACCACTCTTGGATGAGAGCCATGGATCATAACGACGATGACAACCGCAATCGATCGTACCATAGAGATCATTGGTGTAAACACAATCGCTTGAGAAAAGCAGTCATCGAGCACGTTTCTGTTCTAAAGAATCACTACATTTTTCAAGCTGTTTCATCGAATGATTCCAGGCGTATTTGGAGCTCTTTGAAACTGATTGGTGACTTTAAGAAGTCATCGATTTCTGATCAGTTCTCATCTCAAGGATTAGTTTGCAGGTAACTTTTATGATTGTCAGTGATGCTATGGATTCAGGCATCACCCTGTGTTTCTCCTGTGATGACGTTTACAACTAGTAATTAAAACGGCATGCGGACCTAATAACATTCCGACATGGGTTTTCCGGTATCATGCAGAATTGCTGACCCCTGCAATTACCGGGTTTTTCATCTCATGCTCATCCAAAGATGTCTTCCGCTTTGCTTCAAGATGGCAAATATATCCGATTACCGACCAATATCCATTTTGCCCAATCTATTCAAAGTGTTTCAAAGGCTAGTAGTCAATTTATTCATGCTTCCTGCTGTATTACCAATGCTGATGGACAATCTGAGTTTGCTTATATTCTTCGACCGGAATCTGGGACAACCAGTGCTTTGGTATTACTTCAGCATCGCGTACTTCAGCATTTAGAGCTGCTAGACTTTCAAATATTCATCCAAAAAATGCATTTGATTAACTTCCTCACTTTCTAACTATTGCCTAATTATCTCCTAATTCCTGTTATCAAATGGATCTCCAGTTTCCTGCGTAACTGTGTTCAACGTATTCCACCCAATGGTTCAATTTCTGACTGGATCTGTTGCCGAAGTGTGGTGCCACAAGGAAGCGTCATCGGTCCTATACTTTTACTCTTGCGGTCGATGGCTTCAATCCTGTTTGTGACAATCCTTCCGTACTCAAAATATGCAGATGGCACTCTTCTCATGCACTGCATCAGCACGGCTTCGGAAGACAATTTACAGAAAGAATGGGACCACTTGGTAGAATGGTTCAGGTTTATGTCTCTACGAATAAACAGCGATAAATGTCTAATGATGGACACTATTTCTGTATTATTACGACTTGGAAACGAAAAATGTTCTTGTGTTGCCATCTTCCACTTTGCGTCGTACTAACTCGTCTTCTTTTCTCTGTATGAACTTTTCTAATAATCAAGAATGGAATAATCATGTAAGCTGCGTTATAAAAAAAGCACACAGGAGATTTTTGTTTTAAGAAATTTATGTAGTTGCTTGTTTTTGTAGCTCCCCTAAGTTTATGCTCGAAGATCTAGTACGCAAGGAGAAGGAGCGTGCTAAAAATTATTGGTCGTGATGAGGAGAGCGTACTAAAAATTATTGGTATTTCTCACAACCTTCAGAATTTCGTTTTGGCCGCGGCTGTTGTTCCAAACGTTTTGACGTCATCCTATCCATCAATTGCTTGTGCGCAGGTCTGTGACAGAAATACCCGTCAATCAGCAACAGTTTTGTTACCTCCTTTATCGAAAACTAACCGTTTAAGCTATTATTTTATTAGATTATGTAAATAACTTTTTAATAGCCATTGTTTTATCATTTATTCTGCTATTGTCACTTCTCTGTTTGCATTGTCATCATATGTAAATGCAATGCTCTCACCGACCTATGTGAGTCAATAAAGGTCATTATTAATAGTGGCCCCTAGCAAAGAAAAGGGACACACACACACACACTGCTACTACACATTGGCCTACTAAGCATTCAGTAGTGATGAAAGATCGCGCTTTGATATTGAAAGGACAATGC
Organism: Prostheceraeus crozeri; assembly: GCA_907163375.1. Classification (NCBI taxonomy): domain Eukaryota; kingdom Metazoa; phylum Platyhelminthes; order Polycladida; family Euryleptidae; genus Prostheceraeus; species Prostheceraeus crozeri. The sequence goes on along the minus strand of CAJQUW010011929.1, from coordinate 232,915 downwards.
TTGTCTTGACTCTTCAAAAGAATGAATGATGATGGAAATTGCAGGCAGTGATGGCCCATCACGCGATAGGAGAACGGGCTCTTTGTCAATTTCACAGCCTCAGCTTGTGAGTGACTAGGCCTTTAGTCAATTTGTGGAAGATCTTGCTGACTGACATATTCCAACTTCAAAATATCACAAAAGACAACTTCATAGATCAGTCGTAAAAAAGAAGGCCCTTCTTCACTAATATTGACATCTAATTAATCCTAGATGCAACATTCGCACCACGATGTTGTTCGTGTAATTGTCAATGAAGAATTCAATCAGTTTTAATAAACAAGCAATTCTACGGTGATGAACCTGCCCCCTGTCCCCCTTACATAGTGAATGCATTCCGATTTCTATTACACAAACCTTCTAAAAAACTGAGCAATAAGAGGACGAATGTTTGAATTCAGCAATGCAACGCAGATGTGTGGCCAATATGTTTGGTCCCAAAGTCATGGAATTCAAAGGATAGATTGACTAATACCAAAAAGAATTGAGTATCATCTGTGAGAATCATCCAAGAAATGAACAGATTTAGGATCCGAACATGGGTTGCCATTGTCATATATCAAACTTGAGCTAATGAAGCGAAAGAAAGACAATCAAACATGCTGTCGGACGATTGAAGACAAAAATGCAAGACGCAGACACGAAATTAGTATTAATGGAAAAATGGAACAAGCTGATGCACATGGGGTGCGATGCCGATGAGTCATGGATGTGTGACTGTGACAGTCTTCGTAAGGAAGAATGCTAAATGGAAGGAAACAAAGTTATGACACAACTTTGGATAGAAGATAAAGTCATGAAAAATTGCGATGAAAGAAGAGAGGTAAGAAAAAGGAAATGCAAAAATCTCACAGAAGAAATCTGCTTCAAGCACAGACGACTGTGCAGTGAAGAGGATTATTTATGTAAACAAGGAACGTAAACATGGGGAACCAGCAAAATGTAACAGCTGATGAAAGACATCATAGTTAGGGAAATTCGATAGCGTTATTTGTAGGTGTGAATCATCCTTTACTAAGTATTGGAAGTTACATTTAGTTCGCGCCTTTCCGAGTTATAGGGACGCGGCCCTGTACAAAAACATAGCTTTTGTACCTGCTAAGGTAAAATTTATCAAAATCATTGAAGTCTGCAGACAGCCCTTCCATTACTTTTAGCAATGACTAGAGCAGACCAAAATCAAATAATGAACCAATATTCAGATCAATTAACTAAATATCTTGGCCAGACAAAACAACCTAAAAATATTGATTAATTATTCTATGCTTTACTGAGCATGACTTGATGAAAACCAATAATGGATTAGCCTACGTGTCACCCACTTTCTATTGAGCAACATCAAGGTACTAGCTACTTGCACAACAATCTAAGCACTTTTAGTAAATGACTTGAACAGCATAATATACAAACTTGACTAGCATCCGAAATTCAAAACTAAATATTTCATCAGTCGGAATATTTCCGCTAATTCAGAACTATAATTGTCGATATTTATGATCAATAGCCGATAGCTACTATCAATAATTGACGGATTCCGTGAGCATGTTTGCTGGTAGCAGGCGAAATGCATTGGTACTGAACAAAGACATTATTTCGCCTTACATCGATTGTCGTTAGTCCTCTCAGGAATCATTTATCATGGCTAATTAGGGATTTTCGAAAACATGCTTGCTACAATTAAGCATAATATTAAATAGTCAGGCTGTGATTGCTTTGTCAGGGGCGCTGAGTATCGGGAGAGGCAGAGTATTCAAAACACGAAGAAATTGATTGTTTTAGCAATCATCGGGGGCAGCAGCAGAAATCCGGTAAAAGACGAAAAAGAGCATCCATGTATCTCAAAACCTTTGTTATGTAATTCAGCAATATGTAATTATATTCGATGTACATATATGAGCTGTTGATGAGTCAACTTTTGTGCAATAAATAAACTATGCTTACAAAATACATGCATATTACATTATTTACATATCTTAGAAATAAAATGTGGAACCAAGTTGACTCAGAGTTATAGGTAACATTTCTATCACATAAAATCAATATCTAATTTTTTTCAATAAACAAAACCGCAAGGTCAAATATAAAATATAGCGTTAACTTACTCAGCACTTTCAATTGAAATAAGCGCCCCAATTCGACGGGGAAGGTGCCTATGATATTCATTTTTAGATGAAGCTCACGCAACTCATACATAGTTCCAATCTCGCACGGGATTTGGCTAATTTGATTAAAGCTTAAATCCAAATACTGCAGGTTTCGAAGCTCGCATATTCGTGGTGGAATAATAGAAATGCTATTGTGGGCAAGATACAGATAACGTAAGGAAATATAATTGAAAAGCACAGGAGGCAAATTCCGTATTCCACCAACCATTTCGATCTGATCCATAACAGTAGGTTTTCCTTCAGCAACCTCATCAGGTGTCATAATATGAAAAATCTTCTTTTCCTTTGGGTCATAAGACACATCCTTATTGCGATTAGTCATATAATCGGAAGGAGGCGGCATCACCGCACCTACAAAAGCGATGAGAGAAATCATGAAAATACATTTAAAATATTTGAATCACATGATACGTTTTTTTAAATATTAACACAAATTGGAGATGAGAAAGTATGAGAGATATTAGCGAGAGAGAGAGAAAGAGACCTCTTGAGCTTCAGTCTAAGTAAAACTGCTAGTGTTACTTATCATACTCATGCGAATTGGGTTGAGAAAAATGTTTGTGAGTCACAGTTTAGCCTTAGAAATGTTCTAAGAACTATTGCGTCATCAAAAGAAACAAAGATTGAACTAGCTGCGCTGTAACCACATCACCTGTACGAGGACTGAAGTCGCTCGCTTAAGGGAAATTGTGTCTGCGAGATGGGCCGTGAGGGGAATGCAGCAAGCGCATCAACTATATAAAAATGACCAATTTTATTTCACAAAAATAAAAAGGAATGATATATTCAAACACTGAAATAGGGCTATTACTATAGCAAGCGTAATGAAACTGCTATATATGCACACACTGAAAAAACTTTCAATCACAATACCGTGTCAGCAGCGAATTTCATAGCTACTTAATCATAAAGCTACTTTACCATATTCTTTACACGAGAGAATAAGATTATTATTGTAGTATGATTATATAGGCCTACCTGTGTTTCTAAGGTATTAATTAAAACTAAGACTTGAAATTTATATATATATATATATATATATATATATATGTATGATAAGACCTGACTGATACATTTCGTTCAACTTCCGTTGTTCTTTTCCTTCTTGATGTTGATCTTTTCTACTGATCTTCGTATAATTTAGCTGATTTTCTTTGCATATTAAACTAAATTGAATGTCTCTATCTAATTTCATGCATTTGTGCAGAGTCTTTTCTGTTTTTCTAAATTCATGCTTTTCCGTTGTTGTCAGTGTTTATAGAATTATGAACGAATACCATTTTTTATTGCGAGGTATTCATTTAGCGACGTTTCGGTCTCTTTAACACATACCATTTTCAAGCTTACATTACGAAAAGTGAGCTACAATAAAATTGAAATTTCAAAATTATCTCAACTATCAAACACTTATATAAAAAGCTCAAAGATATGTACACAGATAGTTTAAAAAGGTAAAGGGAAACAGAAATCAGGAAATGATATTCAGATGCCCTGTCATATACACTCATTAACAAAATTTTTGAAACATTTACTTCTTTAACTTCTTTCATTTTTGTATTTTCTTTCATATACATGTATGTATGATACCTTGATAATTTAGTCACAATCTCCACCAAGTCGCTAGCACAGAAAAACAACACATGTAGCAGATTCAACTTTAATAGCGCGTGTGCACCCCTCTAGCTCCAATACATTCAGTAAGCCGTGATGGCATGGATTCACAAAGTCTCTGAATGAAGGATGTTTCAAGGAGAAGCCACTGCTCTGTCTTTCAGAGAGAATCTTCAGGGACACTGGTGAAAGTGAATAGCGGTCTCTCACTCGCCGCTCAAGCTCGTCCCAGACTTGTTCAATGGGTGACAAGTCAGGTGAGCGTGCAGGCCAGTCAAGGGTTTGAATGTTCAATCTCCTAACAGTGGCAATGACAGCCGATGAGCGATGTGGTCTTGCGTTGTCGTCTTGGAAGACGAGATCCTCCACCCTGACCATTGGGGCAACAACAGGAAGCACAATTTCATTGAGATACCTCTCTCCGGTCAACGTGCCTTTGATGGTGACTGCTGTCGTTCGTCCGCCATGCCAAATGCCACCCCACAGCATAACACTTCCACCACCATATCTGTCGTGTTCTTTAATACAGCATGGGGCAAAGCGTTCACCTGGAAGACGATGCACTCTGATACGACCGTCATTGAAATCCAGAGTGAATCTCGATTCATCGGTCCACAAGACTTTCTACCAGTGATGGTCATTCCATGAGCGATGGGCATCACACCAGGGAACTCGTCTTCTCAGGTTCTCAAAACTCAATGGAATTAGGACAGCTGGTCGTCGCGATTGAATTCCAGCTTCTCGCAATCTTCGGTAAGCCGTTCGAACGCTACAGTCTATATTTGAGGCACTCTTCCAGTGTACGACTAGCTTTGGGACTGACACAAATCTATTCCTCTTTGCAGCTAAAACTGGACATGCGTCTGTCCTTACTGCAGACTTTCTTGGTCGACCAGATCCCTTCTTCTTTTTAACATCTCCTTCTGCTTTCCATCGACACCACCACCTCCAAACAACGACTCTCGATAGTTGCAGCTCTTCTGCAACACTCGCACAACTTCTACCACAACGAATCATTCCAATAGCCTTCCAATAGACAAGGAGTTCCTGAGAGATTGGTTTCGGTTGTAATGTCCATGTATTGGAGTTCAAGAACGCAAATCGTGACAAAGTTTGGTCTGTCGGAGGAACTGGACGTCGGCATGGGAGTACACCAAGGGTCAGCGCATAGCCCCTTGCTGTTCATTACAGTGATGGAGGAAGAGTCAAAAGATTGTCGAGGATCCGGCCCATGGGAGTTGCTGTAAGCCGATTATCTGGTTTTAACAGCTGCCTCCAAGCAAGAAGCCATTGATATGTTTTCAAGGTGGAAGGATGGTTTAGAGCGGCGTGGCTTGAAGATCAACGGCCCGAAGTCCAAGGTCATAGTAACTGGGAAGAGCAAAGAACGCACCAAGTCTGGAAAGTGGCCGTGCAGGTGTTGTGGCAGGGGAGTCGGAGCAAACTCGATCTTTTGTGTTTCCTGCAAATTGTGGTGTCACAAAAAGTGCTCCCGATTGGGATCATTTCAAGGAATAACAGGCTTCCGATGTCCGAAGTGCGCGGATGTTCCCAACTCGCCTGAGGATGATTCACTTAATGTGAATGGGATCGTCCTACAAGAGGTCCAAAATTTTTGTTACCTCGGAGATGTCGTGGACTCAGAGGCAAGTGCAGAAGGAGCGGTTCGGACTCGCATCGCGGCTTCGTGGACGAAATGAAGACGATGGACGAGATGGAGAGAATTGGCCAGTCTTCTTACCAACAAAGGCATCCCATTGAAGTGTAGAGTCCATGTGTATGAGATGTGTGTAAGATCAGTTCTCATCTACGGCGCAGAAACGTGGCCTCTCAGCCTAAGGCTGGTTGAACTTCTGAGAAGTACTTACAGACGAATGCTGAGGTATATGGCAAAGGTCAGGTTGAAAGACAAAGTTACAAGCGAAGAAGTAGTGAGACGCTGTGGTTTGCCCGAACTTCCGGTCCGCCTGCGGCAAAGACGTCTGCGCTGGTTTGGCCACGCAAGAAGAGCCAATGGTGACGTCATCAATGAAGTCTACAACTTGTCAGTCGATGGTTGCCGTCCACCTGGAAGACCTAAGAAGACTTGGCAAGCATGTATCCATGAAGATCTGGAGTCTCTGGAGGTGTCGGAAGACATTGCTCTAGATCGTTCGAGATGGAAACGGGTCATCGCATCTACGTCCAGCCCCGGAACCGGGAAGAAGAGACGCAAAACGAGGAAGTAAGAAGTAAGTAAGCCATACCTCTGGTAAACTGATCGTGTGCCATTTTATTTTACAAAAGCCGGATTTCAGTTCACGTGTATGTTCAATTTGTAAAAGCAATTGTGACAGTTGTATCGATATCAAAATTTGAAATTTGACCACCATAGATCTTTCTCCATTCTCTAATGTGTTGAATGGTAATACATAGAAAGCGAGATATTGCATCATACCTGAGAAAAAAATGAAACAAACTTCAATTCAAGCCAATGATAGTTTGTTTCATTAATTATGCCAGTGAGTATATATATGACTTGAATTCAAACGTATATGTATAGCCTTGATTTTTGATATTGATTTTCTTCCCTTTTATTGCTGTCTGACGATCGGTAATGTTTGTATCTCCGTGAAACTTGTAGTTATGGCAATAAATCAGTAATCCAACACCGCTTGCTTATTTACTATGTATATATATATATATATATATATATATATATATATGTATAGTAGCTAATTAGATCTCAAAAGTACAGGGGGAAAGAAATAGAACGACATGAATCAACCACATTTGACCCAGTACATTTCTATCAATGGAAAGTTTCTTCATGGTACAATTCTTTGAAGAATTTCAATTTTTGCAAGTAATCGACTATCGACGGCTGCCGGTTAGATAACAAGCTGCAGAATTCTCGGCGCAGCAAGGTTCCTACCAGGTAGTTGATCATGCAACTTCTTGTTTTATGAAAGCGTGGTCATAAATATATCCAATTTCTTACTCTATTGCGAGAACTATACCTGGGCATTCTACTAATTTTGAAGCTTGTGCAATGCGTAGAGCATAATTGTAAATCTTGAACGACTAAATCCAAAAATTAAGATCTTACTTATTGTCACAAATGTCTGAATCAAGTTTTCTAATTGAAACACAATCGCAGAATCCAAACCTGTCAATCTAAGTAAGAAAGTGAAATGAATTGTAGGATAAACACGCCTTTTCGCGCGTTTTCCTCTGCAGATGACAAACCAGTCATCAGACCATCAAGCAATTCCAGAACTTGGTTTAAAATCATCAGATTTAATAGGAAAAGTCAGATATTGTGCCATATATGAGCAATCTAAAAAACCCACGATCTAAAATTCGAAAAAAGTAAGGCTGAAACAGATAATAAGGCTGCAGTTTACATTACAAAACTTAAAAATGATCTCAAAAATGATATAAAGATGACAAGTTGGTCGCATAAATGAAAAAGAATATTTTTCAAAAAATGAAAACTTGATGAACTTGACAGCCTGGGGATGGTAGGGGGCGTGTATTCTCCTAGCAGACTCCTCACAACAGAATTGTTCAATCAACGACACTGCGCTACCCAGAATACCGTACTTCTTCAATTAATTGCCGGGTTAAATGTAACAACGAAAATATATCGCCGGCCTCCAACAATCACCGCGACCTCCAACAACCGCCTGACCTCTAACGCTCTACCGTCTCATTGCTATTAGTTCATCGATATTGTTGTGTTGATGATTTCCGTGAAATCAACCAGAAGTCCCCAGTACAATGCCAAAAGTGCACAGTCCCTCCTAATGACATGGCGACTGGACATTTTTCTAAACTAATGATAGTGCATTGTTGCACTCAAAATTCACACAGCAATTTCGTCCGCTATCGCGAACTGTTGTATTCATTTTTCGTGCAGCAACTCCACATCGAGTTGTTGTACGAAAAATGAATACAACAATCGAGTTCGCGATAGTGATGTAAAATTCCCGATAATTTATGGTGGGCAATATTGCATGAAAAAGGCATACTGTTAACTGGTGCCTAATGATAGAATCAAACAGTAGCAAATTCATATAAACGACAAAAAAATTCTCGTAAAAGTATTGAATTTCTCTGACGGTTAAAAATCAATTGAAAAATAATCGCCTCAGTGATTATTAGAATACGGTATTTCCAGGTGAAAGTTGATACAACTACAACGAAATTTGATCCGTCATCTTCTAAAGTTGAAAGTTCTGGTTACCATGATAATAATAACAGCTCGGTTAAATGAAATCTCGTTCACCGACTGTAACAATGTGAAGCAATAAAGATATTATTATTATTATCATTATTATTATAACATAATTGAGTCAAGTACAACTGATAGTTCAATATTGCTATTCTTCGTTATTGTAATAAATCTCAGACATCAGAAGTATTATGGTTTAATAATAATAATAATAATGCTTTATTGAAACCAAAATACATAGAGCGGTACATGGTTATGACTGCAAAGTCATGTAAACTGTGAAAATCTGACAAAGTAGTTGGTGTAATAAGATGGTTTCCGCAGAGGAGCTGTCAGTTAAGCTGTTAATTAATCTGTTAAATTTACATAGACTATTCGGGATGACGTACACATTGTAAATTCAAATGAAGTATGAATACGAGATAGTAACCTTCTATCAATAGAGAAGGAGCGGCATACATGTCATGCACACTCGGATAAGAACAATATCGGCCTACATTAGACGATATAAACAGCGAATATCGAAGTTCATCCCCTCTTAAAAAAATTTTAAGTCATGATCTGAGTGAAATTCATGCAGCAACCGTCCGCTAAAAAAAGCTCATATAAACGATTTACCTAAATTATCTCATAAAAAATAACAATATGTAAAAAATTATCTAATTCGCAGTCTCTTATAGGCCTAACATTGCAAGCTCTTGATATTCAAGCAGCAGCAATCAAATTCTCAAAAAACCGGTGTCAAGTTTCAAACATTTGAGAAGAGGTGACCCCCAGTACAGATGTGCCATGCATCTGCTGGGCTCTGACCAATCAAAACATGTAGAACACATCACGAAGTATTCGATCACCTCAGTCCTTCATGCCGACTTTCGAGTGACGAGAAAGGTCAATCAGGGACACTTAGACCATTTTTTTAGAAAATTGAACATCAAATTTTCACCCATCAGAAAACAAAGAGGTCACCACAAATACAGATATACCATGTTTCCATTAGGCTCAGACCAATCAATACATGTAGGCATAGAACACATCCCGAAGCATCAATTTCATGTGCTGCCAAACCCATTAGCAACTCATCTGGTAAATTTGGGTAAAGCTCCGCCTAAACATGAGCACGAAAGAATGATTAACAAACAATGGCGCGCATGGCACCGCAACACCGAGACCACTGGTAACGAACCCACAGACATTACTGCTAATTCAAGTACATGGACACCAATTGAGAACACTGTATTGCCCAATAACACTCGTTATATATCAAAGCCCCACACTGAGGGTAAACCTGTAATACAATAGGAAATATCTGTCAGTGCAAAAATATACATCAGTATAAAATATGATAGCACAAAGATGATAACATAATTATCAAAATATCATACATATATATATATATATATATATATATATATATATACATGTATATATATATTTATCAAATCTCAACAGATGTAACCACCACGAGACATGTTTCGGCCTGTTGGGCCTCATCAGTCGTGGGTAGGTTTGAACCAGCGACGTTGGAGGTAGAGGACGTGCAATCATACCCTCTAACCACAAGGCCACCGGACCATCTGTTGAGAGCGTGAATTAGCCAGGAAGGCACTGCTTTAACGCAGGCACGTGGAGGGCGGACTGCTTTCTACAATCACTTAATACCGCATCCGAGATTGAGGCGCTTCACGCAGCCCTCCACGTGCCTGCGTTAAAGCAGTGCCTTCCTGGCTAATTCACGCTCTCAACAGATGGTCCGGTGGCCTTGTGGTTAGAGGGTATGATTGCACGTCCTCTACCTCCAACGTCGCTGGTTCAAACCTACCCACGACTGATGAGGCCCAACAGGCCGAAACATGTCTCGTGGTGGTTACATCTGTTGAGATTTGATAAATTTATCAATTGCCAGGTTACTTGTCAAAATATATATATAACAATCTCCCTCTATTCTTTATTAACAGAAGGTGAACAGAAAAAACTGAAAATAGGAATATGACTTTATATCAAAAAAATATATAACATGTAGGACTAATAAGTCTTTTAATATACGATTACTAGGAAGATGCACCACAAACAAGCGGTAAGCTAACTTCATGCACAGTTAGCAGTATCAATATGTTGCAGAAAAACTTCCCGTAAAAGTTCACTACTTGCATCACGCTTTGTGAAGCAATTGGCAAGCTGTCGATCAGTTGAGATCCAGCGAACATTGATTTCTTTGTGATAACACATTTCACGTAACATAGCGATATGGATCCTAAGGCGCTTATCTTGAACACATTTTGTAGAATTAATAGCATCGACTAGAGACGCATTGTCAGTCAAACACACTACTCTAGTCTTGATTCCGGTCCACTCAACTAATGAGTTAGACAGTAGAAAGGCTGCTTCAGTAGCCTCGACAAGAGCCATCGTTTCAGCAGCGAGAGTGGAGCGCACGATTCGTCTCAGTCTTCGCGATTGCCATGCAACAACATTAGCACATTGTTCATTCCCCAAGAATATCACGAATCCAGCTTGCGATCCACCATCAGGAAGATTGCCGAACGAAGCGTCCGCATACACATACAGGGTTAAATCTCCCTCCATCAAATGGCAAGGTCTAATGATAAGCGACACAGGTAACAAATGCAGTTTACGAACTACCTTATTGGCACGCAGTAAATCCTCTATCATGGGGTGTTTCAGGTGAGTACCTAACTCACACACGTCGTACGCTAAATCCGGACGGGTTTGATTGGCGATCCAGTTAATTGATCCAACTAATGTGCGATACAATTGACATTCCTTTTCTTTCAAAGAACGACCTGCTTTCTTATCCGACGTAAAAATTTCAGTTATGTTTTGAGCATAGACTTCTTGTTTCATGATTGTACCATCTCTGTTTTGCGAAAGATCAATGCCAAGATACTTGAAAGCACCACTGTTTTCCTTACTGATTTTTGAACTTCGCTTTTAACGCTTCGATAATTTCCAATTCAAATTCAGCGGTTCCGCCCCAACATATATCATCAACGTGTAAGCAAATGATTCCGCACAATTTTCCATTACAATCGCGACGATAAAAGATACCTGGATCCGTGGAGCTGATACAGGCACCATGTGTTTCTAAAAATTGCTTCACTGTGAGGTACCACGAACTAGCAGCATCATTAAGGCCATAAACTGATTTTCTAAGACGCCACATTTTCTCGGTATTCGCCTCTTTTGGTGGTATCACGAAAACCATTCGCTCGATTTCCTCACCTTGGAGAAAGGCCTCTTTGATATCTAAAGATTTTATAATCCAATCGCTGGCTGTGATCAGTGACAACGCAAGACGCAAGTTTTCTCTTGGGCAGGTAGGCGAATCACATCTTTCATTGAGATTCTCTTCGAATCCTCTAGCAACTAATCTCGCTTTTACCACGCGTTTGCCATCATTCAATTTTTCGGTCATTACCCATCTCAATGAAATTGGATCTCTAGAGGCCTGATCACATTCTTCATACACTCTGTTGTTTTTCCATGCTAGTAATTCCTTTTCTTTAGCTTCCATAACGTCTTCATTAACAATACCACTGATTAACACTTCCTCTTCGTCGTCAACTTCTCTGTAATGATCCAGAGTTTTCAAGTTCACACATTTTTTCGACTCATCCAAAAATTTGAGATTGAAGTAGTCTTTGTTTCTACCAGTTGCCTTACCAGCACGTCCAAGAACTTCAGCCGTTGTTGTTTCATTGTAAATGACTATCTCTACTCATTTTCCTGTCTTAGGACGTCTACACGATCCAGTCGAGGAATTTCACTGTAACCATTCTCGTTATCACCTTGCTCGTATATCGGTTGACTATCACAGTTGCTGTTTTCATCTCTTCTTGTTTTAGCCACTTCTTCGCTCGACGTCGACTCATGTTCCTGAGTGAGTCTCAAACGTGTAGGGTGAACACGCACGAACAATCCTCCATGTTTAACTATTGTTTGTTTCCCGTCCATACCGATTACTCTTCCTGGTCTGCGCCATTCTTCTGAATTCAAGCGTTTGTAGAAAACAAAATTTCCCGGTTCAACCGTATCATGTCCACGAATATTGTGCTTCAACGCTCTTCTTAATTTATCAGAGGATTCATTCTCGATGCATTGTTTTCTGGCACTGTGCATAGCATTCAAATTCTTTGCAACCATTTCGCTTACTGTAGTCCCCTCCAATGCCGGCGCTTGGTCTTCACAAACATTTGGAAAAACGGGATTTTGACCGAAAACGATTTGGTTAGGAGAAAACCCGTGAACATTCGTGAGAGCATTTTTCGCTGCAACCGCCCAAGACAACGCTATTTGATAGCTACATGCACTTTCTGAGATAATTTTTCTGATATTGTCTCCGAGGACAGCGTTGCATCTTTCAACCAGTCCATTGCTCCAAGGGCTTTCTGCGGCCGTAGTGAGAACAACTATGCTACAATTTTCAGTCATACTACGAAACGCAGCATTATTGAATTCACCACCATTATCAGATAAGAAACGTCTCGGACGACCAAAATAACTTATCCAAATACGGAAAACAGCCTCTATTATTGACTCAGCTGACTTGTCAGGAATAACCGATGCTGCACTGTACCGGGACATGGTATCTATCAAATGGATAAAGATGACATCCTTCATCTGCTTTAGATCCATTGCGACTGTGTCATTGAAAGTTGTAGACAGGGGAAGTCCAACACATGGTCTAGGCCTAGGTCGGTTGAACTTCTGACAAGTGCTGCATTCTTCTTCAACTAACTTAATTTTTTAAGCTAATCCATCTTCCAACTTCTTTGCTCGAGAAATGAGATCATTGAGTTTGTGAGAACTGGCATGAGCGAACTGCTTATGGAATTTCAACGCTTTCTCCTGCAAACTACCCGAGTCATTCATAGCCAAAAGAATATCATTGATACTCGGACCAAGATAAATGCAGGCATGGCAAGCATTGTTCGTGAATGTCTCGATTTCTTCACCAAGCATTATCACCTTTTCCTTGCCAAATTCAATGATAGTGTTTGCCCGTTTCATAGCACTTTTACTCAAAAGAAGGGGTATATAAACTGATACGACTTCAGTCATGATAAACACATCTTTTGTTGAAATCTTACATGGTAGTCTCAACACTTTCGAAGATCTCACGAGTTTGCCATCTCCGAAACGGAATCCAGTTGATGAAGGCATCTCCTCTATTTGATCTTTGGACAGGTCATCTAAGCAGTCTATGTATCAGGAAAGCCATTTCTCTCCACACATTGATTTGGTGCATCCGGAGTCCAGTATTGCCATGCCGCAGGTATCTTCTACCACTGAAGGTTCATCTTGCGTAAGAAGAGTAATGTGAACCTCTTCAATAACTTTTACTTCTTCTTTGTCGGGGCATTTCGCCGCCCAATGAAATATGGAACCACATACGGCGCATCTGCTGGGACGACCATTAGGGCCAGGACGATTCATCTGTCGTTTATCAGGACGATCAGTTCGATTACTGATACCGGTATTCGAAAATCCACCTCTCTCGGATGATCCATAACGACGATGGCCTCTGAACCGATTGGTACCTCCGGCTGCATGAAGAACTTCATTTTCTTTGGATTCACTACGCTCACAAACCATGACTTCATCTTTAACTTTAATCCCAGTTGGCGCAGTCCAACCTATTCGAATTACCGAGAATTTTCTTTAGAGAAGCACTCATATCGGAGTACGTGAGACTAACAGTAGTTGCACGCGCAAGTTTGTGTTCATTGTCAGGAAGATTTGCACTTTGAAGCAGACGATAAGCTAACACGCCATCAGGTAGGACCATTCCGTATTTTTCTACAAGTTTGTAGCGATGATCGAAGTCACGAAGATATTCTTCAATAGACGTACTGGAATCTCGTCGTAGTGTTTCGAACCGTTCATATGCTTCGTATGACAGTTGATCTTTATCCTTCGCGAAAAGTCGATCCATTTTGGTAATTATCGAGTCAACATCTGTCTCTTTGGAGAGATCACTTACGCCTCATTTCCGTGCCGCATCTCTAGCCTTGCCATGTAATGATAGGAGTAATGCAGGACCCTGTTTTTCTTTTGGAAGATCTGTGAACATTTGCCAAACTTCAATTTCTTTCTTCCAGTCTTCGTAAGAGAGATTCTCCTTCATGACAGGTGGGGTTTTCACATTGATGCTAGACATAATTGATCCACGGAAACGTTACCAACTCTGCTACCAAATGTTAATTCAAGTACATGGACACCAATGGAGAACACTGTATTGCCCAATAACACTCGTTATATATCAAAGCCCCACACTGAGGGTAAACCTGTAATACAATAGGAAATATCTGTCAGTGCAAAAATATACATCAGTATAAAATATGATAGCACAAAGATGATAACATAATTATCAAAATGTCATACATATATATAACAATTACCACTGATTAACTTTCCAAAGCCATTAAAGAACGCAAATGTGGGAAAGCAGCAGGCTATGACAATATTTTCCCTGAAGTTTTGAGAAATCTCGGCCCAGCAGCAGTCAAGTGGCTCTCTCCATTCTCAACAAGCTGTGTCAACGAAAAGAATATCCCGAAGCAATGGAAAACGGCGAAAGTACTTGCGATCCCCAAACCTGGAAAAGATGCGACCTGTCTATCTAGCTACCGCCCTATCTCCTTGCTGTCTGTGACTAGCAAACTTCTTGAAAGAATTATCCTCCATCGCATTAGCCCAATCGTCGAAGAGACTCTAGACATCATACAAGCTGAGTTCAGAAAACACAGAAGCACTCAAGATTAGATTCTGGCCCTGACAACTTTCATTGAAAATGGCTATCAGAATAAAAACTGAAAACTGGCGCTGTTTTGCTAGATTTGACGTCAGCCTATGACACCATCTGGCAGAAAGGACTTTTAGCGAAAATATCGAAAATCCTACCTAACTGGGTGACCAACATTGTGTCTACATTCTTGCAGAACCGTACGTTTCGAGTCCATATTTGTGACCGATCCAGCTCATGGAGGCGGCTTGGCACAAAGATCCGTATTAGCCCCGATCCTTTTTGACCTTTACATCAATGACCTCTCAATGACAAAGAGCAGGAAGTTCATTTATGCAGACAACATTCGCAAAGCTTACCAAGCAAATAAATTCAACCAGTTGAACATCGTTATCAACGCCGATATGAGCCTGATTTCCAACCACTGCAAAACGTGGCATCTCCAACCAAGCACATCAAAAACTGTATCAAGCGTCTTCCATCTACACAATGCAAGAAAAAATTCTGAGCTGGACATCTTTGTCAACAGTAACCGATTGAAGCACGATCCTAAGCCCGTCTATCTCGGCGTAACACTCGACAGATCCCTAACCTACAAACACCACCTCCAAAAGACCGCAGCCAAAATGAGAACAAGAAACAATCTAAATGAATCAGGTGATCCTCGCATCCGGAATGGAAGCGTGATGAAAAAAACCTCCTGCGGATACTAAATTGATTTATTACGATAACCAATATTTCGCCTTGCGGCTTTGTCAAGGCTACAATAAGTAAAGCAGAGAGTGCAAACTCTCTGCTTTACTTATTGTAACCTTGACAAAGCCGCAAGGCGAAATATTGGTTATCGTAATAAATCAATTTAGTATCCGCAGAAGGTTTTTTCATCAAGAAACAATCTGTTAAGTATGCTGGCAGGAACGACATGAGGAGCCAATGCTGAAACTTTACGAGCCTCTGCTCTTGCGCTGTGTTATTCTGCTGCTGAATACAGCGCACCAGTTTGGAAAAACTCCACTCATTGCATTGCAATCTTTGTTCAGCTGATCCAAACCATGCGCACCATTAGCGGCACAATCTGGTGCACCAATATGGCATGGCTACCAGTGCTGTGTAATATCCCCCCTCCAGCACTCCGAAGAGAGAAGGCAACATCAAACCTCCTGGAGAAGCTTCAACGCAACCGCGACCTTCCCATTCACGAAGACCTACGGAACCCACCTGCCCTGCGATTGAATTCCCGCCAACCGATTTGGAGAAAGACCCCCTTTTCAAAATTCGACCTAAGCCTGGCTTGGAAGGAGAGTTGGCAGAACAGCAATGTGCAAAATAAATTCCTGATCGACGAGCCAACAATGCAAATCCCTGGATTTGATCTTCAACGAGCCCAATGGACCCTGTTGAACCGTTTCAGAACAAGTGCCGGCCCTTGTAAGAATTCTCTACATCGATGAGGAGCTCAGGAATCCCCTTTATGCACCTGTGGAGAGGTGCAGACGATGTCACACATCGTGGAGAACTGTCCGATCAAATCCTTCCGTGGCGGACTGAAATATCTGCACCAGGCCTCCAATGACGCTATCCTGTGGCTGAAGAACTTTAAATTTTGACTTGTTGTATTTCTGCTTATTCTTTGTACTGTCTTCTAGCATACGAATACATATATGTGCTACTGATCCATCTACTTAACGTCATCGCCTTTTATCTTGATGATGAGGAGATTGTCGAGCTGCTGCTTTGGACTTTGGACTTTGGACTTGAGTCTTTGGACTTGTCTATAGACTCTGATTCTATTTCCCATCTAAAGGTTTCAAGAAAAATGGTTGACGGCAATTTCCTAGAAGAATTACATTCATACAAATGACTGGGCTCAAAGTACCAATATCAACAATGCCTTTGCAAACATCTGTTTCAAAGCAAATGCTCTTCAAGGTTTTACAATTGGACCATATCTTTTCTATTGACTAGATTGTAAATACCTATTTTTACTTTTCGGATGGAGAATTGCCTTCAATGCGGCACTACAGAGTTAATTTTCTTCTTTATCTATCCTTCACTTATGTCTCCCATCAGCCTCTTGTAAAATATTCCTAACTAGGGGTGCACCGAACGTTCGTTTTCGCTGAACATGTTCGGCCAAACCCCGGTTCTCGTGATGGTTCGGTAGTTCGGCCGAACCTCTTTGTATTAACTGACATTTTTCTTTCATGAATATTTTTCTTCGGGGTTTATTCTATCCAAGAATTTACAATCTCGATTTATTACATTCCATCACTCAGACGCTTCAGTTAATTTTTTTTTTGAGTCTCCAAGAGGATTAGGTTCGGAATTTTGTTTGGAATTTCGGTTTGTAGTTTTGCACTCAATCAATTACAAATGACTTCAGGGTTGGCCTGCGATAGAGTGAAGCCTAAAGGTAAGAAAAGGAATGATCAAACTGCATTAATATGCATTGGAAACACAAATTGAATTAACAAAACGAATAACGGTCACGAACTACGTTCTGATGTAAAAAAACAACATCTCGCACTGAGATGGAAGCAGGCGGAAGCAGCGGTCCTCCCAAATCGTTCCCGCCTCCGAAAGCAATATTTCTGAGTATACCGATGACGATAGACTGAAGACATGCTTATTTGCTACATCTCGCAAGAGTGGGAATCTGACGTTCTGCAATTCGCAAGATAATGAGTATTTTGCAAATGGAATTTCAAGAGAAGATGGCTCATGCAGTATTTCGAAATACTCAGAAGAAAAGATCAATAGGTTCGGCCGAACCTTGACAATCGAGGTTCGGCGCACCTCTATAGTCCTAACTATATCTAGAAGATTCACAAATTCCTCGCCATTGCTTCCGAAAACAACTTCCTCAACCTCCTTTCCTTACATGTTAAATATTTTCCCAAGCTTTTCATACTTCCTACATTCCTTTATTATGTGCTCCAAATTGTCTTTTGCTCCGCATATTTAGCACCTCTCTTCCCTTGTTCTGCCTTTTATTTCTTGTCAGCACTATGCCGCTTTCGCATAATATCGTAGTTTTATTTTTCCATTTATTCCAATTACCGTCCATCCCCATTTTCCTCTTATTTCTCATCAAGTGTTTTCAGCTTGACTTTTTTCCTATTTCTGTCCTCCATTCCTTTTCACTTATGGGCTTGAAAAATATTCATAAGTTTCTGTTTCGATATCTCTTCCACATCATTCCAAGATGCCCCTATTTCATCCATGTAATCTTTGCATTGCTTAATGTATGACTTCTTATTTATCTCTTGTTTCAAAATTTCTTTGAGAGAAATAATACTATTAACCAAAATATGTTTAAGGAGCATTATTTTACTCTAACTATCCCCTCTTCTCTGGGAGCTGGAACCTAATTCACCCAATATGCACGCATGTACCGTTCTTCTTGGTACTTGCAGCTTGCTTCTATATAGGGGCCTACTTTGTTTTGACTTCAATATAATTTTCTAATTCCTTTGTAAGTACCATAGCTCACATGCCATAAACTGTTGTAGGAAGTACTGCACCTCTACAAGTAACTTTTCCCAACCTCTCATGAACTTTCCTCTCAACATATGACGTATTCAACAGCCATATTTCTTACTATTTTCTACTTTCTCTTTGATATGATCTCTTGTCATTCTATTCCCATTTGCCAATCTGATGCCTAAATACTGGACTTCTTCCACTGTTTGTGTATTTTCATGCCTGTATAAGAAATTCTATCCTCGCCTCCTCCGAGCTAAACAATCATATTTTTTTCATAATTTATTTTTCAAACAAAAACATCCACACTCAAATTCATGCACTTTTCATTTTTCGACTCATTTCTTCTTCAGTGTCCGCATAAACGATCAGCAAATTTTCTTCAACACGCTTCCTCATAGTGTCGCTCATCGCTTATACAATCACAGGACATGTTCAAAACATAGTACGTCATGTGAAGTAACAGCAAGAGACGAACACAAAAAACTTCGCCTCACTTTTGTTTGCCGTAGCCATCGCACTAACTTTGATCGAAACCTCACTGCTTAGTCGAATCGTTTAGAGTTGATGTTTACTTCAGTAGTGTTATTTCACGGCTTGGTTGAATGCTCTCCAACTCATCCCCCGCAGCATCAAACCACTTGGGTTCCTCGATCCGAATCCAAAAAGTTACATGGGACCATGTTTGGCGAACCACTAACACGCATTCTGTACATCCTCTTTGCATGCATACTACTATGTTGAGTTGACAACAACATTTCACTTTTTCATAGGCCCTACCATCTTGCCGAAACCAGTGCCAGGATCGCCATATTCGAGCTTGACGTGCCATTGCGCAAGAAGACGCGAGATCTATTACTAGAATATTTGAGAAAAAGCTTGCCAAAGCCAGTGTCAAGCGCGTCAGACGCAAGATCTATTCCCACATTCTGAATTTTAGTTTTCCGAAACCAGTACCAGGCACCTAAGATTCGAGGTTGATGCGCCAGACGTTAGATCCACTCCGAGAATTCCGGAAATTAGACTTGCTGAAACCAGTGCCAGGCGCGAGACGCAATATCTATTTCCACTAATTTTGAAATTATGCCCGCCAAAACCAGTGCCACGCACCCAAGATTTAAGGTTGAGGAGACAGATGTCAGATCTACTACGAGAATTCCTGAAATTATACTTGTCGAAATCAGAGCCAGGCGCAACAAGTACATGGTTATTTTTAGAAATTCAGAAACTGCCGAGTCCGCATTCGTGCAGATTCCAGTTCGGCTGTATTCCCAATCAGAACAGCACCTAAACTTTAATTTATGTCCTTTCACTTCTTGTGGTTTCAATGTATATCGTGTGCAGGTATGTAACTTTCCAAAATTTTTCCAAGTACCCCTTGTCCTGTCACCAAAATAAGATGTTTCACCTGTTATACAGCTTGACCAATATTGCAGGCATTATTTAGAATTGTTTAACATTTAACATCATTTATTAATCATCACATCAAATCAATTCAACACATCGGTTGTTGACAAGGTTTTAATAATCATTCTCCAAAACTTCTCAATTTACTTCATTATTTTTAATAAAGACGGTCGCTTAACGCTTGAAGGCACCTTGTCTTTAACTGCTTAATATTGTCTTTCCATAGCAAGTTCAGATATTCTGTCATCTAAAGAATATATCTTAAAATAAAGATCTTGTAAATATAGCAAATGGAGACAGAAGTCTATTCAAAAAATGTATATGCTATAAAACATCTATGAGACAGAATGTTTATTTTAACATCAAATGGATGACAAGACATTTTTGTATTTGCTCATTTTATGGATGTGAATTAATACAGTGTGCTAAAACAATTGAGTACTCGCCGGCACTACTCTAGTCTGCACCCTGCACACTTGTCTGCAGTGATTTGCTCTACTCATTAGTTGCTTCCGTCTGCCGCACACAATTTCAAATAAGTAGTATGTAGACTAAGATGCCGAAATAGTCAAATATCTCATCAATCAGCCTACTTAGGATGATTTGTTATCAATCGCATGGTGTATTTTCAGCATGATGTTGCAGTTCTTTGCAATGTTATCAGCAAATAGAAATTTGGTTCCTTCATGGCCAACTTTATTGAGATATCTCTGTAGTTCCTCAAACTAGTCCAAGAGCTCAATAGATACAGTACCACATAGCTTATCGTGTTTCGACCTCTTATTGAACATTGAACTGACTCTCTTATGTGGTCTTATGCTACGATTTTCATCTTGAAAAATTTCACCCGCCATAAACTCTTGACTCAATGACAATGACATCTCAATGTAATTGTCAAGGTCTACTGCACTACTTAGGTCGACTAGTTGTCATTCGTGTCTGATGATAGATGGCACTGCAAGACATCACCAATTTTTGGTTCCAATGCAATATAATTATATTATCATGATGACAAACTAGAATGAGCAAGACCTGCTGTTTTGTCACTTGTCATCTGTTGAAAGTGGCTGTAGTTCAATGTCAAAGATCGCTTACTTTCTGGCAATTTAGGTAAGTTTTGACGCAAGGAAACGATCCTATGTTCACTCGTTGTACTGTGAGCATTTTCAACTCGTCTAGCTTGCAGAGGCCAAAATATTAATCATTTAATGTACTTTTCATCACATTGTTACACGATTAGGGAAAAACAATTGTTGAGTCTTTTTGCTTTTGCACAGACATCAAATATCAACTAGGCTGTTGGGCACTAGTGCACCTTCAAAAAAATTAAAGCCACACCTGATTTGCCAGAATGTTTGTTTTGCTGCGAAATTTTTTTTGAAATTCTCATATGATTCGAATGCACGTGGGTTTGTCTTTCATGTGGGAAAAGCATGAAGATGTCAGCGGCATTCCCTAATATGCAGTATCATATGAAAGTCAATAAATTTCTATCAGAGAAGTGTAGGTGCATTTTTGTGACTACATGTATTTCATTATTTGGATCAGTATCTCAGGTCACACGTTTTCGGTTCACACGAAAGTAACTCGTGTGTGAACCAAAGCAAACATCCTAGACCAGTCAGTCTAGCATCTGATCAAAAATCAGCTATAAATTGTTCAGGGCTGTGGAGCCGATGCGTTATCTCATCGGCTCCGGCTCCACGACACTGATGTGAAAGGCTCCGGCTCCGGCTACGACTTCAAATACAGGTTCTATCTATGCTGGTTATCCTGGATCCGTTGAACGGGTTTTTTGGATAACGGTGTGGCCTTTAGAGGCTTGCTACAATCATCAAATTAGTTTTCATTAACAAGCAACGACTTAAGTTAATAATAAAAATGATAATAGCCTAATATAATGACAAATAACATGTCATATATTTTTGCATGAATTGACTATCTCTGAAAGATAAAATAAAGTTATAGCCAGGATTGGTTAAATTATATAAAGATCTCCCGCACTGGCTAAATATAAATTGACCTAGCCTGCAACCAGTCTACTACGAGGCTACATTAAATAAGACCACATGAGTGATGATGATATACCTAATTAGCCGTCACAGGGGCGGAGTAGTAGTACAGTATAAGCTTTTTAACAAAGCTTGAATATGAAACTGGATAGCGCATGCTTCTAAATAGGTTATAGGGCCTGTATCTACTCGAACATGGAAAGGGTATCGGCTATAGCCAAATATACCGTATCAATAAAGATATCAATTGCTTTATTGAATATTAAAGTGTATATAGGCTAGCTTAGGTTGTTATTGTTATTTGTTATTGCCTTTATTCAATAGTCTGTTGGTCCATGAATAATATGATCGGTGGGTAGCCCACGACTCATCATCTGTAGAAATTGTAATTTAGATAGCCTCATTGCAGGGTAGACTAGAAATGTACAATTGAAAATGATACTTAAAAAAATTAAAAATATCTAATTTAGGACAAGTTTTGTAATTCTATGCAGCATACTTAATAAGTTAAGGCCTAACTTACATTATATTAATTTCTTATTTTTCATTATGGCGTAAAGTTGCACTAAATATTCAATTTATGTATAACACATTACCACTATTCCTCTGATGATGGTTAGGCTAATGAAACTGAACTCGGAGTATCACACAGTATGTTGCAGGGTGCTATGCATAATAAAAATTTGACTGCGAGCACCGAGCAGAAATCCCATCTACTTTGCTAGCTTTCGAATGCGCGTGCGGTTTAATGTCACCGACAATAGAAAAGGGAGGTCAAAAGGCGCCTTTATTGAGAGCGTCTCAGTTTTTTTTTTATTGTTTACATATAAGTCAGCATGATATCAGCATAAAGTGTTGACAGACGGAAAAAATAATTATGAAAATTCTTGAAATCCACAGGTCTATGACATTTGGGGAAATATTATTACACGATACGGCTCTTGTGCAGTCCTCCCTCCCCCCATTTTTTCTCCGGTCAAAAGATGCAGCACCATTGGATGTCCGTTTCAGCATCACCGGTTTGAGTGAAGCATTCCGTGCTGTTGTAAAAATCTACGTGGGTAATTGCGATGTCATGGTCGCAAACTTCGTCAGCAAGTCAACATTGTAATTTGCCTTCGGGTTTTTCGCATTGAAACATACCCTTTGAATTCTGAAGTCAAAGGAAATTCATTGTGAATGAGATACCTTTAAAATAATAGGGCGCTACTAGAAGTGGCTGGGTCGCTTATTGCTATAGCCATGTGAGGACTTGTAGTCAGGTCATTCGTGTGAGTGTGAAGAGTTATCCCTCCAATCAAAATTGATCAAATTGAATAATCGATTGTTTTGAAGAATGTAGGTGGGGGGACTGCACAAGAGCCTACAATACAATCTAAGGAAATTGGCATTGTCACAGATGCCAGTAGCTTCTGCCAGTAGCCATACCGATAGATGATAGCCTACATAGTAACCGTATTAGATTTAAGACATTGCGCAAGAAATGTAGCTATATTATCTTTGCTGACTGAACTGGAAATGTGTACATAAATGACTGGCGACTTGTCTCTAGGAATCTACAATCATCTAGTTAGCATGCATATAACAAGTCGTCAAATTAATGGATTTTGGAGAATACGCTGTCAATATGGAAATTAGTCTTACGAAACATATGCAATAAAAAAATATTACACATGTGTGTAAATATATAATAAATATAATACAAAAGAAGGCGGCAACTGCAAAGAAAGATATCGTGGAGGACAGATCATTGGTATACTTAAAAGACATATCTTTAGATTTCAAATGATTTAATTTTTTTATGATGCCAATTAATAACTTTCAAAATTCTAGATTTATATCAAAGCTCAAACTATCGGAGCTGGAGCCGGAGCCTTTGTGATAAATCGGCTCCGGCTCCGGCTCCGACCAAAACCATCGGCTCCTTAAGGCTCCGGCTCCACAGCCCTGTGTCAAATGCTTGATTAAATCAACAAGGTTGTGTTGTATATTGAGAAAAACATTGAAAATTCGCTGCGCTAGAAAGTTCAGTGATGATGACTATGTTTTCGGGCTTACGGGAATGGTTCACAAAGCAACATCGAAAAGTTTTCACCATGGAAATCTACAGGCTTCGCTTTTTATTCACAGACAGACCCATCCCCGCACATGGCATCGTAGATCGCATGATCAGGGCACACCTGCGCATATAATGTTTTTCTGCAATGCGGAAAAGTAAGAATTTCTTTTATATTCTGCACAAATCCACAAAATGTGAGAGAGACCTCACATTTTTCTGCGCAAATATTTGGAAGATGTCAGCAGTAACCTACCTTTTGATAAACAATAATTTAGAATTATATCATTGAATCATTTCCTAAATTATTTTATGATTCATAAAGTAAAATTGTCAAACAGGGGTGAGTAGATATAAACATTTATTATGAAACTAGACCTAACTAGGACATTTTAGAATCAAGATTTTCGCGAGCTCCAAAAATATTCTTAGATAAGGCTGTAAAGAATTTCCTTGCTCGTTTGACATAAATCTTTATTGGAGTAAAAGTACCACCTTACACCTTGCCTCCAGCTTTTCAAGTGAAGCCAAATTACAAATTACTTTCAAATTTGGTGTTGATAGCGATACTTGATTTTTGAAGTTCAAGTCAAAAAATATCTTAAAATTTAAGCGGTCATGACGAACATTTTTGAACACATTTCAAGAGAAAAAATAGCATAGCATCTTAACATCTGGCAAAAATATTTAACTGCCAATAGATATAAACATACTAGCGAAAGACATCAAATTACACCTAACATGTCATTGAAATACCTTAACACTGAGATATAATCATCTAAATCCCTATAGCCCTTAAACTTGACTTGCTATTGCTGAAACCAACGATGCATAACTCTATGCTATTATT
The DNA here is from genome assembly GCA_907163375.1 of Prostheceraeus crozeri. Taxonomy (NCBI): domain Eukaryota; kingdom Metazoa; phylum Platyhelminthes; order Polycladida; family Euryleptidae; genus Prostheceraeus; species Prostheceraeus crozeri. The sequence continues at coordinate 208,313 of CAJQUW010011929.1, read as the reverse complement.
GAAAGCCATCTCATGCTGGCCACAAAAATACATTAACACAGAAATATTGTCGTGTAATCACTATAACCTGAAAACTTGACTTACCATGAACAAAGCCAACTATGCACGAATCTATGCTCTCAACAAAATACGATATCTTCTAATATATCAGATCAAAATGAATACTGAAGGTCGAATACAATCATTAAGTCGATAGAATTAATAAATATTAATTTAATGCACATAAACAATAATGAAGATATTGAAGACAACCTGAAATATCGTTATGTCAAATAAACATTATGCAATAATATCACAAAGGCTATAGGATAAGATCAGTTTATCATATTCTAGCGTGTGGAACATTATCATGCTTTAATTATACCTGCTTTTTATATCAATATCACAAAGTAATTGCACATGTTGACCTACTATAGGTCTTTAGAATACAAATTACAGCCGAATACAAAACTCAAAATTAGGATTTTGTCATTACGAAAACTATTTTTTGAACTATAAAGATCGGCATTACGGTTTGTATAATGCTTGAGATAAAAGGAGCAAAAAATAGTCGTAACATGACCAACAAAATTACAAGAAGTGTTATTGAAAATTCAGTGGTACGAAAATATGTATCAATTATGTGCGTTAATCAAATTCATATTACTTTCTTAGATACCATAATCGGCCTAAACAGAAAACAAAAAAGCTTTTCCATTCTGGATCTTAAGCCGCTCAAAACTCAATAGGTGACCTATATGCATAAGTAAACATGATTCTTTTTCTTTGGTTGAAAATTTGGCTTGGTGGCCCTTCTTCCTCGCAAAATCAAGAAATGAAAGCTAACTAAATTTATAAACAACCCAAATTTTCGCACTGAGGCTCGATCACGGGCAATGCAAATTAATAAATAAAAAATAAAATAATTTGCATTGCCCGTGATCAAGCCTCAGTGCGAAAATTTGGGTTGCTTATAAATTTTAATTTTTTATTTCTTGATTTTACGCGGAAGAAGGGCCACTAAGCCAAATTTTAAACCCAAAAAATCATTTTACTCCGCGATGGCCACTAAAACATTAGATTTTATAAACATGATGCACGCAGCTAGTGAAATCTACTGGAAATCTGTCGGCATACCGTTGGATAACTGAGCGAATTTTCCTGTAAATCTCATCAATGTGTGTACATTTTGGAGTGGAGGGATCATGCCTTCAATCACGATAGGTCCGTAGATAAATGTGAATTTGATCTGTCTCTTCTTTTGGGCCATTTGAACATTTCACGATTACGGACGAAGAAATTGACCGAGCGTGTATTGAATTGGCACTTTGCATGATCGACGCATCCAACACAGTATCTTTTGTCGTAGTACATAGAATAGAAAGAGTTGTTGTTTACATTCTCCTGATACGTGCTTCAAGTTGATTATTATGAGCTCGCGCTCGAGAAATTTTTTATTCGATGACTCTTCTAGTTGGGCGGCCAACTTACCTCGACCTTTCCCCCCCCGCGGCCAAACTTGCCTTGAATGGGGCACAAAATTTCAAATTCAAATTACTAAGTTATACCGAACAGTGGAAAAATGCAAACACATCACACATTTCAAGTATGCGATCAAGTTGAAAGCTACATGGTTTGATTTAAACAGTATACAAGGTTGATAATATGGTGCAACGATTGGCCAGAAATCAAAAGTTACGTTTTTCAGTTGAACAATATGTTTGAACCTCTGGAATGGAAACTGTTAGAGTGAGGTGGCTCAAAAAATTTCCCAATTTAACCTTGATGCCTAATAGTGCCATCCCAGAATATTTCTTTTTTAACCTTCAGCGATGCAGGAAAAGTGGGTCGACCACAAAATTGCGACATAGTTGTAACTGCACGTACTGTAGCGAGTTCTCTAGAAAACTCAGTGTAGCTTTCGCTATGAGTAAACAATAAAATCACTTTTAATTCTCTGTCATGGCTTTGTCTATGTCAGCTTTTATAGTTTGTGCGAATGACGCACAGTGATAATTAATTGACGCGCCGTGGTTTAGTGTTATTAGATAGAAATGTTCTCAGAGTTGGACAAGTTAAGCGCAACATCGCTCAGCAGCCGCAGCCCAAACTAGCTTGTCGGATTTAGAATGGTTCAACAAGCTGAAGGACTGCATAACAGGCTGCTCGCGCGTCTGGCGCTGCCTTGCGCATAGAAATGCATTTATGTCAACCGCTCGTCGAAGCCAGAATAAATTGAAGCATAGCAGGCCTAGTCTTAAATAAAGTCCTTCAGCTTCTTCGACTATTGTGGATGTCACAAGCTAGTTTGTGCCATTCCGAACCGTGCTGTCGAGCCCTTGTAGGGTGAAACAGCGTTTATAGATGCCAAGGGATGTGAACCTTAAATTGTTCAAGTTTGAGGAAATGTGTATCTTATGCATAAGCGAATTGAGAATCTGAAGTCGCAGACGTTTATCAGCCGCACGGCAAAGCCAGGATGAACAAGCTCAGATCAACTTGTTGCGCAGTCATCCACTTGTTCAGCCATTCTAGTTGTGACAAGATAATTTGGGCCATTCCGAGGCGAACTGATGAGTCATGGGACGGAGCACAATGTCCACGGCTGCTAGGCAATTTCTTGATTAGATTGTTTAAGTCTGGACATCTTTCTGTTGAATTAATTACGTTATTTTGTCAGGGTAGATAGGGGCTTCAACGGATTTGAAAATTTTAAATCTGGTCGGAACCGGATTGCCCTAGTCGACATGGTCGTTATTATGCTGTTATTTTCACTCAAACATTCCGTACAAATTAACTCTTGTTAAGTTCGTGTTTTAGCAAAGTGAAATACGGAATTCTACTTAAAAAAACTGATCCAGCCATATGGTTGAAATGCATTACAGTGCACCGATTTTACATCGTTTATTTTTGCACTTGAACTGCTCAAAGACAGGTGATGTCTTGAATCTTAATATTGCCGAAAATTCGACATTTATCACATTTTGCTTGATATGAATATCACTTCAAATTTTTGAAGGAGTCGATCCTTCGAGAGACTTATATAGCAGTAAATTTTCAATAAACAATAATTATAATCGACAACATAATGATTAACAATGAATAATCGATTAATATTGCCGACAAGAACGAGCCGTTCGAGATGTCTTAGTTCCGTAGTGAAATGTCGCTTCATATACAATGCATCGCATTATGAATTATGCGTTATGCCGTGAGGCTTGATCAAAAAAAATACAGCGCACATTTATCACAAAAAAGTCGATAACGAATGAAGGTAGCAAGACAAGTCAACGGTAGAGTGCCCGTAGACCAACTCAGAACTGTCGCCTTACAGTCAACACCAAAAACTACTGTTGATTAAGCGAAGCTTGGTCACAATAGAACTACGCTTTTGCAACGATGAAAAACATGGACTAGAGCAATAATGTTTTGAATGTGACAATTGTGTTAGGATGAATTGATGTTTCAGACCAATCATATATATTCGGTAATCTAGTGGCAAAAAGTTGCTGCAAGCACACTGTGATGATCCCTATATGATTCTATGTGATACATTCTGCACATTTTCCTAAGTTTTGATATTTGATGCATTTAACCCGACAAAGGTGCACTATGCTCGATGATGCTGTGAATACAACTGTTATAGCTGGCAGCTAAATCATTGATGGGTAGAAAAGGTTTCAACAGTCTGAGCACGAGCAAATATGAGGCAGCCTTTTTTGAAATACAATACACGTGCTCCGTTCAATTTAGTTTTGGATCAACTGTCACTCCAAGAAGTGCAGAAGTTTCAATTTACTGACAGCTGGTGTTTCAGGAATGGCAAACGAAGAGAACTCACTACAGCTACGAAGCGTCACAAAAGTTGATTGCATTTTTGAAGACTAATAACCATTTTGTAACCCAGCTATTGACCATATTAAATGCATTAACAACTGGGCTCACTTTATCACATTTAAAAATATTTCTGGCAATAATTATGTCATCAGCATATTTCAGAAGCAGATCTTCGCAGCAAGGCAGAATTAGATCAACCATGAATAGGCCGAAAGCCACAAGCCCAATAGACGAGCCGTGAGGTATGCCACTTCGAACACGTTCGTAATTACCATAGCATTCATTCCAACGTACCCTTTGAAATCGATTAATCAAATAATTAGGCATGAACCACAGCATGAATGGTTCAGAATTGCTGTTCTTCATTTTTTAGTTGGTAACTTATGAGAGATATTGTCAAAGCCCCTTGAGAGGTTTATCGAGATACCATGACATGCGATCACTTCTTTGCGTTAAATGCTCATAGTAACAAAATTCTCAAGATGTTATTCCCGTTCAAATCGTTGAGCTTCCTGCTTTAAATGTAAATTTGCTTTCTGTCAAATTGAGAAACGAATTGATGTTTGATGATCCTCAGAATTTCCTTCTCAAAAATTCTCTGGAGAATAGGAAGCATAGAGGTAGGACGGTCAGCATCAGTGTCAGGTGGCGACTTCTTAGGTAGAGGCATAATATCAGCCCTTTTCCAAATGATAGATACATATGCTTCAGAGATGCATTTATTAAGTATCATAGTCAAATGTTTTTAAAAAAACTGGAGAACTTGGACCATGCAACTAACGGAATACTGTCGGGACCAGCTGTAGATCTTGATTTAATGTAGGGATCTGCGAATCTTCGAGATTCGATTTGAAATTGTGATTCGAGAAATTTTCGAATCGGCTCGCTTCAGCTGTCCAAAAATTACTCCAATTGATTGTTGATTTGTAGCCTCCTCCACTCATTCGACACGACTTCAACAAGAAGTTTTAATAAACTATTGATGCTGGATTCTCACTGAAGGGGGTTGAAGACGTCGGTTGCTGAGAAAAGTTTATTCAAAGCAGCTTCATATTTGACAGCACGTGCTATATGATGTTCAGATGACCTAAGGTTACAAGCGAGGGTTCCTGAAGTTTTTTTAACTCAAGCAGTGATCATGAAGCCGAGCTTTCACGATTCTCAATTTCCACACCAGGGGTAGTCTGAAAGATCTTAAGCTCAGCTGAGCAATTGATAAATTGAAAAGATAAAGTAGTCTTATACAGATGTTCTATGATTCAATTCGATTCGCGAGTCACTGCGCGAATCGATTCCGCTCAAAATTTGCCGATTCGCAGGTCCCTTGTTTAATGTCATTAAATCGCTTTTCTACCAATGATTCCATAAAAACGAAAGGTGTATAAAAATATTCGTAATTACTGTCTTCAACAGGATCAACGATGAAATATTCAGAGAAAAATATCATTCATCTTTTTAAGTATCTCACAAGTAGATTAAGTGGGATCCAATTTGGGCTGCCAATTTCTGTCTGTGGAGGGTATTTTCGGAACAAATTTCTACACATCCTTCTGAACAAAGAAAATCTTATTCCATTCAACTTTATCATGATAAATCACATATTAAACCTGTGCATTGTAATGATTAAAAAGTGCCTACTTCCTCTGTCGATAAGCGTTGTACCTTTTGTTGATGAGCAACTTAATTGTATTGTTGATTTGTTGATCCATGGCTTATCGGACGCTGACCGCTTTACAGTGGCTGTGGAAATAATTTCTATGACATAGCTTAACACTTCGTAGAAGCAGATACACATCTTATCAATGTCCCTGTTTAGAAAAACAGTGCTCGAGTTAGTATTTATTAATACTGCTGCAGGCGAAGATAAATTAAATGAGCGCATGTCCAAAATTTCGACAGATTGTGAATCAATTGATAGTTGATCAGAAGGTTTAAGAAAGATGACACGATGATTACTGGAATCAAACGACGAAAGAAGGATTCGTTTCAAATAATTCGGCGTAAATTCCTCGAGGATTAAGATCAAATTCAAAATGGCATCAGCACGAGTATCTTCCGAAATAACATTGCATAATAGAAAGGAAATGCCTAGTTTCTTGTGATCCACATGATTTAAGTCTTGAAAACCGTAATTAATACCTTGTAATCAGAGTAATTGAGCAAGGAGTTATCGAAAACTGATGAAACGTTGTCAAAAACCATCTGAGACGATTGCCTAGAAAGCATTGCGCCTTTGAGGAATACAACAGCACCAGTAAGCACTTATCACTGGAGAAAATCTAAAATGCTTCAAAATTTTACATAGTACTCCTCGACATCCTTTTCCAAAAACTAATCAGTAAGGCATACCTGATTTCAATGTTACACATCTAGTATGTCGGTTTTTCAGCATCAGGAGTTCGAATCTCCAGTCTCAGTGTTACAGAGATTCTGGAAGCTGCAATGACTGACAGCCCTAGCTGTCCCTTTAATAGAATGGTGAAATGTTGTTTAAGCCAAAATGTTATTCAAGCATTAATAAATGCTAAAGCTCCAACTACAGCAAAGTTGCATAGGGCCTAATAATATCTCAGTTCTGACTTAAGTTAAAATATGGTGTTAAGTTGTTATTGTAGGCTATGAATAAGTTGTTAATAGTCGTCTGATGCATGTGTACGAAGAACGGCTTTAGCAACGCTCTTCTTGAAATGCCTCCCTTTATCTATTCTAGAACATTGTGACTTAACTATACAAAGTGATGCCTTGTACATTCACTAATCACATCACTTGATTAAAAATTTCAAATTCATGGCCCTTTGATCCTGTTCACCGCGCTTGAATTTTGATTTTGATTTCTCGCCCGTGATATACTTGCTCAAAAATGGCTGGTTATTAATGAATTAAACGAGCAATGCGAAACCATCAATAATTAATAAAGGAAGGTATTGCATGACCCCAAATCTTCTGGTACAAAATGCATTTCTTGAAGTGAAAGCTGTGCAAGAATCGTCTTACCCATTGTAATTAAATAAAGTAGCTTCTACCCGCTCGAAAAAGTTGTCTTTGGGACTTTATTTTTTCCCGGAGGCCAACTCTCAAGTCCTGACCTCTGAACTTAAGTAATGATTTGTGTAGCAAGGTTTACATACATTAGTCGAGCGAATTCTTGGAGTTCTTTGTTATATTTACTACCATTTCATACTCGAATCTTCTGAAATGATGCAGAGTTTTGACATGAAGATTAGCACATTAAATTGAAATTGATAATGTACATCTACCTGAAGCAGAAGCTCCAAATATGACCTTTTATCATAATGAAGCAGTTCTTATAGTAAATATATTCAAGTCCTGTGAAATGTTTGACGAATAATCTCAAGTATGTCGATGCTTCAGAATGTCAGGAGCATTCGCTTAGAAATCGCAGCACAAAAAAATTAGTTTGATAGCAAAAACTAGTTTTGTAAAAAAGAAAGAAACATCAACTTCAATGACTGGAACTAATTTTCGTTAAATCTGACCCACGTTTTCCCAGAAGTCGACAGTTTATCGAGACGAAACATCCTTGAAGCGGCATTATCAGAAATTTGAATTTGATTGGATGTCATGTTCAAAAGCTAGGACGGTTGAGGTGAAACTGCAATTTTTTTCTTTCCTATTTAATTCTTACAGACGTGCACTGCTTAGTTTCAAGTTGTTTACCAAACTTGTGAAAGACTCGCAACATCCCCTACACTATCTTTCTCTCCCTCGACTTAGCACGTACTTATGCACAAAAGATCTAGATGCCAAAATGCCGAACTCAGTTATGTCGAAACTCATTTATTATTCGCATGTCGCGTCTTTCAAATTGTGGATCTACTTTGAAATGAAAACTTTCTTTGACCTACTTCTCATTACTTACTTTGGGTGTGTTCATTAACTAAAATTCTGCCGACAGAAAATTAAACCGATTTAATATTCTGCCGGCAGAATATTCAGCCGACTTAATGAACGACGGTATAACACCGAAACTGGCAGAATGTTCAGTCGGTTTCGGTATTATACCGTCGTTCATTAAGTCGGCAGAATATTCTGCCGGTAGAATATTAAATCGGTTAAAATTTCTGTCGGCAGAATTTTAGTTAATGAACACCCCCTTTATTTCGTTTTCTTTGTCATGTGGCTTGACTATTGATATTTAAATGTGAATTGTGCCCCATGATGTCCGGTAAGCTACTGTGGCTTTCTTGAAAATAAACCCGTTACATCTTATTATAAATGACGTTGCACGAACTGCAGCAGAAATAGAGTACAGTGACTGCATCTTTAATTTAGACATCTCGACTATTGATACCGACATGTGCGTACACCCCGGTGCATACATATCAGAGATAACTAAAATATTCTGAACATGATTTATACATAAGATCTCATCTTTACAAAAATCGCTGTCGCATATCATGACACCCATTCTAAATTAATTAACTTCCATTGTAGCATTAGCTATACCTATAATAGGTGTTTACTAATAGTACTACAGTTGTCATTGAATTGCAAGGAGTTAAAGGTTAAAGTAAAAGCTCATTTGTCATCGAAGATGTTCATCTTGTATGAAAGATGAAAGTGTGCACGCATTTTGGAAGACACCTCCCGTCTCCTCCCCCTGCACTCAAATGCACGTATTTCGCCTTATATCCACCCTTCCCCCAATTGCATGCGCAGCATATATGGATGGCCCAAGACCACTGAGCAAGACGTTCTGTGATAACCTAGCGGCGGGGATGCGGAGTCGGTGTAGGCCGGCAGCCAGAACGAGTTTCTGCAGGGAACGAGGCCGAAAGTGAGACTTTCACATAATGATGTACACCTTATGCCTACTACGAATCGGCACGTCTGCCGAGTTCTAGTGAGTTCCTCTTCTTGTCAAACAGGTTCAAAGAAAAACACATGTAAATCCAATGGGACGCAGATTGCAGTTTTTGGCTGAAATGAAAATTTCTATGTTTTCTTTGATTAAACGAAAAGTACTAAGCCCAGAGTTATAAATTTTGGCATGGAATGTCTTCAGGTCATTTCCAATGATGTAAATGTGCTTTTATCAGGCATCTAATCGGCAATGTAAGTGAGAATGTGGTTGAATGTGGATAAAATTGCTCAAAATGTTTGTGTTTACCGACATTAAGAGGCTCGCCAAATCTAAATGTGTTTAGCTTTATAGACAGGGGTGCATGAAAATGAAAGAAAATGACCTGAAGACATTCCATGTAAAAAATTATGACTCTGGCCTTCGTACTTTTCGTCTAGTCAGAGAAAACATGCAAAATTTCATTTTAGCCAAAAACTGCAATCTGCGGCCCATTGGATTTACATGTGCTTTTCTTTGATCCTGTCTGACAAGAAGAGGAACTCACTAGAACTCGGCAGACGTGCCGATTCGTAGTAGGCATAGGGTGTACATCATTATGTGTAAGTCTCACTTTCGGCCTCGTTCCTTGCAGAAACTCTTTCTGGCTGCCGGACTAGAGTCCCGGAGTCCTATCATTTTTGCTGGAGTCGGAGTCCTATCAGATGATAGGACTCCGGCCTATAACTAGACCCGAAGTATAATACAAACAAATTATTTATTCTCGTGCATATAGCTGTCACTGTCTTGATGTTAGCTTTTTCCGTCAAACAAAAGTACAGAGACAGCAGTGCATGCAAAGCCTGTAATAGTTGAGGAAAGGAAACGTGATTGTGAAGAAAGGATTGTCCTTTCACTCGGTGATTTAGTAGAGAAGACAAGCCTTCCTAGTCTCGATCACACCTACGCGCCAAAGGTCACATCAGAGACAAAAATGAAATACTAGTTTGTTTGAGAACAAACTAAAGCGCATGGCTGCTCTAAAGCGCATATTAAAATCGAAGGTGTACTCATTTTTTTGGAGAGAGATTGGGGATTTTCCTGCCTGGTAGAGACTGGAGAAAAACCGTGTGAAGCACACATCAACAAGATGGGAGGAGCCGAGTTACATACATCCAACTGAAGGCGACATTCGATAAACTTTCATCGAAAATGATTGATAATTGATACAGCAATGATCACTAAAAATAGGTTCAGTTAAGCCTATAATGATCTATGATGTAGGTTACCGGTTTGTTTTTCAAAAAACTAGGCTTTATATACTTGCCACGCGGAGTCGGAGTCCAATCAAAAGCCGGAGTCCTATCAACCCCCGGAGTCGGAGTCCTATCAAAATGATAGGACTCCGCATCCCTGCCTGGCGGCCCATTAACAGCGCGACGCTCATGAACCTCAGTGGTGTTGGTGTCAACCCACCCTCTCCCGGCTTTGGGAGGCGGTTCGAGGGGCCTTCAGGTATTGGGCGGGCTAATCCCCTGCTCTCAGCTGCAGATGAGCTCCGCACACCTGACGGGCCAACCCACAGGTCCCATGGCGTGAGCGTTGTGTATTTGTGTGTGCAAGAGAAGAGGTGCCTTATATTGTTCGGTTGCGATTTACAGAAGGGGCAAAGAGGTGAAGAGTGAAGAAATTTATGTCATGTAGGTGATCTTTTAAGAAGGGTGATTTGTTGGTGCGGAGTTGTGCCAGTGTTTTGCGTGTTCGTCTGTCGAATGCTTTTTCTGATTTGTGAACTGTGGGGAGGGCTGTAATGATTTTGTTGTTTTGGCTGTATGCTAGGTATGTGCCGACGTGAGTTAGCTTCTAGAGGAGCCATTGAGGGCCACATAATTACCGATATCGATTTTCAACTAAGCGTTCTATTTTTTCACTCATTACTAGAGCTGATTTCTTTGCTTACTTACTTAACTTACCTAACTTCGGGGCGATAGGTGCCTTCTTACATACGTTATGGGTAAAGATGTGTCTAATGAGTGCACGTGCAATCAGAACGTTTAATAGTGATCTAACATTTGGATTTCCGCATGCTGACAGCTATCGACTCCATATGAAACAAAAATCAGCATTTACCACAATGCTGACCGGAGGGCTTGATGATTTTGTCTATCAATTGTCAGAAATTAATGGAAATCCTGTTTAACATGAGTGTATTGGAGAGACAGAAGACTCATAGCCGAACTATACATGGGACAAACAGAATTAACAACCAATCGACGGAACCAACCGATGTGGGAAGAGGGGTAAGTCAAGGCTGTCTGATTTCTCCGTCATTATTCAATATATACGCAGAAGCCATGATGAGAGAAGCTCTTGACGGAGTAGATGAAGGAATCAGGGTCGGAGGTGAATTCATTCGAGCTCTTATGTTTGCAGACGACCAAGCGATGACTGCCAGCAGTGAGAGAGGTTTGCAGAAGATCATGGACAAACAGGGTTACCAAAGACCAGGGAATGAAGATTAACATCAAAAAGACTAAGGTCATGAAGTTTGGGAGAACACCCGGTATCTTGAGGATTTCTGTGGAAGGAGAAATGCTTCAACAGGTGGTAGATTTCAAGTATCTTGGAAGCCTACTATCTGCAAACGGTTACTCTGAAAAGGATCGGCATGGCCAAAACTGCCTTTATAAAGTTGAGAAGTGTAATGACTGGCGGATTGAAGCGAGAACTGAAGAAAAGATTGGTGAAGACTCTGATGTGGAGCGTGGTGATGTATAGATCAGAAACGTGGGCGATGAGAAAGCTGACGTTGCCCTCCTAGAAGCATTTGAAATATGGGTGTGGAGAAGAATGGAGAAAGTGAAATGGACTGACAAGAACAGCATATTTCCATACAAAGAAGCATATAGACTATATAATGCCTTCAGAATTCTGTCCATGCGGTTTGAGGTTCTTAAGACAATTGATAATCATCTGAAATGAAAATACTTTCGAAGGTACGATATGTACAGCATCATAATGCAGCAGCCAGAAACTATTTTATTGAATTTCCATTTATGGTATCACAACTACCGGGTTCTATTTCATAAAATGTGCCACATAAATCGAATTATCGAAATTTAATCGATTCTTCTCATGCTTTGCAATCGTGGCCCACATCAATTCGCGTCATACAGCTTAAATTCTCAGCTTTGAATTAAGTTATCATAGACATATGTATATTATCCATTTGAAAAATAGCGGTTGCTACGGCGTATAGATCAGACAAAGAACCAGGGATTAAAAACCAAGAGCCAAGTTTAAAGGACTATATCTTGACCAAAACATTTATGAGCCTAAAACGTCTAGATAACCATGAGCAATTATAATTACAAATTTTTTGAATACGCAGAGCTTTGCATAGATGACTATGCACATGGAAATATTACAACAGCGGCACACCATGGGCACAAAGAAGGAAGAGACATAGATAGTGACACATAGAAAATGCTGTGTATCATGGATGCGGATAAGATCAATGTGAATGCATTCGAAACAACGGTATGAAGCTAAGGTCACTGGAAGCCGCCATCGCTTAGATATATAATTGTCAACGTGAAAGTCCGCTCTAGTCCTTTATTATTGAAGGTGTGCCGGATTTCTGAAAATGTAGCCATAATCATCCAATTCGTCTAGCTCACAGTCGAGGAAAACTAGGTTTGTATGACAATGTTTAAGGAAGAGCATGGCAATGTTTTATTCCTCATTTCGAACGCAACTGTTCAATTAGTCTTTATATTTCATCAATCTGACAATCAAAAATATGTACATTCTGCATATTTTCACTGTGACCACTGATTGCTGCTAATTTTAATCAATGCAGATTGCCCATAAATTTTTGATCACAAACTTGCTATCAACTCAAAATATAGTTTTCATATTCTGATCATTTTCATCAGTTTTCATAATAAATAAAGCCCAGAACTTTACGCAAAATACCAGAAACATTTTTGCCCGTTTAAGAATTTTTTGTTAAAACTGCCTACTTCTCTCTAAAATGCTGTTTTATGCCTTTTACTGAGTTTTTGGTAACTTAATGTTACTTAAGATTCCATTTCAATGGTCGTAGGCCTACATTCCTGACTATTTCATAAAATCATAACCGAGCATTTTGGAGGATTATGGACTACTTTGTCGATTAACCATGCCTATAAAACATTCGAAAGCATTGAGATGGCATTGAATTGTTGGGACTGAATCATAATAATGAGCTGTGATCAGTGCGGCAACATGGGAAGAATAATTGCTAAACGTCTAAAAAAATGTCACATGAGAAGCTAAGATAGCATGCACTATAAAAGAAAAGGAGAAACTCAGACACCATACATGTCAACTACTGGGTGCCACAGAAAGCGCTTACACAAGAGAGAAGACTCGTCTTAGGGTACAGAGAACTCGTATGAGATGGAAAGTGAAAGAGATATCACAAGATCCAATTTTGATTAAAAGTCAAAAATCAAGAGAGAGAGAGCTATAATAAGATCATTGTAAGAAGATCCTGAAGCACTTTCTGAAACTGAAATTTTATTAAGATCTCTCTCTAAAAATTTTAGGCATAATTCTCCATACATTAGAGTTGCCAACATCAATCGGTGGTATAGCAGTAGTAATCCGTGAATTACTCACAATCGAATACTTCGCACATGTTTCTCATGACAATGAATATTGACATTTGAATAATTTGCCTTGGTCATTCATATTTAATTAGATTTGGAATGCCAAGTAAAACAGATGTAAAAATCACTATCAAGAAAGATGATATTCTTCTTTATTTTAGAAAGAATACTTCTTTCTTGATAATGGCGATCGTGTAGATCACCGAAATATCATGCTAAGGAGAAGAGATCTGGAGAGAACGAAGGACTGCAAGGTTATACCTGGGGAACCAGTAGTATCACAACACAGACTGCTTTGCCTGAAAATGAGCAAGAAAGCCATAAGGAGGAGAACGGGGTCAGACGGAGAAAGAGAGAGTGAGATTTTGGAAACTGCAGGAGGAAAACAGCAGAAACACCTTCAACGATAAAGTTTTGAGAAAGATCACGAGAGATACTGAAACTGTGGAAAAGAAGTGGTTGAATATCAAAGTAACAGACTGCCGAGGAAGTGTGTGGGAAAACAAAGGGAGGAAGACGGGAGATCGAAGAGACCTGATGGTGGAATATGGACGTTCAAGAGAAAAGAAGAAAGCTTTCAAAGAATGGCAGAAGACTGGCAACAGTAATGCTAAAGAAAATTATGTATCAGCTAAGGTGCAAGCAATAGCGAAAGCCAAACACGAAGCATAGACTGAATGGTACGAGAAATTGGAAATTGTCGAGAGGGAGAGAACCATCTACTGGATAGCAAAATAGAGAGCATCAAACAGATAGGACATCGATGAAATGACACTGATAAGAGGTCAAGAAGGTGACATCATTTTGGAGGAAGAAAAGATCCGGCAGAGGTGGAGAGACTACTTCAGAGTACTGTTGAATGTGGAAAATGAAAGAGAGGTCTTGGAAGTCTTTATATATATCATTTTATTTTGAGGAAGAATGATATCATTTTATATCATTATATTTTTGAAAAATGATACAAAATGATATTAAAAGTTTTTATTGGTCAAATGTGGTTGATTCATGTCGTTCTATTTCTTTCCCCCTGTACTTTTGAGAGATCTAATCAGCTACTATATATATATATGTATATATATATATATATATATATATATATATATATATATATATATAATAAAATAATGAATGAAAACACTTCAAACTATTAATTCGCACGAGCGTTTTCTGGAATATATTTCCTTCTTCAGGTGCATAACAAACAGTGACATGTTAGAAAAATTTGAATTACAATGTACATGCATAATACTGTATGTACAACAATAATACTGTGTTTCCCTTTCAATATTTGTTATACAGTATATATATATATATATATATATATATATAGTAAATAAGCAAACGGAGTTGGATTACTGATTTATTGCCATAAGTACAAGTTTCACGGAGATACAAACATTACCGATCGTCATACAGCAATAAAAGGGAAGAATCTCAATATCAAAAATCAAGGCTATACATATACATTTGAATTCAAATCATATACAGGGTGGGCCACGGAAGACAAAGGGATTTCAAAGTTCACTAGGTTTTGAAATACATATATTATCGAAGTTATGTTTGATTCTGCAGGAAGCATGTGCACAGAAGTATCACACCCCAACTGCAATTTTTTCTATGATGACATATACGTCATCTTGGAAGCCGTTCTTTTTTATGCACATTCTACATGTATGCGACATCTTCATGATCGCTATTTGCAAATGTAAAGTCAATTTTATTTTGTATTCGATAATCAATGCATTGGTTTGCTTGACTTTCCTTTTACTTAATTCTTTTACCAGTTGTCTGATACGAAGCCTAGAGTTCCGAGCAACGTTATTGTTCTCTATGTTCCTTAGAGATCAACAATCACTTCTGTCAGATAACATCTGTTCAGCTACTGCACTTCATCAATGGATGAATAAAGTCACAGCGCTATTTAAATGCTTCTCATTTTAGAGAACTGAAGATTAGACGAATTAACACGATTAACAAGATTCTGCGAATCAGCGAAAATGGCTACTTATGACACCAGCAAAAGAGTAAAGATAGTCGAACTTTTCATTTCGAATAGGAGATCAGTAACCCAAACACAAAGAGATTTTTGCCGACTATTCAATGTCAGAAAAGCACAAAGTGACACCACAATTCGAAATTTAATTGCCCGTTTTGAAACAACTGGAACTGTTGCCGATCTTCCCCGTCCAGGACCGAAGGTTTCTGCTCGCACGGAAGCTGCAGTGGAGTCTGTACGACAAAGCGTCGAAGAAGATCCAAGCAAGTCTACACGCCGTCGATCATCCGAGCTGGAAATCAGCAGAACGACACTTCGGAGGATTTTGAAGAGTGATTTGAGCATACTTCCCTACAAGATTCAAGCGGTACAGCTGCTCCATCAGAACGAACATGAGGTGCGTTTGAATTACGCCATCCGCTTTCAACAGTTAGCCCAGGACAACGTCAACTTGCTGGACAACCTCATAATGAGTGACGAGGCACACTTTTATCTGAGCGGATATGTGAACAAACAGAATTCGAGGTTCTGGGGTTCATCAAATCCAAGAGAGATCAAGCAACACCCACTGCATTCTCTCAAGTGTACGGTTTGGTGCGGAGTAATGGCTGAACGCATCATTGGTCCATACTTCTTTGAAGATGACGAGGGGAATGCGGAAAGAGTCACTGGTGCTGTTTACAGGAGCATGTTGGAGAACTTTGTTCGTCCAGAAGTAGAGAACCATCCTGAGATCTGGTTCCAACAAGACGGCGCCACTGCTCACACAGCCGGCCAAGCGATGTCGCTCTTGCGCGATATTTTCAGAGAAAAATTGATCTCCAAGAATTCGGAATTTCCTTGGCCTCCGCGTTCCCCAGACCTGACCGCACCAGATTTCTTCCTATGGGGATATTTGAAGGAACGGGTGTATGTGAGTAATCCTCAAACAATTCAGGAGTTGAAGCAGAACATTCGTGCGGAGATCAGTGGACTACAGCCAGAAACTCTGTCCGCAGTGATGATGAATGCGCTGAAGAGAGCATCTCTTTGTGAGGAAGAAAATGGCGGCCATTTGAAGGACATCATTTTCCATACGTAGTCATAATAAACTCCTGTACTTGTAGTTATCGAACATCTACTTGGATTTAATAATGAGTCGTTTTTTCTTAAGAATATTTCAATCTTAAATCCCCTTGTCTTCCGTGGCCCACCCTGTATATATAAAATTAATTATTGAATATATATATATATATATATATATTGAAATAATTGAAATGAAAACACATGGAATGCACAAGCGCTTTCTTTATTCTTCAGGTGCTAAGTGAAACAAAAAGCAAGATCATCATAATTTCAAATATACATTCATCATAGATATGGATGTTGTAGGGTAATTTACATAGTAGGACATGCACATGCATAGTAAATAGAAAAATAACTTTGTTATAGCTTATTATGCTAAAATACATCAACGATATCTAATTTATGTATTAGATTGAAACATAGATATAAGTATAGAAGAACATATATGCGAACTAATATAAAATGCATCTCATATTAAAAGTGAATGAATTCATAAGAAACGTATAAAAGTGATTCATGAATTTAATTTTGGATGAAAGCGATCGATAAAATATTTTTCTTTACATTTACGTTCAATTTTGTTTTTAGAAAAAGCTTGTAAAAAGGAAAGATTGACATGTTGCCCCTACCACACGTTTCCGGATGTTCACTTAATTTAATTTGTCTATAATTGGCATTCAAAATTTGTTGTTTGTGAACCCTTACTCTGGCTCTTAAGGATGTCCCAGTTTCTCCGATATAATAATTTTGACAACCGGGGCAGGTGATGACATATACAACATATATAAATGTATATCATGTATATAAAGATATCCTCAGACCTGCAAATTAAGCACATAAATTCCTTGGCAGGCGACATAGACGCTGCGTTTCGCCCTACAAGGGCATTCAGTACCGCTCGGAATGGTCCAAACTAGCTTGAAATATCTAATTCAATAATACTAATGTATCAGCTTTATTGAATCACAACTTTACAATCAAACCCAGTAAACATAGTGACGTCATTGTGACCACAAACATGATCAATGAGCCACAACTACGATAAGTTAAGAAATTATTACGTTTGCGCTAGACGATGAATAATTTCCACTTAATTGCAGAGTACTGAACATCAGTGCTGATGAAGTTAAGATGGCGATGGATAAAATGAAGGCTGGCAAAGCACCAGGATGTTCAGGAGTCCCCATTGAACTCTTGAAGATGCTGGGAGAGGATGGCACGAAACTAGTGTTCGAAATGCTCGAGCTGGTTTTGGTGAGAAGACAAAATACCAACGGATTAGGCTAACAGCGAAATTGTACCGGTGTATAAACAGAAAGGAGATCCCTTGAATGCGCAAACTATAGAGGAATCAAACTCTTAGAGCATCTTATGAAGGTAATGCAAAGGGTTTTGGACCAAAAATTGTTGAAATAAATAATATGCCGTTTGTCTTCAGCAAGGGCAAGGGTACCACCGATGCAATCTTCGTCGTAAAGCAGCTGCAGGAGAAGCACCTTGAAAAACAGAAAAAACCTCTTCCTAGCTTTCGCTGACTTAGAGAAAGCATATGACCGCGTACCCAGGGAACTTATATACTGGTGTCTTAGACGAAGAAGGATTCCAGAAAGGCTGATCAGGCTGGTCAGGGCGACGTATGGAAAGACCGAGACTGTAGTGAGGATACCGCATGAACCTACCGAACCGTTTGAAATCAAAGTTGGACTTCACCAGGGATCAGCACTCAGCCCCTTCCTTTTCATGCTGGTGCTGGATACCATCAGCAAGAAATTCAGAGACGGACTGCCGTGGGAACTGCTCTTTGAGGATGACTTGGTGGTGATAGCTGAAGGAAACGAAGACTTGCAAGAAAAATGGTTGAAGTGGGAAAGTGGGATGGCAAAACACGGACTGGAAGTAAATACGCAGGAAACGGAAACTATGGTACGCAGCAGAAGCCAAAGGAGGGCCAGAATTGTCGACAGGGATGGACAGGAGCTAAAACAAGTCGAAGCTCTCAAATACCTAGGAGTGACCTTGGGTGAAACAGGTTGATGATCAGAGTTGGCGGTGAAGGCAAGAGTTAAAGCTGCGTGGAATTAATGGAGAGAAGTGAGCGGAGTCATAGTGGACAAGAGGATACCAAGGCAGCTGAGAGTAAGGATCTGCAAGACAGTCGTGAGACCAGTGCTAATGTATGGAGCGGAAGTGTGGGAGATGAGGAAGAAGGAGACAACAGAAATGAATGCTGAGACGGATTAGAGGTTTTACGTTAAGAAACAGACTGACGAGCAAACATATCCGAATGGACCTTGGAGTGGCCAGCATCTGCGAAAAGACAAGAGCAACACGCTTGAGATGGTTTGGACACCTCATGCGGATGGAGGTCGACAATGCTGTTAAAGTGGCGAATGAAAATGGAGGTGAAGGGAACCCGAAAGAGAGGACGTCCGTGCAGGCGATGATATCCAGGAAGATATGAGCAAAATTGGACTCGAGGAGAGAGATGCCTGCGACAGAAGACGTTGGAGAAGCATGACACAGGCCCCCGACCAGTCTAACTAGCTGGAACAGGAGGATGAAGAAGATTTTAGAAAGAATACTTAACAATTTTGTCTGATTTTTCAGAAATATATTTTGACTAATCGATTGATGTACCTGTTTTTTGCGAAAGAAAAAAAACTAATGTCTGCGACAGATTTACAATTTGTCTCGGTCGCAGACATGTCATCTTTATATTTCTTTAATGAATCGAAGCGACTGATATTCAGCATCAGTTCGAGGCAAAAGTTGTCTTCTGACAAAATGGTTATGGACCGTGCTTATTTTAAAATTTGTTCTTAGGAAGGCATTGAAATAAAATTTAGATGGTATGAGCGCTCTTAGCAACATCTGAAGTCAATGTTTCTGTTGAATTTGTAGTTGCAAAACTAATTGCCTCTTACGGTTCGTAGAGATAGGCTCAGTAGGCCCACCATCTAACTGCAAGAAATAATTGAAAATATGACTAAACATTTTACAGAAATGCATAAACACTTAAGAAGCATACGTTTTAACTGCTAGGAGTGTCCCTGTTATTCGAATTTTCTGCGGTGGATTTTCCGCGGGACAGTTACATCAAGCCCATTGTACTTGAGGACTAATGATCCCTCATCATTAGAAACTTCATATCAGGACTGGATCAGCATCAGAAATGATCCATAAATGATCCATTCGCTATTGAATCTGTTTTATGCCAATTTTGCTTGTCAAATACATAGACCAGGTTGAGTATTTGAAGCATCAAACGAAAAAAACTTGTTTTTCCTATAATTTTGATTTTTAGTAACATGCGCAATCATAGGCGTCGATTTACTCTGAACTCAGGGGGGGGCGAAATTTCTTAATTAATAAATTTGCACTGGAAACTCTAGGGCACGAAATTTCGCTTGAATTATGCACGAAATTTAGGCATCAATTCTAACCAACACAAGGCACGAGTAGGCACGAAGTTCATAGTGACGAGCTCGTGCCCATTGATTTTTCCTTCGATTTCATTGGATAAACAAATATTTGGTTTGGTGCCTATTAGTGCCTAGTGGCCCCTACTGGTGCCTCGAGGGACTAGAAAGGCACTAACTAGCCGCTAACTGGCGCGAAATTTCGGCTTCGTGCCTAAGTTAGTGCTCTACAGTTTACAGTGTAGCTTACTTCCTCATATGGGCGCATTACTCATGCTCGCACATTTGTAAAACCTTGGGTACTTCTATTCTTCCCCCCCCCACATTTCTGTTGTTGACACCTGGAAGTGTTGCATCGTCAATGATCTTCTCTTGCTCCAACGGGCAGTCTCACTAACGCTGCATAGCGCTGAGTGTGTAAAACTCCTCTTATCTGACTTGTAGAACATTTACAGCCTCAAAATTAGACAATTGTTCCTTATTTGTCTGCAGACAACAATCACACGCTCATGATCAAAGCTATACCTTGTATTGTAGCTGAGTATCCAAGGGACCAATCCTTCATCCCAGGGTTCAAGCAAGACTTCTCAGTCGTGTTGCAGTGTCACTCAGTGACAGATCAAGTCTATTCTAAACCCAATGTGACTTACTTTGGCGAAATCTGATGATTTTGGAAAACTTGAAAAATGTCGGGGGGAAAGAATAGAAGTACCAAACCTTGTCCGCCAGAATCATATCAACACTGCTTTACCAGATATTGCATGAGCCCTGAACTGAGCGAACGGGATATCCCGGCTTCTATAACTGAAGTGAGAACTAGGAATTTACTGTTCATGAATTGAAGAATGAAGTGAACTGATGCTTTCCCAATTCTCCCAATTCCTATCGATATTTTGACATTGATTGCTTTTTCCTAAGTCTATAATTTCTCGTATTTTGTAGTTAGGCATTCAAAATCTAAATTTTATGCTATAGCCCTAACGCCTGAATGCAAAGGTAGCATCCTTATAGATTTTTCTCGACTTCTTCATTTATAATCACATTTTCAAGTAGTTTATGAGATCATCAGCAAAATGGGCTCACCGATTTTCGGTGAGAGCAGATTATTCGAAAGTTAAGCAAAATTTCATTATTGCCAAGTGGGGGACCCTAAATGATCATTTTCAGCAGGAAAAAAGGTCGAATAGATTGATATTTTTCATCTAAAATGTAAATGTTTGACAATTTGACGCTTTAGATGGTCTGTTAGGCCCTATGATGCCGCAAATGACGGATCATTGCTTTACAAACTTGTATAGTCAATTGAAAGGATAGCGACAATGCGAGAGTTAGCCCATGGACGATATAGATAATGGATTCAACTAATTAAGCTGATTGCCTCCTCGGATATTTATTAAATGGTACTTATAAGCATGTACTGACGTTTTGTCTACGTTGATATCAGCAATAATCAGTAAAATATGCTTAGAATGTAAATAGAGTATCTAGATATTGAGCTGTCTCCTTAGTGGAAACAGACCTGAATACATATTCAATTATAGAGTAATGATCAAAATTGTGTTGTGTACATGCATCTCCGATTTACTTTATTACTGCATGTTGACCGAGTGATGATGTTGATGGATATGAACTAGGCCTGCTGATGATTCCTGATATTGAATGAAATAGAGGCCATTCACGTCTGGCCCCATTTTTCAACTTAGAATGCAATTATTAAAAAGTTGTTTTGAAAAGTTGAACAAGTTGAAACCTTGTAGGACGAAACGCAGAGTCGTCGGATGATTAAGAGGATTTTCGTGCTTAAATGACTCATGTCTAAGGACATCTTTCTATGCTGTCACTCTGCAATCTCTATGATTCTTGCATTATTATTGTGGAGTATTCAATGCCAAGTTACGTGCACTCCCTGTGAATCATTGCTAATGCTATGGACTGTTTTACATGGCTTTCTTAACCCCTGCATATTTTAGTAACTCAAGGAATTAGAAATAAGATATAAAATATCTCATTGACAAGCCGTGTTACAAAAGTTACACAATTACACGCATGAATGACGTGCAAATTGAAATACGAGGCCATAAACCTAAATATCATTGATCATATAACGGGAGAGAAAAATGCTCTCACATGCAGAAATTCCTACCTTCAGAAGAAGATTAAACATGAAATTTGTCCACTTGGGCATTTTATCACAGTACGTAGGCATCCGAGATTATTGTCTACTTTATTAGTACAATTGACTGCTTTCAAACATTGCTTAGAAACCTAACAGCATAATCACAGCAAACCTCATTGATTTATAATCATCATAGCTACGTTAGTTTAACGAAGTACATACATCGGCTGATAAGTTTGCCAGAATATGCATTCACATTGGATGATTTGAGAAGAAATATATGCAAATCATTGCAATTACGTCTGGACAATTTTTGCTGTTAGAATGACTATTAGGTTTTACATGGAACAATTTCCATTATAAAATATCATTAACATTAGTATGAGATCGATGCCAAAACAAATTACAGGGTGTCTACTACACCAGGAATTTTCAAATCCAGGAGATATCCAGGATATCCAGGAGATGCCATTGCAAAAATCAAGGAGATCATAAAATTTTTTCATGATAGTCATAAAATGACCATCTCGTGTTATCGCCATTTTTTACCAGTGCCGTTGCCTGCCAGTGCATGTATTTCGTATTTCTCTTCTTGCTGTTTCTTTTGTGTCTATAAGAGCGCCTAATTCAAAATCATTAATAATTACCGTAAATTACCGTAGTTTTGTCTCATTAAGGCTTAGAAATAACGATGCTATATTTTTCAAACATTCAGTTATAAAACGAATTACGCTTTTATCTGGCTTTCAAGTGGTCACAAACTAGTCTTCAATTTTTTGAGCACCGCAGCTTGATCGTCAAGTTCACACTGTTTATCTTTTTTGATCGAATTTTGAGTTTCAATCTTGTTCAATTCACAATCCAGTTCAGCAACACGTTTGCCTTTCTTAGCTTGCCGATCTTCTTCATTTTTTTAGTTCGAGTGCAAAAAAAACACATGCGCTGGGATGAACACTTAACCGATTCGATCAAAGAAGCAAGTTAGCGAAATACGCAGAACCCCTCCATGATGCTGAATGGCGTTATGGACCACACGTTGCGACAAGATAGAACTCTCATAAAGATTCTCTATTAGCATATCCTTATTTATGCTGAAACCACCTTCTACTGCCGCTTCACCATGGAATAAGACAAAAACTTTCCTCACTACTGCCCACAGATGTTAAGAACTTTCTTTGTTTCGTAGAAGACTGCAGTAGAGGTCGTCCAATCGATGTTTGCCGATGTCAAATTGGCATAACACAATTAAATTTTGGCATTAATACATGCAACACCAACGAAATTTACCTGAAGTTCCTATGTATTTCGTTAGATCAGATTGTATAAAGTCGGAATATTCCAGCTCCGCCGAATCAGCCTGAGATACAGAAATGCAGTTAGAATCGATCATTCTGTTCAATAAAATGTCAAAACGCTCTTCGTAAAGCGTTGAAGATTTGGTTAAACTGACAAGCGGAGAGAGTGATGCAGCGTCTTTACCAAGATCGTGTTTCAGCGACTCCTCTCGAGTATTTTATCCACTATCGCGATAAGGCAATAGCGAGTGGCTTGACCGAACTCCAGCATTCTGCGTGGATGAGAATTCTTTGGGATGCTGCGTTTGGCTCCAAATCCCAGATCCACTTGCGATGTTTCCTTCAGATTTGCATCGTTATTCAGATCAAGTCTCAAAATTTTGAAAACGTCTGTCCCCACCTCCGGCACAACCGATGCCTTAGCGAATCTTTTCAATGTATTTGTGACAAGGCCCATGCGAAAATCGTGTAAAAATGGAATCATATTCTTGCGTGTTGAAACCGCTGCAGATGGCTCAAACTGAGACGCTAGGGAACTGAAAAAATACAGCTTAGATGCAATAAATGGGTCACTGATTGCGTCAACGACTGTTGAGAATGATGCTACATGGTGTTGAGGTTTCACATCGACGCAATATTTTCTCAATGATCGGCAGAATCTCTATTGCTCTGCTACATAATCTTTGTGTTCTACCCAAGGGCATTTGTAGAAAGACTTAGGAAATGTAGTTCAACCTGAAATGTGTATTATCAGCCCGGCGTGCAGGAGAATCTTTGAAAAGGTAGTACATGCTTTGCAGTACACTTCACAAATCCCAAGTACTTCTTTTCATTCCATACTTCAATGCTCCACTCACGCACGACATGTAACGAGCATGTACCTGTTTGGAGCAATTCCTTCCCACACTTGTGCTGAAATTCTTCAGAAAATCTTCGGTGAAATGAAAGATTGACTGCCATGCCGATTTGCAGCAATATCGAAGACATCGACAAATAAGCTACCGATTTTATCTAATGCCTTATTGATACTTTCAAATATGTTTTCAGCCTTCGAGTGACGAGTCATATGGAGGCCTTGTACATTCAATAAATCTTTGCACTAGGCATGGATCCAGAAACAAGCATTGAATTTATTGAGCTTTTTTTCATCAACGGCAAGTCCTCTTCAGCGGCACTGTGCGCTTACAAGATAGCTCATGGTTATCACCGCGACCCTTTTAGCGTTTCTGCCATCTCAAGCTTGATTCTGAGAGACTGGATTAGTAGCAGATAAGCCTCGATCGGGTAGGCCCAGTCTCGAGGATGAAACGGAAGAATGTCTTAAGGGATGAACTGGAAACGCAACAGTCAACTCCTCGATTTGGAGCTGCCAGTTGTCGTTCGGTTTCTCGGAGAACAAGTGTTCCTAAAACCAGTGTTCAACGGATCTTACGACACAGATTGTGACTCTACCCATGCAGACTGCAGACTAACCACGCACTCACAGATGATGATAAGGAAACGCGCATTGCTTTCGCACGGTTCCTCCTGTCAGATGCCCTTGATCTCGAGTCGATTCTATGGACTGATAAGTCTTATTTTTCAATGGTGGGCCATGTGAATCGCCACAATTGTAGCGCTTGGGGATCGGAGAAGCCGCGGGAAGTCATCGAAAAAGACATCCATGCTCCAAAAGTGTGTGGTTCGGTTATTCTGCGCAGTACCGTCTAACTCCTTTCTTTCCTGGAACCGCTACTGGAGAAAATTATGCCAACATGCTTCGCGATCATGTCATACCACAATTGAGAAGGAGACGGCCAAACCTGCCAAAACTTGACAATGCGAGCCGGCTCGCGAAAGTTCGGACTTGTAAATATTTTTTAGTAAATAGACTGTATATATTTTTAGAACCTAATCTATTCTTGAGAAGACAACACAAACGGAAGTGAGATTCACTATCCAGACCGGTGGCCAGCTCACTCACCAGATTTAACGCAGCCGGACTACTACTTCTGGGGTACTGGTGAAAGACCGTGTTTACCATTGCTTCACTCCAAGAAACCTCCACGAGCTACAGGAGAGGATAACGATGGTGATTGAGAACATCGACTCGGATGAATTGAGACGATCTCTTAGACGATGAATTGAGTCTGCGCTCGAGGTTGAAAGCGGTGATCGAGCGTGGAGGAGAAGCAATTGAGCAATGTCTTATGTGAACATTCATTTGTAATTTGGAGTTTGTTTTTTCTTTTGTTGATTGTATGCTTCGTTATTGGCTAAGTATAATGTCAATTTGAAATCAGTATCTTCTACTCATCGATATACATGGTTTTAGCTATTGAAGTCTCAGCCAAAAAATTTGGCAATTAAGTTTTTATTGTATAAAAACAAATATGCTACATCAAATTCATCCATCTGAATTAAATCCGATCTCCTTTAAAAAAATCGCATGTGAATATGATTGAATTGAAGCCAATGACAGCTTTTTGAAGTTTTGCGCGACTTTTGGGACACCCGGTAGAAGTCGCTAATATGTTTCCGAAGTCTGAGACATCCACCGAGTTCGAAAATTCATGTGTGCGAAAATAAGCCTAAATTAACTCATGCAATCTGAAACAGAAAGGAAACACACACGGACATTGGTTCACGTTGGCAAACGAATGCGAAAAGCACGAACTAATATGAAGTCACAGAAAAGCATAATTACATTTTATTTACATTATTAACGTTAAAAATTTAGCTCAGAACGTTTTCACAACTTTCAATTTCGACGAAATCAGGATTTATCCAGGATATCCAGGATATCAAGGCCAAATTTTCGAAATCAGGATTTATCCAGGATATCCAGGCCTTGTAGACACCCTGAATTAGTGCGTATCCATCAGTGTACCCTTTCGTAACTGAAAATTTTACATCTATTGCGATGCGGATAACCACTTTTGTAACGACGGGAACGGTAGCGTGCGTTACGTCAATTTTTTGGCAAAAATTCGCATGTCTCAGAAAATAGAGATAGTATCGTCCTAGTTCTTCTTTGATGACTATTTTGAAACACTAATTGTGAACAGAGCGCATGTTCCAATTTTTTACTCGAATGACTTTATTCTACACTTCCTTGAGTTTTACAGTGGAAAACCCAGTGTTGCTTTATGCAACGAGCGCAATAAAGGTTTAATTTCGATCTCCCGACCAGATTGCTTATCTGTTTGAGTCCAAATATTTACACAGATTAAGTATGTCATTAAAAACAACAATCTAATTATACAGGGCTAAGAGCTTCATCACTTCTAAGTGGAGACACGATGATAGCTAGAAAGACGACTCTTAAGTAACGAGACATATCAAGTTGAGAGGACTTTTTTTTTACCTTTCGTTTGCTTTTGCTAATCGCTGCCTTGTTCACTTTTTATGAACTCAATCTTTAATTTTTTATTTTATTTAATGATCTCTAATTTCGTTTGGTTAGGATCATATGTTGTTTATTATACATCATTTTACATTATTAACTACCCAAATTTTATTTTTCTTTTTACAAATAAAGTTCTTAAATAGCGCTTGCTGTCATTCTAAAGAATATTGCCATTCCATCTATTAATAAAATCATGCTTTTAATTAAATTAAAATAACAACATTTCAGATTTGTCCCATGCAATCTTGCGCCAACTGCAATTAGAAATACGGCCGAAATGTTGGATGCTATTGATTTTCTGGCTAAAATGCAGCAGATCCACAGGCTTTATATGTTGCTGATAACGCTTTCGTTAAATTTTGAGACTTTCCCTAGGACAGTTTTATGAAGACTATTTCGACGTGACACCTTGTCAGTGGCAGCACCCTACCTCCCTAAAAGCACCGGGAGGGGAGAGATGATCTCCAGATGAAAATATGCACTGACCAATTGCACTTCATTCGTCCTCTATCTGAGTACACTGCACAAGGAACTACAACATATACGAGTATATACGGTATCTGTTATAATTCACAAAAATAGACATAATCAAAAATCTGTCACCATTATCCATGGCATCCTTTGAAATTGTAGGTAAATTGTTTCCTAATTTGATGATCTGCTGCTAGGAGCTAATATACGTACGTTTGACTTTGAGCTAGGCCTACTTTCATCACATGAAAAAATAAACTTTATGCTGCATATTTATAACACTAACATTTTGAGTTTTATAAGGCTACTAGAATCCAATCAAAATTGATCGGTCAAGATTCAAAGTTCAACAACTCTGCATAAGACCAGACAGTTACTTGAGCGTTCACAGATGTAGCGGTATTTACTTGCAGCCGGTGTACTTAGTGACGGACCTTCACTGACGTCGTGCTTAGCCAGTTCACCAGGCAAAAAGAGGTGAGCAGCGGTTTGGATTTCCCGACTAGTGATGGTCGACTTCTTGTTGTAGTGAACACGTCGGTTGCTTTCAGATGTCATTCACGAAGCTGTTCATAATAGACATGACCGTGCTGGAGATGCCGGTGTCAGGGCGCACCTGCCGGTGCACTTTGTAGATGCAGATGGCATAGTCTCCTTACATCTGCGCTTACGCTTCTTGTCAATCTTTGGGGCCTCAGCCTTGCTGGAATTTTTCGCAGCTTTGCCTGATACTGTAGGTGCTACCTTGCTTACAAGGCCTTTGTATCGAACATCCAGTGTGTGTCTTGCTTGTTACTTGGTGCAGTTTTGAAACTAAATCGTTTCCTTCAGCACAACAAAATATCGATTCCAGATGAATTTAAAGAGAAAATCATCCGATTACTCGATAATCGTCCGATTAGCAAAATCACTTCTCGGCACACCCCTAGTAAAATTGATCCTAATGTGGCTATTACCTGGAAAGCCTTGAAATATAATTTAGAAGGAGCACCTAAATCTTATAGAGTACAATTTGAAAGTGGGTTTATTTTGGCAGTACGCAGGACAATCAGCTGTCGATAACACTTAGAGAATACTTCTACGTTCACCCACATTCAATTGGTGATATCGATTTTGCTGAGAAGGGCGAGCACGTCTTCACCGCGGATTCGGTTCGAGTCCTGGATGCGGGGAGTGCTGTGCTGTCGCGGAATCAAGATTGTCAGTGTCTTTCATTGACAATAAACATTCGACATTCCCTTTGGATATTCAAAAAATTGCTACAGATCTCTGCTGTCAAGTTACCTAATACAATGTCACATTTTGTATATTGTTGAAAGCTTGAACCGACAATACTGTCCAGCCTCAGCACGCAAAGTAGGTGGGGGAAGGGGAAACAGAACTCACAATATAAATCACATGGGAAATGTGCCGACAAGAATTGTATGTGTGTTTGCTGCTTAACAAGGCTATACCGGGTGTCATCTACTTTTTACTGTATTTGTTAACTAGCAAACAAAATTGACTTTTCCGCATGGCGAAGCCCTTGTCATTAACTTTTCTATTGGTATGGAGTGCTGCCAAGAAGGATTAATTTTTGTAAGTTCATTGTGGCCAAGTACTAGGTTTGTTGAAAAAATGAGGAGCCTTTTTTGGGCGAATTAGTCAGCAGAGAGCTAGTCACAATTAGATGTTAGTGAAATTCCTAGTAAATTGTAAGATAATATTGATTTATTTGACCAGATTTTTCCACTCGATGATGAATTAACTTAGCGGGATCATGCGCTTCAAACGGAGATGAAAGTGCCGAACTTAAAGTACTTGAAAGATTGATTGCACTCATGCGACTATCGTCAGCCACACTCGTGGAATATGAGTCAAAATTATATTCGTCAAGTACGACTCATTGAATGAGTTGTGAAATTTCTCTGCTCTATGAATAAGACACGAAATTTCTCGGAAGTACATGTACATCTGGTGTCAAAAATGTCTTTTGATTTCCTTTCAGGTTTTATCATACAAAGACAAAATGAAATAAGAGACGTGATTGGAGATTTGGCAGCCATGGCTTGGGGAGACAGGAATGTCATCAAAGAACCTGTCATTCGCGAACCCATCATGAACAATAACGAAAGTGGTCTCCGTGCGGACATTCTTGTTCGTGGTGTTTGTTCCGACCAGACACCGGCGTTGCTTGATATCTAGGTCTTGAACGTTGACGCCGTATCATAGTCTAGCCAAATAGTTGCGAAAACCTTCAAGAATGCTGAAATGATCAAGGAAAAGAAGTATAAGGAAGCATGTGAAGAAAGGAGATCTGATTTTGCCCCACTCATTTTTTCGTGTGACGGTTTACCAGCACCACAAGCAGCATCATTTATAAAATAAATGACAACAAAACTCGCAAATAAATGGAAAACATCATGTGGCAATGTGGGTAAAAGCGAAAATTTCTTTTGCCACCTTAAGAGCAACATCCCACTGTCTTCGCGGTTCGGGCAATAAATGGC
The DNA here is from genome assembly GCA_907163375.1 of Prostheceraeus crozeri. Lineage (NCBI taxonomy): Eukaryota > Metazoa > Platyhelminthes > Polycladida > Euryleptidae > Prostheceraeus > Prostheceraeus crozeri. The sequence goes on along the minus strand of CAJQUW010011929.1, from coordinate 178,802 downwards.
AGAGCGTCTTTTCGTTTGATGACGGAGCAGAATTGTCTTTTCCAAATTATTAACTTTACCATATTTATCGTTCCTTTTAGTTTCTTTTTTATATAGCATGTGATGATTGGTGTGCTCTATGATGGATTTGCTGTCAAAAAATGCACGTGCATTTGAATCATCTTAAAAAAGCTTAGTACAAGTCAATTTAGTCCGGCAGCCACAGCGAGTTCCTGCAAGGAACGAGGCCGTAAATGAGGCTTTCACACAATGATGCATACCCTATGCCTATGACGAATCTGCGCGTGTGCCGAGTTCAACTAGGTTCCTCATCTTGTCACTCACAATCAAAGAAGAACACATGCTAGTTTAATGGACACAAATTGCAGTTTTTGGTCAAAATTAGATTTTCTTTTTCTCCGATAGAGCAAAAATTACGAAGCACAGAATCACAATTTTCGACATGGAATGTCTTCAAGTCATTTCCTATGATATGCATGTGACATCATCATGTACATCATGGGTAAATGTGGATTAAACTGCTCAAAATGCTTGTTTGCCGACATTGGGAGGCTTTTCGATTCTGAATGTGTTCAGCTTCAAAGATAGGGGTGCATGAAAATGATAGTAGGCCTAAATGACTTGAACACTTCTCACCTTCGACCTCGTTCCCTGCAAGCTCGTTACTTCATTGATGTAATCAGGTTTCTGAAAATATGGGAACAAAAAACGCACCCGTAGTGACTAAGTAATGATACCACTGAGTGGCAACAGTGAGACCCACAGGCTATTGTTGCCACTTAACATTTTCAAAATACATGCTGTCACGACGATTCTGATTCTGTAGCTGTTGATTCTCAATGCATGATTCGTGCTCTTTACATATACAAATAAGCGACTACATGAAGTTCAGTTTTATAGCAGAGCTTATTATCCGTAATAATTAATTTTTTTTAATTATCACATCCGAACAAAATACGTTCGTAAATCTGTCGGTAAGCGTACACTTTCGATGAAAAGAAATTCACTTCTGATAAACATGTATTTACTTCTCAATTTGCTTAATTATAATGCGTGAGATCATTCAAATATGATCATCATTAGTGCTTCTGAGATCATCCAAATATCTAATTACTCATGACAAGAATGCGAATTTCATATAGCTAATTATTTGGATATGTATGGCATGAATTATGCGCAAAAAATCACCAACTCAACAAACAGAATCGTTGTGACATACTTTGAAGTTTTTTTAAGTGACAACAATAGCCTGTGAGTCTGTTATTGCTAACACTTACTGGTAACAACAGTCACTGATAACAAAAAAAACTAAGAAATCATGTGGAACATTTACATTTATTTCTCTTGTACTTTCAGTAAATGAAAAGATGCTGAAAAGGAATATCAATCATATTTAGATATATATAATATTTAGATGTTTTAACGACACAAAAAGCTTTTCGTACCTTCCAGAATTAGAGATTTCGTATTTCATTTATCCAGCCGAGAAATGAAAATTCGTATCACATTTAAAGAATTAGGTCAACAAATAGTATTTTGACCCCTAAGAAAGTCCAGTATTCGACGAGGAAAATTGATCATACAAGGCGATGAATCTATTCACAAATATTCCAGTCGATGAAACTATTCAGATGGCAGCGGATTTAGTTTATAGAGAAAACTCTTCCAATAAACCTAAATACGGTAAAGATGTCTTTATAAAACTATGTAAATTTGCTACTCAAGGACATTTCCTTTTTGATAATAAAATATTCAAACAGGTTGATGGTGTTAGCATGGGTTCACCCCTTGCACCCACTTTAGCTAATCTTTTCCTCTCTGAAATGGAACGAAATTAACATAATGAGGAGTGTAGTCCCATATATTACTATAGATATGTTGGTGACTGCATATGTATTTTTGATGACATTAGTAAAGTTGAGTGCTTCAAACAATTTCTGAATCAATAGCACCCGAATTTAGGATTTACCTCTGAAGTTGGAGGTAAAAATATTTCATTTTTGGACGTAAACATAAATATGACCAATACTGTAGAAACTAGTGTTTTTCGTAAAGATACGTATACTGGCCTTTTATTAAATTTTAAAGCGAATTGCCCTAAACAATGGCAGTCTGGCCTAGTATTAGGTATGATTAATCGTGCGTATATTAGATCGAGTACTTGGAACATTTTCCATGATGAGATTCAAAAAATACTACACATTTTTAAAAGTAATCAAAATCCATGAATTGCGCAATATCGAATTAAGCGGTCATAAGTGATTTATAACAAATTTAGTTTTTTTCCTAGTATCTATCGAATAAGGCAGAGATAAAACAACAGACTTCCCCAGAGGGGGCTCTGTCGTTTTAGATCAACAGGACAAGACTGTTTCCTGTTGCCAGCAAATCTATGGATGTCTCACAAGAAAAAAACAACATCGTCGCGAGCATCTACCTCTATGCTGCATTTCTGGCATCTCGCAGACATAAGCGTCCAACTAACGATCCTAACCACATTTTCTGACCTCTTTTGTTTACTGGTCAACTGTGAAGTTTTCTCATGCTTCATAATGAATCATGCACAAGGAATTTACAAGCCGAAACTAGGATGTATTTCTAAAGCGGGTATACTCAAAAATAGTGACACAGACTTATGCTTTTCATACATTTTATTCTAAAAAATATATTCCATTTCATACATTCTAAGATGCAGTCAAACAGACAATCAAAGACAGAACACAGAAGTATTTAAGAATTCACTTTGTGTGTCAGCGTGCAATTCAACCAATAATCACCAAAGATGAAGATGAGAATACTTTTCTATTTTAGTCGTTTTGCTTGTCTATTTTTGGTTAGATCTAGCCCTCATTTAGTATTCAATGAGAATGTAACAACGGTCTACAAGCAATCCACATTCTCCGACTCATTTGCAAAGTAATCTTTGTATATGGTATACATTTTCGAATACATGAACTTCCATTTTATTATCACGTGAACTCAAAATCAAATACTGAGGCAATTGTCTATTCATGGAAAGAAGTGCTTACTCTACTACGTTTACATTTCATTAGATTCTTCATTACGTTTTACGTCTGGCATTCTAGATATAATCATTCTATGGATCTGCCTCTTTTGAAAGGCAAACTTAAATTTAAAGAGGGTAGAAGCAAGGTAAGTGTAATGGTTTGGGACAAAGGAAATCGGGCGTTATTCACCAAGTGTCAAGAAGCAACTGCTTAACGCGGATCACGTAGTTGTGCTTATTAATGACCTTGTGAACTGCATACACCGCCTATTGCTAAACATCAACACTTGTTTTTTCAAGGATCAGAACTATTAATGCAAATCGTTGTGATAGTTGATTAATGAAAGCGGGATTATGAATTTTTTAGTTTTAGTCACAAGAAAGTAGATTCATTCTTAGCTGCTAATTTGCTTACAAAGCTTTGATTTTGAGGCATCAGTTATGTCCGATTGGATTTAATAGCTAGATTCAATGTACGTGTTTAATCTAATCATCTTCTACATGTCTTCATAATCATTTTCGTGGAATATATGACGTACAGTGCCATCGTTCGAAAAAAAGCCGTCACCTCATATGTATGTATATTGGAAGCAATAGAAGCAATAACGAATTGAAACGTTTTCGCACAGCTGAAAGACTGCCAAGTTCACTAATGTAATGTTTTTGCGATAATGTAGAGCCAACGTTTTTAAAATGAAAAATTGTTTTTCATGCAGATAGAGTCAATTTCTAATCAAAAGAAGCCTAAATTTGTCGAAGGGTGGCAAATTTACAGATTTTTTTCGAAAGTCTGATCGTCAATGAAGATTAGAGGTGGTGCGTTACCTGTTAATTAAATATGAGCAAAGTTGGATCGACAGTTTTTATAGAACAACTTGTCAAACCTTTATCAGTTAGTTTGTATTTCATTAAATTCAAGAAATCTATATAATTTCACTTCTTTGATCAAAACGTAGCCTGCCGACTGCAAAAACGAGACTGCCTAGTACCTATCCCTAATGCAGGGAGATTTGGTCGCTTAATTATTTTAGGGTATTATTGAGTTAAACGAAGTACATAAGCACAAAGTATTACGCAGATAGCAATAATAGTTATCCCCCAGAAATGGAGATATAAAACATGTTTTTGTGAAGTGCTAGAAGCAGGGCTTCAAACGAATAAAACACGCTACAGCTTAATGTTCAAAACCTGGTTTTAAACGTCTAGATCATTTGTCTAAAACTGTACGTTTTTGACTATAAGAAAATAGGCTACACCGTAACTAGTCGATTGATGAACCTTTTTGCGTTTGAAGGTAATACATACTGAAATGGTGTCTAGGGCAGATGTGTAGGCTGCATGAGTAAATCAACAGTGTTTTATGAACGTTCAATTAATGGATGTCAAACCCATCAGGAAAATCACTTGTGCAGCTGTAATCTATTATCAAAGCCAGCAATAGCTTGCTAGCACATGTAATTCTTCCCGGCATATTGCATGTTATTGGGACTATTTGAAGAAATTATGAAAGAAGACACGACAAAATCGAAATTGTTTTAAAAGTTTTAGAACAGTCCATGTGACTCTTTATCCACGTACAGAACTTGAAAATGGGGTGAAGGTCGTTGTACTGCAAGAACAAGGCATCGTTTCCCGATGACTAGTAGCTGTGAAAATATTGGTTGGTCTAAAGGAACATTAAAAAGTGTTTAGACGGGCCGCAGGAGCGCCCACCCCCTCCGGGTAGAACAGGTTTAAGTAATGAAACTCAGTCGTCAACTAGAAGAGAGCAAAATAGTGAAGATAGCTTGCAACAACATATTCGCGGTTATTAGTGAAAGCTTGTGTCGTCAGCTTTAGGTTGCATGATTAGAGCTAGCGGATTCCGCTCCAGATGAGTGCGGCGGAGTGTCAATGACGAAGGAGTGCACAGTTGGACAGTGACGGATCAGGAAACGCCCAGAGTAAATAGCTAATACAATATGCGTCCCGAGAAATTTTGTTTTCAATTGAGAATATCGATATGACATCACAGCCGACTTTTCAATGATTAAATGTTGAGACTACAGCAAATCAAGATTGATTTTGTTTATTGAGCTTATGAGTGCTCAGAACCCACTGACATGAAATTTCGCAATGAAAAAAGATGATAGTGATACTCAAGGGCTTCTCATTGTAGAAGCATGTTACATCACTGTAGCATGACGCTTAAGCACACTACTCCCGCAAACACATAGCAGAGAAGCGATAAGCATCATGCACAAAAACCCATTGTATACCTAATATGCCATCACAATATTACTTTTTCTGAGTGTATGCCTGTGCTATACACATTGTATGATCTTAGATCTTTCGATGATCCTATAATGATGTATTTGTGTTAATATGATTTTGCATCTTTTCATTTCAGTGGAAGAATCGATTCATAGTTTTCTATCGTCCAGTCAAGTTTGAATGTAAGTTCGATGATGACTTATGATTTTATGATTTATAACAACGTTCTTTTCATGTTCCACGACAAATCCTTCATAAAGGATCAGTCATCTACCTGAAGTCAGTCAATTATTGATAGTCAACATGTGCTCCCCTAAAACTGAAAGGAACGTAAAGGAAGAACTGAAAATGCTTATCTTATGAGGAAGTGCTTTTGATACATAAAGAATTTTGCTTCAATTTGGAAATATCCATTTGTTTCACTTGATTGATGAATATTTGTGGCTTGACAATTAAGTGGTCCCGACAGGTTTCTGCCGGGAACGAGGCTGGACATTGGACTTTCGGAGAATGAAGTACACCCCATCCATGGCTGCTACGAAGCTGCGAGTCTGCCGAGCTCTACCCAGTTCCTGTTCTTATCAAACATGAAAAAACACATGTAAATCCAACTGGATGCGGATTAAAACTATTGAAAATCCTTTCAGTGTTGCCGATGTGTCTGACTAAAATACCTCTTTTTAATTAACAATGCCTCACTCTAGAATAATGAAATATTTTTACTTGTCTCTGATTAAACAGTAAGGGCGATCGTGGTAGGTACTAAATCAGAGACTCAGTCAATCCCTGGAAAGTAGAGAAAGCTTTCATGGTTCTCACTGCGACTCATGCCACATAAATAAGTCTTACGTGGGAAGCACCAGCTAGGTCATCAGTCATAATTTTTAGCATCTTCAGGTTATTTTCCTTCCTGCATGCGTTTATGCCTCTGATCGGTGATGCATACGAAAATGTATCGAATCCCTCAGCTAACATTTAATCAAGATTTTTTGTGTATAACGACAAAGAATTACGATTTGATGATTCAAAATGTGTTTAGCTTCTTAATCAGGATGAAGTGTATGACCTTGAGATGGCTCTACACTTACCGTAGTACTTCTCACCTAATCACAGAAAACACAAGCAAATTCCATTTTACTGAAAATCTCAGTCTGCCTCCCATTGGATTTATATGTGCTTTCAAGTGGTCGGGCCGCTGCGTAAATTTACGCGCTGCGTAAATTGGCGTAAATGGCGTAAAAAATTTGAGCCCTGCGTAAATTTTTCATGCTCTTCTGCGTAATTTTTTTAAGTACTACTGTCAATGTTTCATGTTCAGCTGAAGATTTCTTAATAATCAAGACCAGCTTCACACATGTTTAGTGAAAATCTATGTCTATTTGTATTATACGAATATGACACTATATATTCCGAGTATACTCTACTTAATCTGTAGCTTCTTTCAGGTCGTAAACGTGAGTGATACTGGGACCAGTACGTTTAAATAATCCAGAATTAATCATTACTTCTAAGAAAGAATTTTGTGAAAGATCGGATTTTCTCTCTTACCTCCAGTCGTGCCAACTACCGCTCAGTGATATCAACATATATTCGAGTTATGTGCTTTAACAGTGACACACTAACTACATTTCATGTACAATGGTTTTTTTCTATGATGGTTCTATGCTGGTTGGTCAAGACTGATGGTTGCAGTTATAGCATAGACAATCTGATCAATTATGATATTTTTCTAGGTTTTGTTAATATGCTGTACGATAGAAAATCTCGTTATGATTTTTGTATCATAACTTTGATTCGGAATATAAACACCGCCAATCTTATGAAGGTGGAGCAGCACAGATTCTTGCGTCTTATAGATACACGATGGTTGCAGTGTTTGGAGGTGATCGAGCGACTATTAGAACAACTGGAAGCATTGAAGCATTTTTTGTTGTAGCTGTGGCGAAGTCAAACACGTCGTCTTCGAATGATTGAATCAGAAGAATTCAGAAGGCACTTTCAGATCCTCTTACTGAATTTTTTTTTTTTTTTATGGATTTTACGTCACTTTTTACCCCTACTGGGGCCTTGGACGTTGCTGACTTAAGTCAGACTTTGTTTGGAGCGTTGTGGTGCTTTGTAGTCCGGATGCCCTTCCTGCCGACTTCCAATGACACTTTCCAATCTTACTGAATGCATATTATAATTCTTTGCCACCGCCTTAAAATCTCTGAGGGAATTTGAAAAGATTCCAACGTGATGGTTGCCTCATACATGACTTATGGCAAACTATGTCAAATCTTCTCATCAAATGGCTCTTGATGTATAAGGAAGATCGCATTGACGCCAAAGAGCCATGGAAAAGTTCCAATATGGATGCTATTCTGCCGGATCGGAAAATCATTACTGGCGAAAGGATTTTCAAATTAGTAATTGATCTTAGGGAACAGCAAAGAAGAAGGTTTTATGAACAAGTACGAGCCTTTTACATCTCCTGTACACAACAACTGGTGCACTACTTGCCGTTTACGAATACATATAAATTACTGAGAAATCTTAGGTTTCTTTACTCGAAAACCTTACCACCATTTACTATGAAACGTTGACGATCAACGTGGCAAAGAAGCTTTCAAATGTCTTTCAGGATGCTGATCTAACAGCATTAAGATGTGAATTGCAAAATATCAAGCTTCAGGTCGAGCTGTTACCCTTAGTTTTTGGCAGAAGGTCATCAGCTAACTGAACGTTTCTATCTTGAAAAGATTAGTTCGCCATTGTTTGATCATTCCTCACCGGAATTCAGATGTCGAAAGACTGTTCAGCATGCTTCTGTAGTGACGAAAAAACGAACCAGTCTGGATCAACAATGAGCGCGAGCACTCACGTTTGCGAAATCATATTTGAATTCGCGGAATAATGCATGTTTTGAAGTGCCCTTTTCTGACGAATTGCAGCAAATGGCACAAAATGCAAAGAGTGCGTACAAAGAGAGGAAAATAGCTGAGGCGGAGAGAGAACTGACCAGAAAGAAAATAGAAGACGAGCTAGAGAAGGAGCGACAGAAAAGTGCAAAATTGAAGAAATTGGAGCGTCTATGAAAAACAAAAGGAAGCTACAGCAAAGAAAAGGAATGCTGAAGAAATGGAGCAGGAAGCTCGTAATTTGAGAGAAACTGTGGCGATTGGGGAAGAAGAACAATTAAACTGGAAGATGAAAATAATCGAAATACAAGCGAAGTTAGAGAGAAAAATAGTGTATAAAATAACAATGAAAATGAATCTACAACCTTTTTGAGTCCTTAAGTGCATCTAATAACCGAACACTTGAGATATGAGATATGCTTAATCATGAATTTAAGCAGCTTTAAATTTCGAATAGTTCCCATGTTTGATTTTTAGGATTCTATGAGTATACTTGTGTGTGTAAGAGTCAATTGCATATTCAAGTGTAAATGACTCGATCATAATATATTTGTTTCGAAGTTCAATAGCACATCACATACAACAGAGACGAAAATTTGTAAAGCGGGCATCTTCGCATAAATTTCAACAGTATTCAAGTTAAGATCATCCTGAGTTTTGGATGAAATTTTTGATGAGAATCCTTGTCAAACAATCAGAGTTTGGTTTGTCAGAGAGCCTCAGGTATTTTCAACCATGGAGTCTTCCTTTGCTCACGCGTGCCAAACTTGCTATCAAGCTAAGCCTTATGGTTGATAAGGATATCAGGAGCACTATTCATCAAGAAATTCTATTAAAGAGAGATTATATATCCTCATTTCAGTTTTAAAGTTCTTAATTTTTCATTGATAATGATCGCTATTGAAGCTAGAATCATAAATTTATTATAATCTGTCATTTTTTCTTAAGTATCGATGCCTTTATCAAATGGCAAGACGTAACATCAGATATTCGCTGCATTTGATCATGTAAGAATGGAATGTTCGCGTACACGCGAGAATGATGGTTATCCACATTTTTGTCAAAAAGTAAAATAATCCATGATGCGTATACTTCTCACGATACAGACTTTTACACACCAAAGTTTCACTGTACATCTCATTTTTGATTATATTTGTTCGTCATATTTTTAGAAAACCTTCATTACTTTCTGTGTTCAAGCGAATCATCTGAAATAGCTCTTAACATCAGTTAAAATTCTTCTTATTGTTGCTACGAAGAATTGTTCAGTTTCAATTTCGACAAACCATACAAAATATTGTTGGATACTATTTCTCAAAACTATTGTTTCTCGTGCAATGCAACGCCTTTTTTAACATTTGTTTATTTTTGTTATGTCTTTGATAGTTTTTATTGCCGTGTATAAGTCTGAATAGCGTCAATTTAGTCATAGAGTCCTCTATTTTTCAACAACTGCACAATTATATCACAATGAAAACTTGTTTTTTCATTACTTTCTCATGTACAATATTAATATATTTTAAAATAATTTACACTTTTTTAAAAATATAATCAAATTACAGTAGGGCCTACCTCTTCATTTTAGATATAGTGACTTTAAGTTGACCTACAATGAATTTTCTTTCCACGTAAGTGTATCAAGCATTCAAAAACCTTAAACTGAACATGAACCAGTACATTTTGAACCACGTGAAAATGTTTGTTATGTAGTTTGATGTATTACGGGAAATAATACTGTCTGATCGCGTACAGCTCTTTTGAAAGTACTACCATTAATCAAATTTTAACCGCGAACTGCGTAAATTTCTTCCTCTGAGCTGGCCCGACCACTGGTGCTTTCTTTGATCTTATCTGACAAGAAGAGGTGCACGGATAGACCTCGACAGATGTGCAGTTTCGTAGTAGGCATAGGGTGTACGTCATTCTGTGAAAGTCTCATTGTCGGTCTCGGTGTCGTGTTGGCTGCCGGACTGTATGTCAGTGTCTTGGGTCGTAGCCGTGGTATCTCGACCACGGCTCTGAAAACCTGAAGAAAAGTGACTGAAGTGTTATCGAACTATTGAGATATGTAGTGCAGTAGAATTAGCATATATAAGCACCTCAAGGGTCATAGAAAATGCGCCGATGTACGCGACCAGTCTACTCATGCAAATTTGCATAATTCACTCAAATTTTGAACAGTCATAGCCCGTAATTTGATCTATTTGCTATTATTTTCGTATATCGGTATATATTTTAGTTCTGACTATATTTCTCCCCTCTGTGGCTCTTCTGGTCTCCATAGCAGTTGTCATGCAAATTTCCTGATAGTTCAAGCGGAATAAGAATCATTTCTCTTGCAAGACAGCCATCTACAACTATAGCAGGTAACGAAAGATTGATGGATACAAAATTGCTCAACACATTTCAACTTCATACCTGACGTTCACCAATAATAACACGATTCTTGGTGTGATGGAGCCAAGTTATATATTTTGTAGATATAATGTTAAGATAAAGTCTCGTACTCATAGTTATTACACTTCTCGCTTGAAATTCGGGCTATGATGGCAGATGTAATTGTTAATATCCGATTTTAAAAATCAGATATTATTGCAATCGCGTAATGTGTGAGAATGCTTTCCATTTCGAAAGGCAACAGATGTTTCAACTTCTTTATGCAAACTGTAGAGGACAGTTGTCATAAAGTGAAGCTTCAAAAAATTGCTTAAAAATGAAACAGCGGAAAACAGCTGGAAATTCAGACGGTATTTGGGTTGAACACTCGCTTTCCGCTCAAATGTAGACATATGATGATCTAACCGATATTCCCTCGCAGCAGATCACTAATTTAATTTATGATATTTTTATCATGCATAATTATCTTAATTTGTAATCATATTCGATTCAGTCAGTCACTTCAAGGCCTGTAGTAATTAACAAACTCTATTTTTAGATCAATTGCAACTTTATGTTCTCAAATCTGAAGATGAATTTGAAAAGATTCGATTAAATGCTAATGGATACATTAATCAGGAAAATGCATTCTCACATAACCAACCAGCAATTAAACCATATGACCATATTTTTGGCTTAGAGTGTGGACACAGAATCGATAAAAATGCACATTCTATCATGCTGCTGGGCAAAACCAACATATACTTCGTTGGACACCCTGATTTCCCACAAATGGTTGATTGGTCAGATCGATTACTACGGGAGCTAAATGGTGAGTTAATTGTCAGTTGCTTTGATGATTCTAAGTAACCTGCTCTTGAAGTCTTATGTTTTTTAATACAAACTTAATAAAAATTTGCTGTTTAATTATGTGTCTGAGTTAAATATATAAATTTGATTGTAATATTATATTGATTTCATTACTAAGCCATGTCTTCCTCAATATGCATCCATTTTGTTTTAGTTAAATATGAAATGTCTACTTCCAGACGTATATTATCACGCGACATTGGTTGAAATATCACCAATTACCAGCAATGAAGACGCGAGTAATGACGACCCTAATGAAACTGTTCAGAAGCATGTGATGAATTCTGTATGTACACCTGCGTCATCGATATTACCCGGAACGGTGAGTGCAGTAACTTCAGTAGTGCAGGCTGGCACTCTGCATATCGAAAAATCGCGAGTCTGCTTCGTCAGCGAGCCTTCCAGCGGAAGCTGCAAACTTATTGGGTCATGGGACGTACGTTCACTGCGCAATTTTGGCACCACGCCAAATGAATACTTCTGCTTGGAGGTCGATGAAGATGACAAAAAAGGTGATTATACGCTTTTAAGTGTGCTGTAAGAATATTTATCCGTTCAGATGGAGGATGTCGATGTGAAAGTTGGTTATACTTCATGACGAAAAATATGGTTCTAATCGTAACGAGACGTGCATTTGATTTTATATTTTGTGATCGAACTCTCGCCATTTTAGTAAATAGGTATGAAGATGCTGGAAGTAAATTTGATTTTTTTTAAATCAGATTTGGTGAAATTTATTTAAGAGTGATCGGCAATAAACGAAATAAACATCGTGTTTGACACAAGGATAACTCAAAGTTTTTCATGCAACAACAGAAACTCAGATGAGCTTCATCATCATTTTTGCGAGAATATTAAGACATCACTAGTTACGATTATGCCTTAATTGGGGAGAAACTACTTATATGATGAAATATTAAATACATGTATCTCGTTATTCATCGATACCTCAGAAAAAGAAAAATGCATGAACATGATCATCAGGATACAGCCTACCTATTTTAGAAATCATATCTTCTCTGAGAGTTGATGGAACAGAAAGCAGATCCGCTAGTTTAGCTGACTGAGATGAAAAAAAATTACTTTGCACACCTAATGTATCACAGAATCTTCTATTGTACGAGGTATTCTCGTATTTAGGTAGAAAGCGCTTAACCTAACCTACATCAACGCTTTGATTTAGTATACAGTCAATTTTGATAGGGGTTGATAGTAGATTTCTGCCTAGACTTTCGGAAGAACATTCTAAAGCCTCATGCTTCATTGAGCCTTGCACTAGCCACACCTTTTGACTTGTTTCCATTCTGTCTTGAAAGAATGTAATTTAAAAGATCGTTGCGGTATTTTATGGAAGATATTATGATGTTGACCTAGCATAGTAAATAGCAAAATACCGTTTATTTGAAATTGGTTGCCAGCAATTGAAAAAGCGAGTCAGGTAATTTGAATCAGTTCTCAAAACCGCGAAATGTTTAGATAATTGTTGGTTTACTGCACACACTTCTAACTAAGAAAATTGAACGTTTATATTTTATTTGACAGCTTTGGCAATTGATGTCAACCTCATTTAATGCAGACATTATCCCCTTGTAGTTCACTCTAATTTGTTTACAAAGTCATATCAAACATGTAGTTTCATATTGCTGTAGACCTCTAGGTTGACCTCAAAGAAAAAATGAATTACTATTCTTAAGAAATCTTACTAATCTTTAGAATCGGCCTTTAGATAAATTAAATGAAAAACAGTTGTGTAAAAATCAGACAGAGTATCTTTCATGTCACAAGAATTCGGTGAATTCGTAAGTTAATGCAACAACAGATAAATAATGACGCGCCGCATAAATTAGTAAGTTGCCTCGTCGCAGAGTGACGTTATCCTCGTATGACGTAGATGTGTTCTCCCCCTACGATGTTATAATTCCAACAACTTCATGAACGCAGCATTATGCACACATGCAGATGTGTACTCATCTTACAGTTTATAGACAATTAACAAAATGAGAATATAATTTTTACATGAGTGAAATGAATAAGAGATCAAATTGGCATGTGAAGATGTATTCGGTGGGACTCGAACCCTCGACTATCATATTTATGTAGAAAATGTTATTCTACCTCAGACATGGACGACCGAACTGACTACATACTCCAGGCCCGCAACGCCAAATGCCCTTGTTGGGCCATTTTCAAGTATCACTGTTAGATCACTTTTTGCCCACGGATCACAGATTATCAATGCCTGCTCTTCTTACTCGGGTCCCGTTTCAGTGACTCTTCCTTAAATGACAATAACTCATTTGTCAAAAAAATAGCAAATTATGCTTTCAAAAAAATGCATATCTAATCATGATGTTTTTGATGTCAGATAGTTTATTGACAACTTATTCAAAACACTCAGTTTAAATTATAGAGCAAGTATATCGGAGTGATGTTAGAGTTTACTAGAGTTACTCAGTTTAACCGTCGTAGTCGGGCAACATTGATGGTGTTGCCTCTTTGCATGGCAAAAATGATGAGCTGTCTCAAAGAGTTGGCACGGCAATCTCTATTTGCGTCCACTATTTTCGTTTTTAACAAACGTGTCAGCGCATGCCCCCACTGCTCTCTTGGTTGCAGTCCACAGTGAGCTTCTCATGTTTCTTTCGCTTTTTGTCCTATGCCTTCGGTTTTTATGATAGAAGCCTGAGGGAAGCCTATAGACCAAAGGTGTCCCTCAGCAGAAAATCGAAGACAGAAAAGCTGGGATGATAAGGGTATATAATTATATAACTAAATAGATATCTTACTGTTTAGTAACAATATATGCAACTCATAACAATGTGACTAAGTAGGCTAATAGCAGAGACAGAGAATAAGGTAATAGAAAAGTAAATGTACCGGTACAGAGACATAAAATAAATTAGCTAAGTAAGAAATAATAACTGCATAACTTGTAGGGACAAAAATGGAAATAACGAAGAAGACAATAATGTTAAAAACCAAGATAACATCACAAAAATACGTAAGACGAAAGAGCCCTTAAACAGAAATATGATAAATGTGATATTGATAGCAAAAAAGTTATCAACTCTCCATAAAGCTTACTGAAAGGTTTTCGACGACTCTTGAATGTTTCAACACTAACAGATGTTGGTGACATTTTCATGTAGAAAATGCATTGAAGCACACAGCTCATAAGATAGGGTCATGATTGAAACTTACGTAATAGATTTTAGACTATCCTTTGGCATGTATGCAGACATTTCATCTCTTTAGCTAGCATATGTCTGAACTTTAGAATATAAATTATGTCATGGCCATCGACATAATTCGTCAAAAGCTGATTTGAAATTTTATGTCGGTGCAACCAACTCGTGGTTTGACCCCAATATTAAGTTGAAAAAATCGTTTGTGATTCTAGAAAACTTCATTTTAGTCAATGTATCTGAAAGACAACTTTCTGTCAAAGTTAATTATGACTCTTCAAAAATTATTAAATTTCTATATTACAGGCCTCCCACAAAAACCTATAAAACCTATAAAAACCTATTTTTTAAAAACTGACATATATTTTTAAAAAATAACCTATAAAACCTATATAAACCTATTTTTTCGGACTTCTTATGATTTTTGACTGAGATGATCACATTTCTTATGCTATTTTACATATCACGTAAGTTTTCTTGATTATCGATAAGGAAAGCAATTTTTAATACAATCTGGTTTCAGATTGTGTGTTATTCGTCTTTTGAAGGTCGGTGATTGATTTTGTTCCTCGTGTTCCCAATGATCAGCAGTTATTACTCTTGAATGATTTTCGATTGGTTCAGTCTGGTTGTCGAACTGTTCGTATTGTTTACTTGTCAAACAGAAGGCCTTTTGATACATTATCTATATCCTTCTATGTGTGATTTGATAAAGTCTGTCTTGTTCCGCTTTCAAAACCAGAGTTATGTAAAAGAAAACTCAAAGAAGTTGAAATCAATCGATGTGTCACAGAACCATTTGGCTAATGAAGATATTGAAATCGGACATGCAGCCAGAGACGCGATTGAGAAGGTCGAATCGAAATCGAAGGATGAAGTCATGAAACAGATACTGTCGTTCTACCAAACTGCATCGCAGTACTTGATCGATAAACTTCCACATGATAACAAAATACTTCGAGCCCTCCGCGTACTACATCCAAAAGAACAATCCAACAAGAAAAGATGCCGCTATATCAAAATCATAGCAGAAGCGATGCCTTTTCTCAAAGATGACGACATCGTGAAAATCATCGACGAATGGAAATTGTACGGTGAAGAAAAAGTTAAGTCAGACATTCATGAAATCCGCATTGATGAATTCTGGTCTCAGATACTAGAACATGAATCAGTAAGTGGAAGAAAGAAATACCCGAATCTTTCCCGTGTCGTAAAAGCAGCTCTCACATTGGCTCACAGCAATGCCGACTCAGAAAGGGGACTTTCAGTTAATAAACGATTGCTTGGTACGGATAGAACAGCGCTTTCTTCAAAATCTGTAATCGGAATAAGAGCATGTAAAGACACTGTCCGATCATTTGATGGCATTACAAACGTTCCCATCACGAAAGACCTTATCAGCGTGGCGAGGGCATCTTCGAAGGTGTATCAACAGGAATTGGAGGAAGAAAGGAAAAAGGCGGAAAAACTTAAACAGGAAAAGAAAGAACGCGAAGAAAAAGAAATTCAAGCAGAAAAGGAACACAATGAAAAAATAGAAAAAATGGACGCTCAAACATGTCTTATTGCGAAAGACGAAGAAAACATTAACGTTGAAACGTCGAGAGCCAATCTTCTATTAAAGGATGCACAAACTCGTCTCGATGAAAGCATAAAAAAGAATGATATGGATGGCATCACTGTAGCATCAGTATAGCATCAGATCTTTTGCGATTTGCAAAAGAAAAAATCGAAACATCCGCAAAGAAGCAACTTGAATTACAGAATAAAAAGCGGCAGCTCATGACAACTTACCACGAAATGACAATAAAGAAAAAAAGACTGTAATAACGAGCTTCAACTCTGTTGATGAGAGATAGTTGACTGTAGTGATAGCAATTTGCTTGTCCTCATTTTTTGTATAGATTATTTAACTAGTGTCACATTTTCAGTTATTGAACTTTTTAACTTTTTAGTGGAAAGATTGGACATTTTTACAAGTGTTTGTTTTGAAGTTTTCTGTTCGGTAAAGCTGTAAGTAAATTTTGTACAAAACTTTACAATTCACGAAGTATTTTTCTTAATTTCCAAAGACTGCTTTCTCTAATAACCGAGAAGTTTGTAATTTTTTAATAGAGTTTTTTTATAATGAATGTCAATATTTTATAGCTCCCTACATGTACAAAATATTCACAAAGTTAAATAGCACTTGAACGTATTAATGCATGTATTGGATGATAGTCGTTGACTTCAATTTTCAACGTATTTCACTTTGTCATTTACGTAATTTATCTACTTCTCATAATAAACCTACTTATTAATTGCAATCGAATTTACGTGAACGATCATATTAGTTTGGTCGGAGTTTCCGATGTAATTGAACAAGATTGATGACATGATAAATTTAATTTCAATTAAACAATAATATGCCTATACATAATAAGATTATGAAAACCTATAAAAGCCTATATATTTTTTTTGAGACCTATAATTTTAGCCTATATTCTCACTAAAATTCGTTGGGAGGCCTGATATTAGAATGTCGCGAGCGTTACCTAAAATATCGAATAAGTTTTTTCCTTCGGAGACAAGAATGATTGGCCAGTTTATACTACGAAAGATTATCGACTTTCCATAAATGCTGATCAGTGTGATAATCAACAAAGTTATTCTAGGTCTACTTTCTGGTAGATAATAAATTTGATGTCTGTCACGAGCGTTACCATGACATACACTTAGTGAATTTAATCTCGACCCGAATCTCAATCTCGAGAGTCAATATTTATCAAATACCGAGATCTCTAATTCGATATTACAAGTTGGCCTATATCAGATTGTGCGAATTACTCAGAAAGTGTGATTAATTACAGACAACTGCAAATTGCTGTACAGTAGTCTAATTGCTGGCCTAATTGCAATTATCTAGTTCTATTTGTTCTTGAAATTAAAACAGCAAAACCAGTCTGGACTATATTTGGCATTCATTAATACGCCCAATCCTGAATTGAAGTTGTTTGACCTAAAACACAGACAAAATTAATTCATATGCCTGCATCAAGGCGAGGCCTGGTCTTGTAGGCCTAACTACAACGACAAAAGCGGGGTGTAGGTGTATATACAAGGACTAAAGAAGTTCCATTTCCTGTCCTATGTCAGAGAAAGACTCGTTGAGGCAAAAGAATTTTCTTCCCAGGTGACAAATGCTTGTTCATGATTCATTGCTATAGCTACCCAAGATACTCTCTGATGTTGACGTTCATCTTATATTATGCTTAACTTCTGTGTTCTGATTCCGGTACAAATAAAATGTTTGGTGTGCTGCTTCTAAACTAATCGTTCAATCTTGTAATCTTCATTATTAGTATCTTCGGTGTTGACAAATTTAATGGCAAAATTTGTGTTATCCGTAATTTTAAGATTGATTGAAATCTCGTAATCGGTGCTTTCAGTAATCTATTCAAGCATGAAGAAATCATCAACTATTATTTATCCATCATTTCGTTTTTGAGACAACAGCTTCTGTAGTTTAGATAAAATATCACTGCAATCTCAAAAATCTACAATGAAATATTTATCTCTGTCACGAGCGTAACCATATGAAATGGTGTCTGTACACAAATGTAGAGATATTATGAAATTGATATTTTGTATGTAATAGATCGATGTCGTATTACATCTAACTGTATCTTCAGAATATTCAAAAAGAATATCGCATCATAGAGAAATGTTGGTTTTCGATCGAATTTTGCTATCAAATGTAGCGAGCGTTACCGTGGTTTGGCCCGGAAATATGTTCAGAGGAAGCTTATTCCACGACCTTGCTGCTTTATGGAAGGTGCTCTTAAAATTGTCAGTCCGACAACGAAGTTAAGCATCGGTGCCATGATTTTGTGTTCTTGACAGGACAGCGGGGCATTGCTTGTTGCCTGCGTATGCAAAATCCAAAATTAAAAGATGTCTAGTAGTTCACAGGATACGCGTCGCCCCATCTGACCTTTTACCATCATCTCTTGGCTCAGTTCATGGATCTCTAATATTGAAGGAATAACCGCAAGGAAGAATGCACGTCTGATTTTGTCATTGATTTCACTTTTTTGAACCGAACGGCAGTTTAAACCATGTTTCCAGAACTATCTACTTCAGAACCATGTGCTTCTTATGCAGTTGTATGGAACACATGCTGTTGCTCCTAGCTGAAACCATTGGAGAAACTGGTTGATTATTTTAGCGGCTACAAACCAAATATTTTATCGTTTACATTGACCTGATCTACGTATTGAATGTCAAGCAGTGGTTTATACCAAAACATAAATATGGATCTCTTTTGATCGGATCATCTTCTTGGTTTCAATATATCTTCAATCGGAAGTCCATCTGTATCTCAATCCATAAGTTATTTGTCAATCAATTTGCATTTGATCAATTTATTTACCAATCTGTCAAGATCTCGATCCTGATTATACAACTGACTTGTCCCAAACAATAGCATTCACTTGAAATGACCGTGAAGATCATCTCAGACATTTCTGTTATTGATCTGCTTATCTTTTGTCAACATCGCATATGTCAGGGAGGAGTCAATTAAATACTAATGTTTTCAGAGTAGTTCAATCTGATTTCAGGATATTTCTCGAATATGCGTTTGTATACGAGTACACTGTCTTCTTCATTAGCACAAAGATGTATTTTGAATATACTCGTAGAATGTTTAATACTCGTAATCCCACTGTTGTGTGAATATGGATGGATATAGAATAGTTATTTATCCCACTCTTTTGTGACAAAAAAAGCATATATCGATGTAAATAACTTAATACCCGATTCGGAATTTGAATTCATTTCTTTAGTGGAGAACTTTAATGGAGTAATCTGATTTTGCAATCGGATTGACCTTGTTTTGGTTCCTTCCATCTGTGTGCTAATGAGTAATGCTGTAATTCATCCAACAAAGCATCCATTACAGATAATAGTCAGCTGAATCTTTGTTATGATAGTGGCATAACTCACTGAAAGCTAAAACTGCGAAACCGCAGTCGTCATAACATCAGCGGTCTTTTCTTTTGTGTAGATAGAGTGCACTCAGAGGTTGATGAGTATGATTGAGATACATTTACTAAGAAGGTCTGAGTTGAATTCAAAGAATTCTGTTAGTGGATGAAATGAGGAAGATGCAATTGTCAGTTGTGTTGTAATGCACTTTGAAGTTAGACAGACGTTCTTATGGCGCCGATATTTCCTGTTGGCTAGCGGGATCACTTCTAGGGAGCGAAAGTCTCATAACATAACAAAATTGACATCAAATTATAAGACCTGTTTGGATTTGCCCATCTATCAAGCGGCCTCAGACGATCACACTACATTTTTGCATAATAGATATCGTGGTTAGCTTGTATCTCATAATAATGTCATTTATCAATTCATCCTATGATGCACCCTTAAGCAATTAGTAGATAACAATAATTGTTTGTTGTCAATAACGTGACCTTTGAAAATCTATTTAATCTAATGACCTGATCGCTAATATTTCTAAGCGAAAATTATTCTACGAATTTATGAATCTTAACAATCTTAAATCTAAGACGCTAGAAATGGAATATAAATTTAGCTTTACTTTACATCAAAGAAGTAAGATGAAATATTTAGGAGACAGTGCAATTGATCAGTTGTCATGATTGTGATTTTGGGAATACCAAGTTATCGAACCAAAATTATCTTTTTCCCTGACAATTGACTTAGGTGAGAGAAAAAAAACATCAATAGCTAAGCATTCTCAAATTGTACTCGTATAATGGTGCGAGGGATGGTCGGAAGATATATTCAAATTTAGTGCTTTCAGTGATTTCCTATGACATGGAGCTTAAATGAAGTCACAAAGTGTTTGGTTCAATGTTAGCACTATATTGATGAAATGAACACTTTGAAACCGAACCTGTTGAAAAATTCCGAGAAATAAATAGAGGTGGATTTTACTAATCAACATATTTATAGACAGATATTTTACCTTCTTGTATTTTGAAAATAAATAGGAAGATATCTGATGGACCACTACTTAAATGCTTGGGAAGCTTCACTCCGGTTTGTATTTGTCTCTGTCTCATGAGCTTGTAGATTATTTTTACATCCCTGAAGTTGAATGACAAAAAACATTTCTAAGATGCTCATGTAAATTATCACAGACAGTACAGATCTTATTGTTACTGCGTCTACGGCGTAGTTGATGTTCTGAGATAGTTATTAATAGTTTACGAAGAAGATATTGGTGCCGTTCCTATGTCTGACTCACAGATCAGTTGTCTCACTGGTTTCGTAATTATATGTAATTGATCCAACTTTAGCACCCTACAATGTGTAAGATGCAACGATATCATCACAACATTTTACTCAATCATCTGCGTCTTATTCTACGTATTACTCATTTAGAACCATGAAACATTGTCGTGGGTCTTGATCTCAAATTAATTATGAAGGCGTTGTCTAGATTAATGGTGTAGATAAATCAATACATTGAACGCAAACAAGAGGATGAATTTTAGCATTTGCACAATGCCTTTTTAGAACTAAATAACACAACTGCATGAGAATGACAATCATTTTGTTGCATGTTTTCAGACATCAACTAATTTTTCATTGTTTTAGTAATAATTCAGAAGTTATTTGTGAACTTAACGACCGATTCATGAATTGCAGAATTTCCCGAAATCGTACATGCTACTATAGTGTTATTATCGCCATTAAAACTGAACATCTTTCGTGAATCTAAAATTTAATTTTGGATGACAAACAAACTGATCGTGTGAAAGTTATTATTATAGTATTTTTATGTCTGATCAAGTGTTAAAAGTTACACTCTGCATGAATCTATGCGGATCTAATTTATGAATTTCTGATCAATCATGTTAGCTGTAGAATTGTGTGATCAAATTCATGTTTCATCAACGCCATCAATTCGATGTGGCATTCGCATATTTACACGCATCTATTTCTAATTTTTTATTTGACTTCTACCGATTTACCTGCACTTAGCTAATTCTTCTTTGAATCGCGAATTTGTAGCCAATCAGGAGAGTGGTCAGGAAATCAACTTTGCATTTATTCCAAGTGCTTGTCAAAAGCGGCAGAGTAATGTCCATTTTACACCTTAAGGCATTGTGTTCTGACGAATATATGTATTCTATGCGA
The DNA here is from genome assembly GCA_907163375.1 of Prostheceraeus crozeri. Taxonomy (NCBI): domain Eukaryota; kingdom Metazoa; phylum Platyhelminthes; order Polycladida; family Euryleptidae; genus Prostheceraeus; species Prostheceraeus crozeri. The sequence continues at coordinate 157,053 of CAJQUW010011929.1, read as the reverse complement.
ATGAGTGTATTCTTCACAGATAAATCTGGAGAAATTTCAGAGCGCATTTGGAAACTACACGTAGAATTTTTGAAAAATGTATACGAAACAATTGGATATAAGCATCTGATGGCAATCTTGTTGTGTGATTCAATCTTCTGCTGTAAAAGTTGATGTTTTTTTAGGGAGGATGGGTAAATGCATTAAGCATTCCCGAGCATTAAAATCATTATTTCAGGGCTTGTATGCCGGGTACCGACACCTAGATTCGTAGATAATTCAAATCTGATGAATCACTACTTAATTGTTTAGGGAGCATAGGTCCGTTTCCCTTTTCCCGATACTTCAATACGCCACCCTAAACAATTCACACGGTCTTTTCTACCGCTGAACTTCAACTGCGTGTATGTGTAAAACAAAAGCCATTTTGCACTGATTGTACTCCACAGCATGTTGCAGTACAGCCTGGGAAAATTTGCTTCCTTATTTTAGATCGAGCTATATTAGATCGTTCTATTCTATAAAAACAACAAATGATTTGAACTAATTGCAATGCAACAAGAAAATGTCATGTTTGTTTTTTGATTACTTGATATTATTAGATCCATTTAAAATGCTGAGTACTTCTTCTTTATCTTTTTATTTTGAACTCAGATTGAATGATTGAAAGTTGGCAAGATTTAAAACATGTGCATGTTGCGTTGCCTCTCAGAAATTATGAGTAATTAGTTAGGATCCAAAAGTTCTAAAGTTTCTTGGAAAAATTGGTGGCAAATTTTTAAGGTTCAAGAGTACTCAGCAAAAAACCTATTTCTCGAAATGTTTCAAGTATACTTAACGAACTTGTTCTTTGATATTCTCTTGTATCATCTTCATTACCTTGATAGACTTGTATTGCTAACGAATTGAGTATGTTCAAAAATTGATTATCTCGACATTTATCTCGATACGTCACTTAGTTAAGTGTCTCATTTTTATTTTATCTTCCTCACTGTTTGACCGCTTTTCACTCAATCTTCAATCAAATCAAAGTTCAAAGTTCTGAAATAAGCAACAGACCACGTCGTCAGGAATATCGGTGCTCATTTATGCAATTCCTATTAGGCGATTGCTTCCGTGGAATGAGTGGGAAAATTGCTGACATTGATTGTCCGTAATGAGGGACAAATCATAAGATGAGGAACGCGCTTCTTGTCTCTTCGAAGCCACGTTATGGAATAAAATCAGTTAGGAGCATGGAAAAGGGCAGATAGTAGGGGAAAACAACAGAAAGTTTTGGAAAATTATGGAAAATCACTCTTTAACCATGTGCTTTATTTCTTCGCTTGAACATTATATTGTTCGATTGTTAATACAAGAAAAGTGGTATTTTGGCAGAGATTATTTGTTAAAAAATTGTAAGATATTTGCTTATCTGATTTATTATGTAATTAGTTGGCCTATTCTCATAGTTATTCATGCACTTCAGAGGAATCCTAAGGCTGACCATTGATACAAATTATCCTGAAATAATCGTGATCTTGTGCCAAATTAAGTCTAATCCATAGCTGAAAATCAAGAATAGCTTAATCTATAAGCACAAAAATACCCCTATACTCAGTCTATCTGAAAGACTAGAGGTGCAAAAGTTCCCCTGTACTCCGTGTATATGTGAAACTGTAGGAGCATGCTTCAGTCGCTGAATAATGATCAAGTGATATTACACGTCAAATCTTGTAGATTGATAATGACACTTTGGTGTGTTTTTGTTTGACATTTCTATGAAAGGTACCAGAAAAGCAATGAGCTATACCTCGAGAACTCGCCATTCACTATATTTTGCATTTTAGGGAAAGCAGAGTGAGTGTCATGAAATAAGCAAAGCTTGAGAATCATATTAGGTATTGGGATCACAATTGTGATTGGGTTACCAAAGATTAGCCTTCTCCTGATGGTGTCACATCCTTTATATTTTTACTACTTGGTATTTTACAATTCCTTGTTGGCAAAGAAATCAATCATTTGACAACATGACAGTGTCTTATCGTGCTTATCCTGTTCTAATTATTATTGTGATAGCATTAAGATTTATTTCTTGCCCGTGAATCGCACGTGGGTTTCCCTGTCCTGTGTTTATGCAGTCATCGCGCAGTCGTGCAAAAAATAGTGAATGTGTTCCTCTAAATATGCAAGTGAAGCAATACTACGTCGCAGCATTCACAAAAAAAATAGCCGTTTTCTGGTTCTCGATTGCGAGGACGAAGACGAGTAGTCCTATTACATATGTGCACGAGATAAATCAAGGTGCGTTTCAAGGATTGGTGCTGTGTTCATACGGAGATTAAGGAAATATTCAGTAAAATGTTTCAAATGGTAAATGAATTGGAATAGCTCGTCAAATATAATGCACGTAAATATTCGGATGGAGATTTTTTGCATATTATTGCCGAAGTAGACTAACAAGCCCAAAATACCAATACTCATTATTAGATAATGGTAGCATGCAGGTATGTATGTATAGACATGCCACTCTGTCAGTCTTCATGGCCTCATAGTTTTTCATTTGATTGACGAAGGATTAACTCACAAAGTGGGTAGATATGTTAATGAAAGCGCACAAGTTTGTGCGCGCGTTTCAACAAAAATCGTTTCAAATTAAACTAAGGGCATGCATCATAGCCTATCTATCATTGGAATAGTAGATTTATGCATATCTCCTATATGTGTCAAATTTCAAAAAATATATAAACTGTATATAGGCCTAGAATACCATCTACATGTACACACATAGATACGTGCTTTGAAGCAAGGCAATCAATAGAATCATCACAGAAGAATCACTTTTGATTTTGGGATTCTCGTTGGGATTGGCCTGGGTTGGCATCCCATTGGAACTAGGTTAGGATTGGGCGGTACTGCCACCCCAACGCCAAGTTTGTTGAGAATAGAAGATAGGTCTGTGTACCAGTCGGTTTTACTCAGCAAAATATCGCAAATGAGAAGAGAGAAGAAAAAAAACATGAACTAGGAAAGCATAAAAAGAGGAGCTTCGGATGACGAATGCAAGAATATTATAGTAACCATATTTTGGATAACCTCATAAAAGTACATGTAGTAAGTAATCAAGTCAAGTCAAAATTACAAAGAAGGAAAAGTAGAGCATCAAGGCATCAACAGTGAAAAGGATGAAGATCATAACATAATATACACGAAAAAGAAACTGTGAAGTGTTCAGAAAATACATTAACAAGTCTTAAAAACATTATTTTAGTCATCCCCACGCATCCCCCACCCCAGGAAGAGTGAAGGCTCGAAAGCTTAGGGCTGCACTCACTTTTAGTTCATCTCACGACCAGTCTCAATGAGAGTACACGACTTTTGCATCAAGTCAATCAAAGATGAAAAAGCACCTGTTGGCGTCTATCTGGTCTGTCTTAGCACGTATTCAGAATTATGAGTCAAAATCACATGATTTCATCAAAGTACAAGTATTCATCGAGTAGATGTTGTTGAATTTGTGATGAAATGAATCGTGTACTCAGTACATGTATTGTATACACAAAATGATAGCTTTTGAATAGTCCGTATATGAATGTGAATAATTGACAGTTGTTCTTAGATAAACCCGCTTCCACTGACTTCGGCCTCGGTGTGATTAATTCGCATAATTATTTCATAATATCATAAAATCATGTTTGATGTACTTTTACGTACGGTGAGTCTAATCAAGTTCGATGCCTGTCAAGAATGCTGCGGGAAATTCATCATTTTATCACTTGAATCATAAAATGGTTTTCTAGACATATTATCTGGTCAAGGGTGGGAGGAGGTGTCCAGAGATCGCAATTCTCCATTTTTTTACGAAACTAGTCTAATGCAAGTATTTCAAATATGCATTCAAACCCTGGTTTTCCCGATTTTCCGTTTTTTCCTTGGGTGAATTGTGATCCCCGAGTCGGCCTCTGTAGTACCATTTACACAGGATCTAGGAGAATCAAAGTTCGAGGTTTGATTTCATGATTTCACTTCATTCATACCAGTATGTTCTTTGATAAAGTAAAGTTAGGATAATACGCTCATACTGTGTTTTTCAAATTCATTGAAGTAATCGCTTTTCTGATATGATGAGTGTCATGCGAAACAGATAAGCACGACAATGACAAAATAATGTGTTATCATTTAACTGCGCCATCTCTCTATTTCTTGGTTTTCTTTTATTGACGTTCTTTCCAAGTCAGACTCAGCAGAGGATAATGACTCATTTATTTTGAACAGCTCTTCTCGATCGTCCACTCTCACGTTGTCAATCATGATGCATAAGACAAATTTTTTTTAATCTTATTTCAATGACGGAAAGCGGATTCACAATCTGACACCGGGAGATCAGTCCTAAAGTGCATGTGGGCTATGCACGAGATTCATATAGCAAGTATAGGAAATTTTATTGAATTTTTACTGGTGCTTGCTCATTCACATCATACATTGCAAAAATTCGAATAGTGCATTCGCCCCATGCTACCTTTGAGAAGCTACGGGGCGCATTTTAGTGAGGTTTGGCTTAACTTAAGATTCCTAATAAAGCTTCTCATAGACTGTCAGAAGAGCAAGTGGCACGAAGTTGCTTTTAATCATTACGCATTATTTTGTACGCTGGTCACTGAATCGAAGGAGACAAAAAGAAATTTGGAATTTTGCTTTTTTTCTAGCCTGTAGTATGAACAACCTCCCGTATATGATCATCAGTTGGCAAAAATTAGCCGAATTACAGTAAAATTCATTATTACTATGCTTCAACAATAGAGATTGTTGCAATTCATAAAACAATTATCCTTTACTTAGACTTGCTGTCGTAATTATTTCTATCATTATCAACCTGTCTTGATTTATTTACGCACAATTTAGTCTTCAACTCTAGGTCTTAAGCAACACCAAAAACCTGACATTATGTGATACGATAAGTCTTTAGTTGCATAGTGCGGATTTTTAAATGTAACATTTTGCCTGTGTGTTATCTTTGTCAGATAATTTGACATTTATTTATATTTGATAATTATCCGTCAGGTTGATGTGCGTTGAATTGGTCCGCCTAATCGTGTGTTGTCCAATTGATAGAACTCAAATGAATTGGAGCATCAATTAAGTCTACAAGAGAGGACATTTATCACAAGTACCAGCATGCATGCAAATGGCTGATAAAAATTAGCCATACGTGAAATCAGACGTAATCCTCATCGTTTTCCATATTTCTAAGAATTTCTTGCTTCATGGAACGAAGGTCTTGTTAGAGTGAAATATATTCCTATTTAAAATCACAGCCCCTATAAATGATAAATGTGTTATCTCCATGATGATCTTAAAGAAAATGTTGACTGTCCTCGAATATTAGCCTATTGATGACCGCGCAAGTTAAAAAATGCATCTTCTAAAAGATGTTCAAGCCTTACGCATTTCTAACCTTCGCTTTCGACTGTCAGGGGAATAAGTGGTGAACTTATTAACCAATAAGAATGATTATATATGCATGTAGTTGTAGAAAGAGTATGACGCGATAATGTCATTGCTTTACTGTATGTTTTATTTCTGTTTTACAATCGTCGAATACTGGTGAACAGAAAGTAAGGTATATCTTCGATATCATATTTTCTTATATAACAATATTGTATAATTAAATTCGTGAAATTTTTATTAAAGTCAGATGTGTGCTTTTTTTAAAAGTGCTGTACTTCTGACGATATGTAATAAGTCAATAAACACTGAAGCACGCTTGGCTTCATTTTTCGTGTCACTTGCATGCTGAACTATTGTCACTGTTTATTAAAGACTGACTATGTATATCAGCAAGATTGGTATCCAGAAACTAAAAAAACATACATTATTGACATGATTAATTGTTAGGATTAAATTTGAGGAATAGCCAGATGTTGGTAACGTGATAATGGCCACAGATGATAGGCGAAATACATAGTAAGAAAACATCGCGTTTGTCTTACTTGAGCCAATATCTGGCCATCCTGATCCTCAGAATTATTCATGACAGGAAACTAAAAGGACCACATAAGTGAATGCATCCGAGTCGCAAAAACCCAGTTATCGCATCAGTCAAGCTGGTTGACTGGGGACGGATGCAGCTTCTAGATTACAGAGACTTTTTCATTGAAATTGTAGATCCCTACGGTCGTTAAGACTGCTATAGGGTATCAGGAGGCGTTAGCAGTATAGATACATCAAATTTCAAAATGTTGTAATCAAAGTATAGTACGATTGTCATCCATGCTGCATGACGTTGTGCATGGATCTTATGCGCGGAAAAAGCCCGAAGACAATGAATTGCGATAATTAGATCGAAGACAATATCGATTCGTGCAACAGATCATAACATACATGTACAGGTGGTAGATATGATCCTTCAGTCATCCATCCTCTTTATTTTCTTGTGTCGCCCTGTTGATTCTTCCGTCCATTCGGATTTACAATGTTAAAGGGATTTCAATGTGTTACGTTCCAAATATGTGAAACTCACATGGTTTCATAGTTGCAGACACGAATAATTCATGTGCAATCAATTTGTTGCTGTGAAATAATCTGTTATGTGAGCGATATCATTAATCGATACAAGCGTTGATAGTTAACAATTGTAACATAGACATTGCATCTCATTGATTGCAAAGCGATCTTCTAAGAAACAACATCAAAATTAGAGAAGAAAATGACAGGGCGTGCATAACGTCTCTTCCTATCGTGGTGGTGTCTTCTAGTTGATGTCGTCGGTTGCTTGAGTAACCGCGTTGAAGGTCGTTTCGTTTCCTTTCCTCACTGTGAAGAGTGCTATTTTCATCCGCGTGCGTGAAGTTAGAATCACGTGCTTCGCCTAGTGGGGAATAGGCTGGGTTTTGAGCGCTCGTTGCAGACTTGGCTGTACGACAGCGTGCCAACTGCTCTCCCTCCCTCACTCTCTGCTGCCTACTGCCTATTGCCGAAAGGAAGCAACGTTGAAGAACGATTCCCTCCTCCCATGCTGTGGCTGTCGTCGTACGCCTGAGGTTGTGTTGTGGGAGGTGTGGGTTGACGTCAAGTGATTAGGATTACATGTACATTAAACGGCACCTACATGGAAATCGAGAAATGAAAGTCTGCGCATGCATTATATATGCTTGCTTGCATGTGTGTCGATTAATGCTGACATTTGAACTGACTCTATCAAACAATTTATACAAGGCACTTTGCTCTAGGTAAACTTAATTTCAAAAAGTAATGAATTCAATGAAAGCAGATGTAGTAACACTGTATTTCGAAAGAGTGTATGTAATCATCGCTCCCTAGAATGATATTAAGCATCAGTAGTTGGTCGAACAATTAGTTTCGGTATCACTATAAATCAGTGTAAGGTCGTGTGATAATGATAAGCAGTTAATAAATTAAATAGTGAATTCTTCAATAATTTGCTATGAAGGCTATTGACGGAAATTTCACACGCAACTTTCCAATACATTTCAGTGTTTTAAAGACTTGTAAGAGTTTTTATTGCCAATCACAGACACTATGAACATGAATGTTATCTTCACACAACGGTAATTGATGGAATATGACAGCAGTCATTTACTGAAAAATTGAAGTTTGCTCATGACGTCTGACATAGAGTGCATGCTGCCTGAGAAATTTACATGTAAATATACTTACTGAGCATGTCTCATTAATTGTACCATTCGATATTCATTATAACTACTTGAAATTGTTAGACGAGAACGCTTTGTCTACCTTATTTTAAGTCTTCAGTTTGATCTGACCTGTGCTTCAGCCACAGACACAGCGAACACTAATACTACGTCGATACAACATTACTAATTGCTATTCATTCAAAGACGAAGACATTTTCAAAGAGTAAATTTGGAGAGAAAAGCTAGTCAATGTATTTGCATAGCAATTGCTCATTGAATTCGACTTTCTTTTAAAAATCTGCAGAAGTTAGCCAGACGTCATGTGCGAAGGGTCTAAGTCGACAGTAAGGTGTTTCTGAGTGCATTTTTTGCTCCAGTGACTGGAGAAACAGTATCTGGAAACACGGTTCTTTTGCAAGTTAGGGTCTGCATCCATTTTCTGTAACTATGACAAGTCGACTTCGCTCCCTCTGTCGCATTGCGGTGCGTAGTCGTTAATTGTTAAGAGATGAGAAAGAGAAGAAGGACGCTAGCTATCAGAGGGGTGGAAGAGCAAGAACGTGTTGCCTCAAAGATGACATAGCGATAATGACTGAAAGTAAAATTTACTGCTCCAATTAATTATTGCAGATCAGACATCTTATGCGTCCGATAAAATTTACATAAATATACACTGTCATTGGATTCCTTAGGAGTTGCGCTGCGTGTAGGAAAGGATGATAGAAGCAACTTTCACTGATAGGTAGCGCTGATTCTCCAGATTTCTATTCTGAAAAATTGAAATTACTGGATTGCAGTTTTCAACAATTGTCGGAGAAATGTCATTGAAGTTTTATACTCAGTACTTAACCTACGGATACTTTTCAAATAAATTCACCTTTCAAATTATGTAATTAAAAATGATGCGTAGAAGAATGTTCGACGAATACTATTCGAGCCGCTACATTGATTGATTTGACTCAATTTTTTCTAGACTTAGCGAGTGTCGCTTTATTCAAGCATATTTTAAAGTTTCTAGTCGCTGATTGATTCATGCAATTCACTTAGTTCAACGGTTTCACAATATGTTCATGGCTAAATAATTTGAGCATTGATCTTGAGGAGAAAAAGAAAATGTACTCTCTCAGCGTGCGTACTCGCACATGCTCACACAGTCTTGTAAGCTGGCTGGGCAACCCAGTGTCGGTTCGGACTTGAACCGGCAATTTTTGTACAAAACGGGACCGGAATGGGCCTGAAAATTTATTTTCATTTACTTACAATAGTATGAAAGTAAGTAGATCAGCAGGGAAATGTCTTGCCCTGTGCGAATCACATGGTGCTGAAGCAATCTGACGAGTACACATACCACGATTAGATTCTTACACACTTCTGCATGAATCACGCGAATTAAAGATCGGTCGTCAACGTGACTAAAAAATGATAAAAATAAGATGCCGGTCTCTTTCATCTGCATGCTCTTTTTGTGCCTCTCCTCCCAATGTTTCCGAAAAATGGTGTATATTTTACTGTCGGTAATTGCTGAATCTCACTCCGTCTTTGCCATCCACTTCTTGATGTTTCACCGATATAATTGGCTCAACGTGCCTCATTCAATTTTTGTATGTTGTGCTGTGCCTTGACGCTGACAATCCCCCTTTCCTCCATTTTCGCAAATCATGCATTCTCTGTTTAGGCAACATTCTTTCACTAAAGGGTCCGATTTCTGCAACAGCCTTTTCAGTGACACTCCCACATGTTCAATCGTCATAATTTCTAATCCACATTCTCGAACAGTATTTTGCATTTCCCTTTACAATTGAGATACAGGGCTAGCTCCCACGAAATGCAGTGATCATATCTTTTTTTCTCATTACATTATTCCTAACACTTGTTTTACTTTTCCGATTCTTCCAAAATCTTGTTCGATAAATAGGTCGTCTTCCTTTATCACATTCCTCAATTATTTAATCACATGCATCCAATGCAGAGCTTTAAGTTTCTAATTTCAATTTTTTGTACAACCGGAATATTTCATCCTTGCCATTAGACCATATAGTATCTTAAAAAATTGAATTATTTCTAATGTACGTCGAAGCAGCGATTTATTCTTATATTTTGTTTTGCTTAAAGTAATGGCATTCTTTAATCGATGTTGTTTGTAGACAATGCATTAACGGAGACATGATTACAAACTAATCATCCTAGCAATAACCTAGTAAAAGTAATTACTTACGATGGTTGCATGCGCCCTAGCACTTATCATACATTTTTTCTGATATAGGCATTTTATGCGGAATTGCGAGTATGATAACTTCATTACAAAGCATCCACTCATAGTAAATATTTTTTATTGGCTTTTGCGCATTTCAGATATCACAGTTTGTTCTGAATAGAGGTATCGAGATTATGCCATATGGCGCTAATTATAAACAATTATTAATTCGACAAATATAAGTCTATTAAGATTTTTTTATCTTGTAAGCGAATCACCCTTAGAAAATATTTGATTCAATTTAGACTGAATATTACATTTTTCGATGATGATGATGAGCACTTAACAGCATAGGCGCATACTATATTACGATGTACATGTATATTACACAGGTAGATCTAATATATATACTTCTGAGGCGCATGCTTCTTGCAAGAGTTTTGCTTTATTTTTCCTTTTTCATAGCTCTTGGTATACCCGTGATTAGGTTTATTTGACAGATTGCCTGCTGAATATTCAGGAAATTAATGCGCTGTCTGACTGCAATGCATCACTTCATTTACCGATAGCAAGTTCAACTTTGCATCTTCAGTGCTGTCCGAATTTGACCACTGAGTGGTTATGTCCACAATTGATGACGGCCACTGATACATTTTTCTGACTAAATTGTAGCTGCATGTTCTCATTCCTGATTGTGCTGTCAGGTAAAATTTGTCTACCTCCTAATTCCATTAGTCAAAATATTGAAACTCGTCTGGTCAAACAATTTTATGACGATAATTCTACTGTAAACGTGTGAGAAGCCGAAAGAAGATATGATCATTATTGCAAATGTTGCTTTGAAATATGCTATCGTTTAAGATTGACGTTATACAGATTCCATGCCAAACCGGCTTTATTGTCGACTGGGGATAGATTTTGCACGTATCGAACTAAAATCAGATGTCCCAGGCAATTATTCAAGTAATCGCTGTATTCGTCCAAAAATAAATTCTTGTCATTCATGTCCACACATGGCCATAGCACATGTTTTACTAGTCGATTTACATTCTTATCATTCGTTTCGACGCATTCCTCAACTGGTCGCAGACATGTTTAAGTGTATGTGACAAAATACACTGTAGACAGTATCATTGATATTAAGAGTATGATTTGCTCTGACTGTGTGTTGTTGTGTATATACTTTTCTTATGGTTCATATTCAAATTAAATTTTCAATTAGACACTGATCACATGTTGTCAATTAGCACATCCATTCAAATTGCGTTACGTATTCATCACTTAAAGCATTAACTTATTTGCAAAAATGAACTAGAAATATCCAGTGTTTTTATCACGCATGATTCTTAAAGAATTTCTCAATTGTATAATTGTATCTTTTGTATAGTTGAATAAAGAGACACAAATTTAAGAAACAAAAAAATGGGGTATGAGAGTCATCGATATTGATTAAGTGAGTCAGATAGTTGCTGAGCACTTATTAATTTTTTTGTTCTCAGTACAATTTGTATCTAAAAGTGCCGAATATTGATGTTACTGGTATAATAGGTGATGTAATCGAAAACTCGAAGTATGGTCCATTGGCTCAGCAGGGAGTAAAAATCAAGAAGTAAGTCGGGTTTTCCATAAAGTTTATTATCATGACATTCTTTCGGTTTTCGATCAAGTGTTCAATAGTTTTTGGAACGAAAATTGCCCTTAGGATAGACTATCATCGGAAACTTTTCAGTTGAAAACTTCCATGTTGTCATCAGAACATGAAAGATGTGCAATCGTGTCAAAAATTTATTAACATCAAAAGCATTATGTGCATGAATTTACAAGCGCAGTAGCTATATTTGCCTTCTTTCGACTTGTATGTGTCAGTACAAAGCAAAACTACATTAAAGCCACCTCTCCTTTTTAAAAAGTTGCTCCTGAATCCATTGGTCTGGCTTTAGTGAATTAATACTAGCTTACTCACCTAAACGTTGACGCTGTGCCAACAACTTATAACATGCCAACATTTCACATTATATGGAAATAGAGTTAGAAAAATATGCAACTTACATGTATGGCATATTAGGAACTCAGTCAATTCACTATATTTTCAAGAAAATAATAAAATGATCACATTGATCAGTGCAGTATTTTTTCCTGTTGATGGCGCTAAAATAAAGAAACCGGGTCTGCTTAAGATGCTCCTAATGTTGTTTAAGCTAATGTTCTTAGCGTTTCAAAACTTGTGTAAAAATACTTGACTTGGTTTCTCGAATAAGATTGTCATTGCATGCATGCCATATGACTTCGATCGGCCATCATATTTCAATGATTTTCTTCAACATTAATATCAATTGTTTTCGCATTGTACCTTAAATATCTGCGTCCAATATTAAGAACGCGACAACGAATTAAGTAAAGATGATAAGTCGTGGTTCATGTTTTGTTTTGGATGGTTGCTGCACTTGATGGAAGATCTATCGGTTCCTGATAGCTTTTTTCAACATGGTTGAAAAATCAGATCGTGCAGCATGAATAGGCGTATGGAATTATCAAATTCAGGAATCATTTCATAAAATCAAAGAGAAGGATGTGGGTTTGGTACCTTAAATAACGTATGTAGCTTTTTCTAAATTTCTGAAGCAACCAAATGAAAAAATATGGAAGATATCAGTTAACATGATATCGCGTAGTAAGATACGTGTAAGTCTGAAAAGTAAGTAATGTGTTATCTCGCTTCAATCACTGTAAACACTAGTCTATCAGATTCAGTGGCGTTGTGTGCTTAGTGAAAGTTGACACATCAAGCGTGATGCTCCTCGTTTAGAAAAAGTCTTGCTTAACATTTTCCATTCAGCATCAATCGTGTAATATTATTTCATATAAGAATTTCTTATCTAGGGAAAACATACTTAAAGTCAAATTATTCAATATATGATCTCTTGATGGAGAAAGCACTTAAAAAGTCAATTAATAAGTGATTTTTATAGACTTCGAATTCCTAATTTTTGTAAATGCCAGTCAATAGCTGTTGCAGAGGCCCTTTAGTCTTTAAGTGTAATTTATCTGCAAATAGTAACTCCATTAGTGAAATTCGGCAGGAAGCAAACAGCTTTGTATTACTGTACTTAGATCAAGTCAGATTTGAGTTAAGGGGTAATGTTGAAGCATTAGTGGTTTATGTTGAGAAATGCCACTCGTGTACACAATAACATTAGCAACATATCTTGAATTTATACAAGTTTATCGTTATTGCTTACCGGTTTTTTCTACTTCTTCTATTCAGGTATTTTCATCTACACTTTCAAATCACATCGTGTTCAGGAAATATGTCGCGATGTCCAAGCAGTGTTCTCAGACAGAATACCGCCATCATTGTTAATGCACAATGGTACTGTCCTGGCCTCAATGCGAGTGAAAAGGCCACCATCATCGAATTCATCGTCGTCCAGTGCCAGTGCTACAGCTTCCTCTGCAGTACAAATTCCTCCAACTGGGTCTCGTCGTAGTATTCGCAGGAGGAGACGAAGCCCGACGCTCTGCACGGATTCCAAGGTAAATCGGACTAAAATCGAAATACTCAAATATCCAATTCGGGAAGAGTTAAAGAGAATAGGTTGTATAACTTCATTTATTTCACAAGTGATGGCGGTTGACATTAGAGGACCATCGCTATGCTTAGAAGACCTGAGCATCCATTTCATAAGTTCAAAATTCACATAACGAAGAGTCATTACATGGGAGAGAGTAATCAGAGCACACAAATGCATTTTGCTGTATTTTGCTGCATTTGACTGCATTTTACCGATAGCAAAAAGAAATTGCATTGAGATTGATCTTAGCGATAGAACAGAAGAATAATGTGATGAATAAAAGCAAGTTAACAATTTGAAAGAGGAAAATGTGAAAGAACAGAAATAAAAATTCATTCACGAAATGAATAAAAATATTTTCTGATAACTCAGGGAAAAGATTTTCTGCTGATCTTTGGATCTATTCAATAATGCTTTTCGCAGACAGTGAGTATCCAAATTTGCATCTGCGAGAAGCATTATTGATGAACAAACTGAATCCAAGAATTAGCAGCAAATCAGAACTCGGGAGCTTTATTCATTTAATGAATTATTGTTTGCTACAATGCTCAATCACATTTTCTTCTCTCAGATGATTCACTTTTTCTATTTCTTGCATTATTCCTTTACTGTCTCCCTTTTACTCAGATCGACCTTAATGTTAATTGTCTTCTTTATTGTTTAAGTGTAGCCCAATACTATCTGTCTCATGCACTCATGTCTCTTCCATACAATGATTTTTTGTGTAATACGAATTTTGAATATTTGAAATGAATGTTCAAGTCTTCTATCCATGGCGATGGTCCTGTAAATGCGATAAAAACTTTTTGTAAATCAGAGGGTAACGTTGACATGATACAGCCTACTCTCGTGAATCTTTCCAAAATGTCATTAAAATCAATATTCAGTCAAGACTTTCATAAAATTATCCTTTGAGGGTTTCAAGCAGTAAACAGGTATTGCTAGTGGCAAAACCGTGTGTAACCGGTAGATATCCCTTGATACCTACCAACACTAATGGGAAGTTCACTATGCCTCGGTTACAATTAATTAACCTCAGTTCACATGTAATCGACGCATGATTGCGTAAACGACAGGCTCCAGTCCACATAATGACTACATGTATTTACATGTACGACAAGGATCTGAATGTTTCGAAATTCTTTATTAGAGAGCGTTTTCTACAGAGACCGCCTATCATAAACAAGCCAATTTGACTGCCGATGGTGTGGTATTGCGTACTGATGCGACTATGCGATGTTTTTCAATTTTTTGTTAACTCGGATTGCATGCATCCGCGTCACAGATCAGACATGTACTAGTTCGATGAAATGTGAGATAAACAGATTTTCACTTAACGTCATCGTAAATAGAAGTGTTCAGATATTTGATGATTAAACTAAATAAATTTTGTTTAGAAGATATAGATTAGTTGAGTTGAGAACGAGTTGAGAACAACATCGTTGCTTCTCAGTAAGTTGACGTCACGGACATTTGCGTCTCCTGTTACATGTTCCCATGACGTGTGGAACAAAGGATTTGCAGTGCAGTGTCCTGCTTACCTGTCGTGAACTCCAAAAACCTGCCTTCTATTCAATATCACCTGACTTCAAATCACGTGGTCGAATCGTCTTGAGATTGACGCTATGAAATTGTGCAGCAGTAGGTAACCTTAACAAGTGCAATATTTTCCTTCTTTAATGAATTCGGGCTTATGATTTGAGTAGCATGTCATAGGTTTTTTATTTCAAAATTTGACATCAAAAAAATCCTTTCAGTGTATTTTTTCAAACATAACCCCGAGTTATATGATTTTCATGCTACTTAAGTGCGGGTTTTATTCGATGGCACGTCATAAAAATGGATTTTCTCAGTCATTTGGTGATGAAATACAGACATAACGTACATTGATGATAAGGCGGAATACGAGATGAATACATATCTCTGAGAGAAATGTGATAATGACAGTGACGAGACGCAAGATTTGTTGAATGATGGGGTATTGACCAGTTTGTTTTTTATGATCTTTTTTACATCGATTTTTATGAGCATTAGTTGAGCTAATATCGATCCGGACCGGAATTCTACTCTAGAAATTGCGGTATTTGTATATAGCTCAATAGCAAGTTCAGCAATTCAGTTGCTGGAATAGTAAGATTGCTGTTATGCTCTGTCGATGTGTCATCCATGTAAGACAATTTTATTCGAACATCAAGTTGTATTACATTAACATCGTCTACCTTCATGGAAACTCAGCAATGAACAGTTCTTCATTTTTTGAACATAAGACAATGTATTAAGTAGCATGATGACCAGTGTGGATGACATTGAAAAGTTTTTATGCTCATAGCGGTTGAAGTGGTTCGGACAACAGGAAAATTGCTTGATGAAAAACACCAACAATGTCAATGAAGATTATTGTGGAGGTAAAGAATGAAGGGAAGACCAAAGAAACGTTGGCATGAGGTGTCTGAGCAGGAGATAATGGCTAAGGGCGGGAAAACTCAAAATACACAAGTTCGATGGAAGTACAGTACAGACTTTGCTCCAAAGAATCTGCCAACGCTCTCGAGCGAAGAAAGCTGGTCAGGTTACTGAAGGAGAACTCAAAATTTTCAGACCTGAACGAATAGATGAAAATAGTATCTATTATCATCATTTTAGTGGTGTTATCGACTAACATAGACATGCTTTACTGTCTATGCTATGCAGTATAGTACTCTATACATATTTATGTCTATTACTACCTATTACTTTAGGGTGTTAGTTAAGTAATGCAATTAAGTAAAGTAATTTTTGATCTCCCGTTCGTGACTTTGCGGACATCCTGTACTATGGTGTATTTTATGATCATGTCTCCGTGAATAATTCGGTAATTCTAAAGAGGAAAACATCGATCTCTAGATCTATCAGTCCATGTCAAAGCCTTCAAATCAGACTGCTACCTCGAATATTAGCATTTCATGAACAAAGTAAATTATGCAGTGAAATAATTGTTGCATGTGGAAACCTAGCAAAGAAATAGCCACACATGCAAGTTTAAGTACAATGTGCTGCAACAATGGAAATAAGAAATAGAAATGACAGAAACAATAGAACGAAGTGACGGCTTAACCCGTAAATTCCAAGAAGCCCTCGAATCCCCCTTTGTGATATTTATGAATCCTAGAGATCGCCCTGGAATGTAAGTGAAATAATTTGTGCTATCATCTACACGAACTGTCATACTTTTATTATCTTTCAATTTGATTATCTAAACTTAATGATATCGAAGTTAAGTTGTTGATTTGGAAAATTTCATCGTCCATTGTGCAGCGAATCAAGTTTGGGAAATTGTTGTAACATGTGATGTCATTTGCGTGTGAAACTCATGTGTAGGGACTGTAGGCATATGTCGTTACGAGCAAGATAGTGTTTATCAAAAAAATAATAATTTCAACATTTTTAGTTAGCTCTCTATTTTTCACTATATTTAAAGCACTATGAGAGTTAGGATGTAAACAGTAACGACTATTTTTTAAGCATTCCTGTAGTTATGTACAGTTCTCTAGAGCAAAGCATGATTATTCAATATGCTGCAAAACAGAGCCGAATAATTCACTTGCAGAGTGTACTAGTTCAGAAGTTGAGAAAATGTCGCAGTCGCACCCTTGGAAAACGTTCTCAAGTCAAGGATTTTTACGGTTAGCATTGGGTGCATCTCGATGAAATCGTTACACACTCTATTTTAGTAATCGCTCGGTAGCTAGATCTTGCGTTGATATGTATTGTAGGTCAGGTTCTTCACATTGCCAAGGGGTTAGTGAAAGTTGTCACTCCTATATTTGACAGATGACTTATTGATGATCAGCAACAGTTAAATTCACCGACGTGTAACTTTGTTTTATTTTCATCGAAAATGTATAAATCGTCTTTGACTCTCTATCGGCCGACGAAATTTACAACCTACTTCGGCTTCCGGTTTACGATTTTGCATCGCATAAAGGCATTGCATATTTCGTTTTCTTTCGTTTCATAAGCAGACGGCAGCAAGAAAAACACACTATTGTAATCGAATATAATTATTTCTCTTGAGTGATTTGAATCGGAATTATCTTGTGCTCTTTTGAAGTTCGAATTAAAAGAATCTAATTTAACTTACTGCTACAAATGTCTTCGCTTTCTGATGCTGATAACGTGTGATTTTGTGTCGCATAGTGATCGTTTCAATTACCTCTTGGCTTAATAATAGTTTTCTCAATATATCATGTTTTACTTACAAATGTAAAATATATTTTCCAAAAATTTCTTACAGTAGTATGAAATTATCTAATGTGCAATCATATGGTAATATTATATAGACATGAATTGTCTTTTCATTCTCCTCACCTTCCTATGTTTCTCAATATTTATTGGCTCTGGCTCAAAATATACTTCAAATAATTCATTTCTTACAGAATACATAGCAGAAGCAAATGTGCCCCTATTTCGTTTAAAACCGCACTCTTATTTGCAATTTCAGCGAGATGCAATTTCAGCTCAATTGTAGATGAACCCTCCAAGAAAGAGTTCATCTGGGAACCACTTACGGATTCCACGTTTCTGTATGGAGATAGTGCTCTTGACAGCTCTAAGTATTTGATTGAAATTGTTGAGCTCTATTAATTGTTCGAAAATCAAATAGAAAAATAATGCACTTGCGTAGTTTAGTATAATTATGACTGATACCAAGTTAAGTGTTTGATCGCTCTATTCTTGTCCCTCCCCCACCGAAGGCATGAAGCCGTATTAGCAAGCGAGCTTTACTAATATGGCTTTTCACTTAATTCAAATCTTGTAAAAATGTCTGAATGATGTTTTGTAGTGACAATCTTCGAATTCAGAAATTCAAATATATGATTATTGAAATGTTGTAGGAAAATTATCAAACTGTGCCATGAAGAAACTTTGTGCGCATAGAATTATCAAAGAGAATATTCCTTGATAGAAAACCTTGACAGAATGATCTCTAACGTGATGATTTCATCTTGGACCGAAACAGCTGGAGACGAGCCAAAGAGGAAATAGAAGTCATTAAATACAAGCCAAAGTGAAAATGCAGAAAATGTAGTGTCCAAAATGAATCCGGTGGCAATAAGTCTAAAAACAATATCCAGTAATTCAACTACATCCTTCTTTAGCTAACAAACTTCAGTAAGAAAGTTTTGTTCCAAAACTGATGTACATGATACGATCGTTATTTGTCATTACAACAACACTATTTTCGTACCCTGCTTGAATTATATATTATTGTATAGTGTATGTAAATCAAGAGATGCGACCGTTAGACAGTATATCGACAGCAGTCGCCGAATCGGTTGCATCTCAGTTTCAGGTGTGATTGTGTTGAAGAGGCATTGGCTATTCTTATTTTTTGTAAAGTTTTTGTTGGGAAACCAAGTACACAAGATGGTAATAATTGCTTATTCTTTATTAATTTCGGCATCCTCTTATGCCATCATCAGAAGCAGAGATCGTGATCTTGCTTTATGGTTTAAGTGATAGGTTACTGAATATAAGGCAATTATTTTCGTTATTGAAATTCAATTCTAATTTCCATTTTAATGCCAACAAATCAAAAAACTCTTTTTATATCAGCTCACGTTTCGGATCCAGACCCTTTTTAAACGCAAATGGATTTGTATTTCAATACGCAATTTTTTTTCATTTGCGTTGAAAAAGTGTCTGGACCCGAAACGTGCGCTGATATGTAAAGAGTTTTTGATTTGTTGGCATTAAATTAGAGGGGGAGACAACCTATGCTTTCAATATCGAAAATAATTACTGTAAAAATGCACCTCCCGCTGGCTGCCATCACATGCAGATATGCACCTCCTTTTACGTCAATGCCTTTCTCGAAAGAAATCTGCTTGCGATATATTAGGAATTTTCGAAAATGTCTTTCAAATACCTCGAGGAAAGCATTTCTGATGGTATACGAAAATTGCAGATCTTTTACATTGGTACTGCATTGTTTCCAGACCAAATTAAACAATGATTGGAACAATTCTAATAAATTTGATATTTGATTCGCTTGCATCTCTATTAGCTCAGTTCTGGCAGTCATTTGACTTGGTATAATAGGAGCAGATAGAAAGTCATGCATCATTGACTTCATGCAGAAGTTGTTTCGAAAGTTGAAGAAAATTTGGTCCGTGTTAGGCCAAAAATCGACTGGGGAGCTATGAATTTGTTATGAGCTTGTAGCTCTAGCTCACTTATAATTTATTATTAGCAGAATGCGTAATTTTACAGAAAGCGTGCTTAGATGAAGCTGAAAGTGTTGTGACAAGTGAAAAAATCACGCAGCGATTGAATATTGCATCTTATACTTTGAGACCTAAAGCACATTTCCATATGCCCATTCTATCCTAAGTTTTTAAGGATGGCAAAATGGGTTTGGAAACTAAGTACAGAAGTTGCAGATTTCTAAAATCTGATGAAATGTCAGAAATATCAATTGAATTGAATTTGTAAATTCAAATTTCTACGCTGAAGTTCAGCATAAATTACTTTAAACATGAGTTTATTTATAGTACTTTGCTTGTTTACTTTGCACTAAACGAATCGTTTTGTTATCTCTTAACATCCTTTTCGATGCCTCAACAGCTATAGTTTTCTTTTTGTACTGAGTTCGGATGTAATGTTTTATAGAAAGCTTGTTCTCATTATAACTACGTTTTCTTATTGGGTTTGTATTCAATAATTGCAACACTTAAGATAAGATAAGATAACGTTTATTTCAAATACCTCAAATAAAAATCGAGAGGTTGAACATAAAATGCAAGTCATGAGTCAAGTAACATTTTACAACAATAACAAAATCAAACGAAAACCACTGTTAAATAACTTAGCCATGTAAACAAAAAAGCAATCTTGACGCAAAGAACTTTCACATAATGGAATACGAAAATGTTTCGACACAGGAAGTTTTGGTGGTACAAGATCATGTAAAGGGTGAGATACGTCCAAAGAAATGTTCTGAAATAACCAGAAACCCTGAACTAAACGTCGGTATGCTAGCGGAACAAAAAAAGAGCAATCACAATTGTCGGAGCAAATTAATCTGTGGCAGCGGTTTTGCATTCTCTCTAATTTGATGGCCTGTGTTTCTGATAAATTGGCAAATAATGGCGCGCAGTATTCCAACAAACTTCTAACGCACGAGAAATAGACGTTACACAGATCTTTCTTTGACAAAAATGGTTTGAGCTGCCGCAAAGCAAACAATTTAGATGAGGCGCTCTTACAAATTCCAGAAATATGTTCATTCCAAGAGAGAGTGGAATCGATGGTAACACCAAGCACACGCATGGTTTTACAGCATTTAATATCTTTCAAAATGTATGAGTTGCACTCAAAATGTCTGGACCGAGTTACAAATAATTGTTGACATTTATTTATCTGGATTTTCATATGATTTCCAACGCACCAAGTGCTAACTTTTGAAACAGCTTGTTCGAGTGGACTAGAATTCGTGCCTTTAACAATAGGCGAACACAAAGTAAAATCATCAGCATAGCTCACAGTAAGAATGTTGTCATTGACATCATACAGGGAATCCTCAAGGTCAGCAACAAAAAAGGCAAACAAAAGCGGGCCTACCACTGATCCTTGGGGTATACCACTACTAACGTTACAGTAATCACTGTAGAAAGTATTCCACTTCACACGCTGACATCTATCAGTTAGATAATTTTGTATAAACAGTACAATGAAGTTATCCAAACGTTTCTCGGTCATCTTTTGTACAAGTATACGATGAGACATTTTATCAAACCCTTTTTCAAAATCCAAAGCGACGAGCTGACAACACTGAATACTACGCTTTTGAATAGCGTCACTGATAAAATCCTGCAATGATAACAGCACCGTTGTTGTCGAACATTTAGGTCTGTACCCGAACTGGTGCTTCGAAAAGTGATACAAAAATGAGCTTTTATAGTGTTGCACTAATCTCCTCTCAAACAATCTCTCTGGCATCGGTAACAATGAAATAGGCCGTGAATTAAATAATGAGGGAGGTTTACTTTTTGGCACAGGGAAGATATTTGCGCACTTCCAAGCAGTCTGTAAGTTTGCACACTGTAAACATAGGTTGTAGATATAACACAAGGGCTCAGACAGACAGCCGGCAAACTTTG
Source organism: Prostheceraeus crozeri (assembly GCA_907163375.1). Classification (NCBI taxonomy): domain Eukaryota; kingdom Metazoa; phylum Platyhelminthes; order Polycladida; family Euryleptidae; genus Prostheceraeus; species Prostheceraeus crozeri. Next base: position 135,533 of record CAJQUW010011929.1, on the reverse strand, counting down.
ACCACAAAATTGAGGGTATGTTATCCGAACCACTCGCTTTCCTTGGATTAACTTTTTGCAAAAGAGAATACACTTCATCTACTTTGAATTCAAAAGGAACCACGAAAGGGAGATCTTTAACACAAATAGGATCATCAATAAAATGAGAGCTGTAATGTTCATTCAGTAATTCAATAATTTCCCTCACGCTTTTAGACGGACTTGCTCGCTGCAACCAATCTTTTGAATTGTTATTGCTTGAAGTAACATTCTTGTATACATCCCAAACAGTTTTGTTTTGTTCCATTAATCGTTCAGCCCATTTATTTTTTGCATGATAAATTTCCTTCTTCACTTTATCCCTGTAATGTATATATAGCGGCCAATTTTTGTCACGGTAGGCTTTGTAACGCTTGTTAATTAAAACTTTGATATTCGACTTAATCAACGTCGATAATGTTATATTCTTCACTTAAAATATGATGATATGTCATAAAGACGGAGCACATCCACTATCAGTCAGACACACATATATGCAAAGTACAAAGTCATTCACATCGCGCACTCTATCTAATGAAAAATTTAAAAATCACAAATTTTCATCTCCAGGTTTATTGTTTAAAGTTTTGTTTCCCATTTTTTTATTTCTCTGACTACAGCTATGTTTTTGAACAACCAAAATGAATCAATACAGTGTTTACATTCTACAACTAAATCTATTCATGTCATTGGTATCCCAAGTTTGTAATGGCATTGAAAATGTTCAAATTTGGAATCTGATTGCAAGTTAACTGCATGCATGCAAATAATTATTGTTTCTCTTCCTCAGAATGCCGAGGATGATGTTCGATCCCGAAACGGACCAAGTCGTCGAGCATCTGTTGCTGCAACATCCCTTGCCACCGGCGCAAGCTCGAATCCTCCACGTCGCCGACACAGCAATTGTGGCTCAAATGTCAGTGGTTCTTGCCGACTTGTTGACAACAGCGACATACACGATGGCGTCGTTGTGGAATCAGCGACTCGTAAAACACAGCCCCATGAGTCTGTTGTTGATCAACAACAGCGGCGTCTACACGGAGAAGATGAAAACAATGCATATACAGTATTCGTGCCACCAGCAAGAATGTCTCCAACTGTCATACGACGTCGAGACTCAGAGAACAGTAATACAGAACCTCAACGCAGTGTCTCATTTCGTCTTAGCAACTTCATGACCCGGCCATCGTTTACTGGAAGCTCCAGTCAAGAAAAGCGAGGAAGTTTCTTTCACAGGTAAATATAGAAACAAATATATTCATTGATGAACCAGAATAAGAATGAAAGTTTTGTCGATGGAGTCATACGAAATAATTAACATTTAATTGCAGTATAACGCAAGCTTATTAAAAAATCATTAATTAAGAGTTTCAAAACATAACTTATATTTACGGCTAATTTCTCAAGTCAATTAAATAATTTGTACAGTTTGTGAACGGTAAATAACTGAACTGAAATTGGTATGTTTTCGGTTATATTTCACAAACACATTCGAGTCTTGGAAGAATTCTTATGTCATGCTTATTTTATTATTATTATTATTATTTATGTAATTACACTATCATTGCATGTTATTATCAACTTAATTTAGTGATATTTATTTTTAACATAGCAGGCTACAATGTAAAGGTATATCTATTAGTTGGTATATACCAAGCAGGTCTACATTCTAGATGCATCTGTCAATTTTTATTTGCAACTATTAACAAAAATTATTTGTAATTATTACTAATTGTACGTCAGTTAATACATGAAATATAATCAGGTGCATTTAGCCCGATATTTCTATCTGTGAATTTGGCGTCAAGTTTCTCCCAAAGGTTGACGAACTTTCAAAAGGTCATTAAATTAAATCTAGGCAAATTTGTCACGTTCTGCATTTTGATACATCATGTAGCTATAGAATTTCTTCACTTTTCTTACATAGTAATTCAATTTGCTGCTTCTTAGTGCCCTCATCGAGAACACAATTGATAGTTGACTTTTCATGTGCGTTGTTCACGTTGCATTTGTCCTTGAAATAGCTATCTTTCTAATAGTCTTATAAAATATTATACCTTATCTGCTAATTTTCATTCAGTTTGCTTAGTGTCTGTCATGAAACTAAGATGTTTTGCTAAGTGCGTAACCAAAACTAAATTAACTAATACGTCCATCAAAAGTTAACATTTTCTTACGGTTGCCTTGAGTGCTTAGTCGCTCACACTGAGAAGGCCAGAACTACTAAATTCATTAGAATTAATTACACTAACCCAAATATCACAGATTTATTTTGATGCTCTTACTCGTCGTTTGTCTCACCTTCTCCAAGTTTGAGAGTCGGTTTCATGCGAGTACTTGGAACCGCTACTCAAGTATATTGTGGGATTGAGCGTTCGAGCATCGTAACGAACACTATTGTAGACATACGATTTCAGGACAAATGGCGTACGATCCCAAAATTAAGAAACAGACAATCATATTCATCCTGAGATGTACACGACAACTACATCAACAACTACGTTGCATGCTTTGGGGGATATATGAGCATAGTATTTTGTTTTGCGGTTAGTTTTCTGATTGTTTCCAAATAACCATACAAACTGTTAGATTGCATGCACTGCTACCATGACTTGAGTGAATTATATACATTTCGTACAGTCTACAATATCTAGTGAGTTTCATAAGCATTATCAGATGTGACTTTACAGACAACCCGACAATATTCCTCTACCCTGCTTCACATCAATTGGTAATCCGTGGTCGGATACGCTATGAAAGCCACACATTAATGATTTTTTGTCACATAGCGAGAATTCGAATATTAATTCTATTTAATGACCAGCTGATGTTTCCTGTTTTCTGACACTTTCAAGCTGGGATTCGATTTGGTTTGAATATTAAGCGTGTAGGTGCTCTGAAGGTGATGTGGAGCAAATTAGGATCACTTCTTTGTGTATCATTATTTAGAATATTGTTGTTATTCAAGATGCAATGGCCTAAGATCTGTGATTTGCGAAAGAGATGTAAATACAACTTTCGATTCAACTAGAAGCGGGCATAATTATTTCTAACTTTCTATAATCATTATTCTCAGGCATTGAAAAGCTCGGTTTATTAAAGCGGATAGGTCTTTGGTCTCCCGTGTAGGAACAATGACTTATTTTGACAATTGATTGCTCATTCCTTATTGAAAGCTGGCTATGTTGACTCTTCACTGATTACTTTGTAATAAGGAGTTTTTGAAGAGTGTCGACCATACCCGGTATCATTCAATACATACTTAACAATAAGATTTTTCTTGCTTATTACAGCACTGATCTCTTGAGAAAGATTCCTTTTCCGCGTAATTTGAAACATTCATTATTCAACAGCCATCTGAATTGTGGGAGCTTGCCAGTTGTTAGTAAAATTGACTTCATTATTGTGATAATTATCGTTCCACTTATGATTAACTGTGCTATTGTTATACACACTCTTTTAATTCTGATTTAGATTTGAGAAACTCCCCAAATGATTGAACTTTCATAATTAGGGAAGTTAACAATTACTGTGGAATTGTACAGGTCTTCTTGGAAATGAAGTCTCTCCGAGATTACAAAGACGCTATTAATGTTCCGAATTGACTCACTCGTAGGTTCAGCTTTCATGTAAATAAACTTATTTACATGAGAATATATTTTAACTTCCAACTTTTGTGGCTGTTTTTCTTACTATTCATGTAAATAGTCTAAGTACTATTTATGTCCAAATGATTGAACGTTCATAATTAGGGAAGTTAACAATTACTGTGGAATTGTACAGGTCTTCTTGGAAATGAAGTCTCTCCGAGATTTAGTGCAGTTATATCATTTCATCTATTTTATGCACTTCAACCCTATTTACAGTGAGTTTCAAAACTCATTGAGTTACAGAATAACATTTTCTTCATTGAAATCCAAACATGAAAAGGTTAACCGGTAGAATTTGACAATATGGTAAGGTGCAAAAGTTGTTGACATAATTATTTTTGAATAAATGTCGTTTGAATTTTGAGTGGGACAGGTGAAACGATGTATCGATATAATAGTCCAGAAAGGCTTAAAGTTCACATATGTCTAATCATTAGGTCTGAAACGAAATGCAAGATCGGTCAAGATGTCAGTATATAGCTCAGCTAATCAAGGGCCGCGCTTCGGAACGGAGGTCGAGAAGGTCCAGCTGTCCACCTCGGGAGGTTCCCCAGCTCTCAGTAGAGGTTACTAACCCTATCTTGATGAGAGTTGCTTGCGAGTGTGAAGGCTTCCCAACCCTGTTACCCAAGCCTTTTGCCATGGCTCTGTGCCCTAAGTGGGACGGGATTGAGTAAAAAACCTCGTCATGATATAGATATCAGTCAAGGCGAAACTTTATTTTAATGATAAGTCAATATTTTCAATCCTTCCAGGTAGTCAAAATTGGTTGCCCTTAGAAAGGTTAAAGTCAAGTAAATGCAAAAATTGAAAGCTGGATGCTTCAGAAAATATTTTTTTGACTGTATCTTCCTTTTCTGATGGATGCTGGTGATCAGTCTAGAAAATGTATTTCGATTACTTTTCTCAAAATATAAAAACGGTCGGTGAAAACACTTTATTAAACTCAATGGCTTTCACGTCATAATGTCATCCATCTTTGTGCTGATCTTTCAGATCGATCTGCTAATCTTCAAATTTCAAGACTGACTCACGAGTTAAGAAGTAATCCAGAATCGAAAATGGATAGCAGGGCTGGAAGCTTTCCGGGCATTGCTAGATTTCCGGAATTTTCACCAGTTTCTGCTAGGGTCACGAGATTCTCACAAATATACATTAAAAAGACAATCCTCCAGTACCACCTTGCACTTAGTCTCATCGTGTCAAAAAGTGATAGCGCATTGATATTTCACACTTTAATTCTAGTGGTCATCTACGATTGCGCACTGTTTCTTTATGAACGTCAGTGACAACACCTAGCTTTTATATGTTTCATATACCAAGCACATTAAATGAAAAGCGGCCACAAAAATACGTATTAAACATATATGTAGCACATGTATTCTGTAAAAGATTAGTTGTGCAATATTGTATATTTTTTTAGAAACAGCTTATGCACGATTTTCATTTATTTTATGAAACAAGAGAATATATGCAGGCAGGCTATGCGTAGACTAATGGTTCTAAATTTATGTGGATATTTGGACATGCATACAAATTAAGCATCGATTCATCATAATTAGACGCAAATAAAACAAGATTCTGTATAACGATATACTGGCGGAATCCTAGTGAATAGAATGCTACGATACTGATTAGTACTAAAAATGAATATTGCATGCAGAGCTTACTTATTCAGTTCCGATAATCACCACTGATAGCATAGCAGATGCAAGGAACATGCATTTGGTTGAGATCGACAGACGTAGAAAGCATACGAGTAACTAGAACCTTTCAAAAGTTCACTTGAATGGGCATTTGGATGGATATTGAATGTGTCCACCATGCCCATTTTTCTTTTTTCTAATTTTTCGGGACTTTTCTTTCGCCCAACTTTGAGCCCTAGATAGACTTTATGCAGCCTAGAACTAAATTAAGAAACTGAAGTAGTTAAACAGAGTAAATTCATCACTACAAATTCATGTAGTAAACAGATTCGCCACTTACATGCGAATGTATTCCAGTGCTGCGATCTTCTATTGCGAGTAATTATCTATAGGTCATCAGAATTTTTTTCTTTGAACCATCGATATGTATCTGTTTTCTCGTGCAACCCCTTCAATCATATTGTCTTATCAAGTACCATAATTACACTTTGACTTTGCATCAATTGTGTTCTACACTGAACATGCTTTAGTATCAGACATATGATTAAGGCATTCATGCATTGCCCAATCTAGTTCGTAATCCTTTCTGCATGTGTTCATGTACGTTTGCATGTGCATGTAGATTCTTCCCTAAACATAATTTCAATCAGATCAATCAAATTAAATCGTGCGTGACAAGATGTTGCAAATTGGCAGACTGTCACTTTTCAAGCGGTTAACAAAGCGTTTTCGAATTGCGAACATAAAATAATTTGTATTTGATTAATAGATAAATGGGCTTAACCGATTAATGGAACTGTGATATGGCTTATTCTTATACTCGTCTGTTGAATGATTTTACTTCAAAGTGTCATTCATGTACTTGGCTAACAATTTATGCACCAAGTGACTTCGCTTTAACTCGCACCTACAGGTACAATATGTGATAATCATGTAATCTGCTTAAAGCTAACATCTACAATAAATTCCGCCCTCAATCATGACAAGTTATGTGGGTGGCAGTATTAAAGCCATTCGCGTAAATATACACAAACTTTCCTACAAAGCACATCAGCTCCTTGATTAAATTTGTTTGATCCTATTGTATTTATAAATTATTCATCTAATCAATTCAATGAAATAACTGATGTCTGTATCGTTCACATGTATTTACTACAGATAAGGCGCCATCGTTATGATTTGATTTCATTCAGATGAAATCATGACATGCATGCAAACATAACATTCAGAAAACCACATTAGCGTGTGTACACAGAATTCATTGAACAAAGATAAGAAACGATCAATTATTTACCATCATCATTGATTCATTAATTATCATTCACAAGAAAGTTTTAGCTTCATTCTCAATTGTCATGTAATGACAATCTAAGTGACAGGCTGTCCTCTTTCCTGATATGCTAGACAGGCATTGACAATTGACGCACATGTGTTCAAAATATCTCAATTGAATATTCACCACGGTCAAAACAAACATCTTCGGGAATGCTGTCGTGCTCTAGAAAACATACTAATTAATGATAAATGCAACTTTCTCATCATTTGTTTGAAATACCTATCGATCAGCTAATGCATGCAACTCACATATGATGACATAGATCACAATTTTAATAAAATATGTTCAGTTTTTGATGTTTACTTTAATTGAAAAGCCATTTGTGAAAATTAGCATTACTCTAGTCTCTGCTGAACCGCTCTTTTATAAGGTTCACTGCGTGTGAGAAGAAACATCAAGTAAAAACAATCGTGAGTTGGCTACGCATCCGTAACGAGTGAAAATTAGCGATGGTTTCTAAGTTGTGCAAATACAGTCCGTTTCATAAGAAGTGGATCATCCTAAAATTTGACTAAATAAAACATAAGTATGATACAGAAAGCATTTTTCATGTTATTTCATGTCCCTAATATATTTAAATGTCCTTATATAATCTGATAAGCTATGATACAGTAACGGCTCTTAAGAAGCTAATATTTTGTGGCCCTACCCTTATTGTCAATGACATGACCAATTCGTCTAGGCATTGATTCGATGATATCGTTGACTTTTGACTGATTTAACTTTCTCCACTCTCTTTTTAGCAGTGACGTAAGTTGTGATACGCCATCTGTAGGTAGCAGTGAACGACGAACGTTACGTTTTAGAATACTCCATGACCATATATTTTCTATGGGATTCAGATCAGGAGAACGAGCTGGCCAAGATAATGTCCTAAGCCCTAATTGAGACTTGCATAAGTTGACTCTACTACTCATGTGACACGTAGCATTATCATCCATAAATAACCAAGTCGATGGATCACCAAGTTGATCTGTCATTTGGCCAATGTTCATTCGTAAAACATTCACATAGCGTTCAGAATTCATGGTTCCTTGCTGTATGTGAAGTTCAGAGCGGCCATTGGTCCAAATGCCAGCCCAAATCAGTAGAGTCGCACCACCTTGTACCCGGGGACGATGTAAATGTCTCGGAATTTCCTGATCAGATTTTATCCATAATCTCAATCGACCATCACTATCCTTCAGACGGACTGATGCCTCATCAGACCAGACAAACCCGATCCCACTGATTTCGCCAGTGACAATGACTCATTGCCCATCTGAGACATGTTTTTGTATGCTGATCTGATAATTCGATCTGAGAGGGCCTCTTACAGCTCTTGAAATTCGACTCAATAAGTCTTCTACGAATAGTGGACTTAGAAATAGACGAGTCTAGTGCAGTCATCTCAGTTAACGAGAGACTTGGATCAACTTTAACAAATCTCAAAATTAGGCGGTCTCTACGTTTGGATGTTTTGCGTGGACGGCCAGAGCCCTCTTTACGACAGAGTCGAAAATCATCATTATGCCATCGATGCACATTTGTGTAAGGGACATTTAGTCGCTTGCTTGTAGCTCGCAAAGAAAATACCTAGTTCTAGCAAGGTTGACACTTTTCCTTTTGTGAATGCGATCTCGTTATTGTTCATTTGTGCTTTGTATTGTTTTCAACCGGTAAGAGATAGATTTCTAGCTGAAAGCAATCAGGAGTGCTGCCAACACCACCGCAACGAAGTCAGGAAGCTATGGAACATGAAGTCCAGTTAATCACATGTAGCAGTTACATTATTGTTGATGAATAATGGTGCTATACTGGCTCTGATTGACCGATTTTCTTTATTTTTGTTTTGCTTGATAGCTTTTGGCTTGTAGAACAACATATTACATCACAAAGGAAACAAATGTAATTTTATAAGAGTGAGGTATGATTTTGTGTAACATTGCTAAATGAAGATCAAATTATCTACTACTTTTTTTATCTATAACAGGAAAACAACTCAATATTCATGCTTGAAATTAACAACAATGATATTAGTAAACACAACTGACATATCTTCCAAATTTCAGAGAAATTCGTTCAAGTTTGGCGGAGTTAGACAAAGTTGAAGTTAAGGTGATGTTTAAGGGTGATCCATTTTTTATGAAACAATCTGTATAATGCCTTCCATGCTATACATTTGAACAGCAAGTGTGATTTACGCTATTGATGCATTGAGTCAATCATTCCCATCCAAGATTCGCAGACCATGTTTGAAGATGGTAGCATTAATCTGCCAACATCAATCTATTTTCTAAAATTTTGCCAATATCTAGGCTTCATAATAGAATTACTAAATCATAAGCAAAATAAGAAACAATTTTTCAGCTGCATGTTTATCGCATAGCGTAGATCGAATTCGAAGTGACGCTCAGTCCTTTGGTCCAGAGATCAATGTGGGAAAAGAGAAAGCCATGTGCATGGGAGCGGAAGCATACCCTGGGGTCGAGATAAAAATACAGCATGAGGTACAAGTCGTCAATAAATTTGTCTACCTTGGCAGTCAGGCAACAGAGGTGTGCTCAAGTGAGCATTTGGCAATGCTATGGGCAATTTGGCAAAATTTGAAGAAGCAGGGCCATCTCTCTTGAAGCGAAGATATAAGTTCTTCGCACCTGTGTGTTTAGTGTGCTGCCGAAATATGGACTTTTCGCATGGAAGATTGGCGCAGGTTGTAGGCATAATTGTAATTTGCTGATTAAATACATTATCACCCAGTTGTAAGTAACGTAATTTATGAGCGACAGTCCTCCTAAATCATATTCCACGAAGTGTTAGCTGTAATTACTTGCACTCCTTATATGAGTTTTTAATTAAGGGTAATTGTGTGATCAATTTGCAGACAGTTAATGACATTTTTGATAGCATTTGTTTGTTAAATGTCATATTAAATGTCAATCTCATATTCTATAGCAGAATAAGTTTCCGATTAATTTCAGCTTGCCTGTCTAAAATCACTTTTTCGGAAATTCTAACATTTTGATCTCAATGTATACATTTAAAATATGCACATAATTGATAATTCGGTATATAAACAAGTTGCAGTCCCGTTCATGCAGCTTGAAAACGTAATCAACCTAAGGATCAGTCCGTATGGGTAATGATGCCAATTTATGTGATAAACATACTATTCCAAAATTCAGTGCTTCGAGAAATGCCATCAAAGTGGATCACCATTCGACGTTGCATAACCATAGCAATGCGTTAGAAAGAAACTGTTAAACATGGAGTGAGTGAGTTATCCTTCACCTGCAGAATAAAATCAAATATCAAAAGTTTTTTCGCAACTCTGTCTACTGGTTAGCGGTTATCGATAACAATTTTTAACTTAATGCGCCATTATATCCAGGCCACCGATTTCAAAAGCGATGAAAATATTATGTTCGATCAAATCAATACCAATACCTACTAATTTATTGTGGAGTGGCCACACAGCGTCACATTACATATAAGTTATATGCTATGTACTTTTTAGTACCATTACATTGTTCTTCATCTGCACGCTCAATTTCTTCTTCATTTGCCATGCTGGAAGATATTGTGCGTAAGCGTCTATAAAAATTGAAGTATACTATCTAGATTTAGATTTTCACTTAATTATAATTAGATCCAATTAATCGGTAATCAGGCGATTAGTAACGGCACACCCCTGCTATCCATATGATAACCGTCTTCAGAGGGCTCGCTTTATTACTAACACACACGCGCACACACACATATATATATATATATATTTTTGGATCGTGTGTCCTTTAATGCATATAAAATTACTGTGTATTCATTTTATGTATGATTAATCTGAAGAAAGCACTGTATAGCGTATATATTGTAGCCGCACTGGCGCGTATTGCACTTTAACTATCGCTTCGTCTTCAAATTGCTTTTATGACCCTAAAGACTCTATCGGAACCTTAAGAAAATTAATTTACCCATTGATCGCCTGTAACTAGTCATAAAACTTCAAACTGCGAAAGAGGAAGTCATTCTGTTATCAGGTGTACCACATGATCTTGTGGTGCCATGACCTCCATAAGGTCAAGCAAGAATGGAAAGAATTATCTAAGGTCGGCGATGTTGCTGATTCGATAGAGTGGTTGCTATAAAACTAATAGTGATCCGATCCAAAGTCAACAGCAGTTCTTTATCAAAGGTCCCGATTATCAAGGATGATTTGGTTCTGCTTGTCGTTGGTATTGCAGAAAAATTGTTATGCATGCTTTCACATTTCATTTTCATAGGTAATTCATTTTCGTATCAATTGGTTTTAGGAGAGCAGCTCAGTTCTCTTAATAATTTTAATGAGATAATTTAATTTTAGTTTTATTCATTTCTTACCAAAAGTTATGAAATTCACAAATCACCTAAGAATGTTAATATAAAATCCACATACACATTGTCCATTTTAGTAGCATTAGTAAAAGGATGAAGGAATAACAAAACAACCTTACAAAGAGTGAAAACTTTGATTTCAATTTGACAGTAAAAATCACCTTTGAAACGAATAATCACCATTAAGCAGTTATGTTTGTTAAGAGAGGGCTTTTTCTTGAGTTACTTTTATATCGCAGTAAAATCATGTTTCAGATTACTTCTAAATATAAAGTTCGCTATATTTGATAACTCCATGAGCCTGTTATATGAAATGTGCTCTGCTAGGCTCTATCAAGGGACCAAGATGAGCTTCCTAACCAGATTGTACTGTATTAAAATTTGAGAATTTTGTTACCTAGAATTTAACCAACAATGGATGGCCTGTCTTCGAATAGTACAATGATACTGCATTGCTACTGATGAGTAGTGTTAAAATTTGAAAGCGAATTTTAAAAGAGGATTTATGAAAACACTTGTTTTCCTTTCTAGAGTAGTACATGTTTCAATACTTGGTTTGTAAAATACTCAATTATGCATCCCATGCTTTTGATATCCGCGTTAGCTACAGAAGTATTGAACAATGTTTTACAGGGAACGCATTCTGCACCTCTGAAATATACTGATCTGGAAAAGGAACTTTTCTCAGAAATGAATGAAATGATATGATAAGATGATGAAGCATCTGAAGATGTTTTGATACACGGAATTCAACTTATTCCTAATTTTGTTCTTTCATGTTAGTCTTTTATTAGTCTGCTATTAGCGAGACAATAAAAAACGATTGAACAGTGTTTACATGGTATACGTTAAGTTTTCATCATCAATTCTGATTTCAACAGCAGAAATTTAACTAACTTTTCGTGTATGAAGACAAGTTCTTCAGAATCATTCGTAGGTATCGCAGTGTGTCAATTTAAGTTGTGAGGTAGATCCTTAGATACACCGTGAATGCAATCCCTTTGTCACTTGGAAGTTATTATCAAGGAACATGAGTCTCGAATCTGTCTTTGACTGGACTTAAATGTTCCCGCCTGTGGGATATAATTTTTCGATCTTAGATCAAGCTAATGATGATTATGCTCACTTAATATTATAAATGCAAAGCATTGAAAAAGTTGTTTATATTTTTCTTAAGCAGCTGTTTAATGGTGTCTCTTCCTTCTTATTCCAGTAGAGTATATCTCTCGTTCTCTCACTCAATTGCCTTTCACATTGTTCATAATTGTTTTTAGTATTAATAATATTGTACATATTAACCAATATTTTCCAGGTGGTCAAGTCGCTTCTTGCAGGGAAGAATTAAATAGAGATCGGCATAGTTTAAGACAGAGGCTCATAGAAACTGAATAATAGTAAATGTTGTTGTAGGAGTTTATCTCAATTAATCTTTTCAGAACATCATCGGCATGCAATGTAAACCAAATGGAAAATTAATAATTAATTAATTACATTGAAGTTAAAACAAACTCAAAACCGTTACACAGTCAGCGAATCCAAGTGTGACAGAATGTGATATACGGTGTCATCAAGTTTATTACATATATTCAACCTGATAATGAGATTCTTTCAGCAATCAAGTAATCTCTTGCATTTCATCCGAGATTATCCAACAACTACTACATAGCTTAAATGCCTGGATCATGTGGTGTGAGCACTCGTCCATTATCATCCTTTTTACCCTTCTGCAGCTAGAACTATCCAATCCGGTAATTCTTTTATCAAGTACGTATTGTAAATAGTATTTTCAATTGCTGTTTTTCAATAGATAATTTAACAACTTTTAGTTCATGAATATCATTGTTCACTGACGCATGATGCCATTGCATTTCTTTACATCTTCGACACTATCCTCGCACATATTTTTTGAAAGGTTCATAGAAACTGTTAAACAGTGAACTAATAAAGCGATTCTATTCAATTCTGTTCCAATCAATATTTTTGTACATCGGTGAGATGGAAATCACATGCCTTTGAAGTGGAGATTTCCATATATTTGTCTGTTTGTTGTATTTCATGGGCATGGATCTGATGTCTTACAGTCAATTTATCGAAGTATTTATGTTAAATTCTATTTCGTGGTCCTGTGTTATTTTGGTTCAAATCTTTCTGGTCTAGATTTCAAATACAACATCTAATATTTCTTAAGTGAATAATTTTAATTTTTTCATGCCTAATTAAAGGTGTGAATTAAACATAGGATTCATTTTTATGTTACTGAATTATTCACTGACGTCTCAACTGACACGAACTAACGTCTCTAGCGTCTGAACGATCACATGACATTAATCTCTATTCGATGGATGACGTCAGCAGTCTGCTGATGTTTGGCACGTGTATCCGAGTCATAAATGATCCTTTTCAGTAAGTTTTAGTGAGAGGCTTTAGTCTGTTTAGTGGATGAAGTTTTGCGGTTTGGATCATCTTCATACACGATGTACCCACGTGATCTGTCTGGAATCACGTGATGAGATGACATGACCTAGAGATTTGGAGTGGTGGAAAGAAAATTCATCCCTTATTCCTTAGCTAACCGTTCTTCCCTGCCTCACTTTCGTCCCTCCTTTTTTCTCTTCCTTTCTTCATCACTTCTATTTGATAATTACAAGCACACATTCACACTTGCACTGTCTTATGCCTTATCACGGGTAACTTTCATGTTACCTATGCAATCATTAACTCTTACCGCAGCTGCTGATGTGGGAAGTTTGGGAATAAGTGACTTGATTACGTCATTCCATTCAATATGCATCATCACGAAGCGTCGTAATTCGTAATACTTCATATTTGCCACATCAAGTGATGATTTTTGAGCGAGCAGTTCTGCAGCCTGACATACGTAGAAGACATTTTCTGGAATTTCATTTAACTGAAATGGTTGCACACGGTTATGTGCAGAACGTAGTGAAAGAAAAGAAATTATTTTAGGGTTCATAAATGAACAGTGCATTTGTCTACCAAATTTGACTCGGTTTCATCGCGTTACTAATTCAAATGTCAGCTTTTGTCAGAGAGCCTATATATCCAGTTTCATCATGCCTACATACATTTCTTGCGCCACGCAATAAAGGCAACAGCTTGATTGTCTGATAGTTGTAAACAGATATAGCTCGCATGTTATGAATATTTATAATTTGTTTTGCAGTATGATGATCATATTGCATGATCATATGAGCGTAATCAGCAGGGGGAGGATTATGGCGACTTCATTAAAAACTAAAGCTAAGGTTCGAATGATGTTTTGAAAAAAACAGTCGTGTAGTTGAAATGCTGTTTCATCAGCTATTTCCTATTCCAAGCAATATACTTCTGATATTCATAAAGGTGCCACAGTACTGATGTCGTTGCATGCGTTTGCTTTGTTGATTTACTCGCAAGGCAAATTGACTTATCCGACCGAAATACTAAACTGGAAAATGCTTTCTTCACAGTTTATATGTGAAACACAATACCAACCATCTGAAGCTGTGATCAATCCGAAAAATACGAAGGAAAAAATGCACAGTTGAAACAATAAAATATGCGGTAGAAGCTTCAAAAAGGAGCAAATATTGTCTCCTAGAAGCCACAATTTTTGGGGTCTTAGCACTACATTTTCAGATTGAATTTTATCAGAGATGTAGGTGAAACAAAAATATAGTCTCGTGTGTTATTTTGACTCCAATTTGGACAATTGCAAGTATGTAATTTTGATAAAAATATGTAATTGGAGGAATAATATGAGTATGATGGCCTTACCATGCGCCCCAGTTTTTATTTAAAACTTGCATTAAAAAAGTCGTTCAGAAGTTTGTCTCCGATCTTGAAAGTGAAAAGCTTTAGACCCTGTTGTGCAAGGTCAGTAGTATAATAGCAAACTATAAATAAAACGAAGTATGTTTGGCCTCGCTATTTCAAAAGACCATTGACTGAAGAGGCATCCGTTTTGTCATGGAACAAAATTATGTTCGGATGTTGTGTTGCATGCCGCTGTCGCAAGCTATCATGTTAATTTTGGCTCCCGTAGAAGTGATATCTGATTGATTTTCGGATCATTTTCTACTTTGATAATGATCAACTGGCAAAATATGTGAAATATGTAGGAAGTCTCAATTAATCGTTTATGTTCAAATTTGCCGGATAGGGATATTCACATCATTCATCTTAAAAATGCTCGTATGTATGTTTATAAGCTACATCAAAATCTCTTCATATTAATCAATCGCGCGAGAATATATATTCAAGCGTCATGCACTAGTGGTTGAGTATTGCATCTGCAACTTAAATTGTATCAATCAATTTGCCTCATAACTTGAGATAATTCATGTCTCCTCCCACTTGCCTTTTTGCCTACTCTTCTCATCACAATTATTGTCATCTCAGCACTTTCTCCCCTATTCACAGACTCATCCACAAACGACGCTCCCGTAGTGATTGCGATCTGGGAGGCGGAACAGATATAGGCTCAGATACTCCCCCTGCCGTGTATCCTCACGAGCCTCCTTCCTTGCGTCTGGCTATGCCTCCACGATCGCTGGCGCCTTCTGGTCCGTCCTCCAACATCAGTAGCAGCAGCAGCGGCAGTGGTACTACAGCATCGGGTGGCGGGAGTTGCCGAATACGCACCAGGGTGCGGCCGCGACCTCTACCCTCGCCGGGCGTTGAAGATCTGCGTTTGTTCCCAGGCTTGCATCTACACACGCGGCCGCATACTTGTCCTCATCGACGCCCTCCACAGAGATCTGCGTCAGGTTCCGAGCTGACGGCCCTTCCTGCTACAGTAGACTATCATGAATTTTTCCCCGCTACTACTAACTCCGGTGACCAGTTGCGACACTCATCAACCTCCCTGAGTTTGCCTACTTCCTTTTCATCGACGTCGACGAACCAAGGAACTCAAGGTTCAACTTCAGGCAATGCGACAGGCAATGAGGTTCCACTGTCGCCCATCCGAGAAGATTTGAGAGCGTCCGCAGTCAAAGGAGTCGCGAACGGTGCCCCAGTGATACCACAGTCAAGAAGAACCAGGTGAGATGCTCGCAAATATATGTCTCTTAACTATAGCAATTGATCAAGTGCGAATATTTTAGTGGGAAGTGTGTTGCTGAAGTTTGTCTTTTAGCTGCTTTGTAATTGTATACCTAATGATGGAACCATTTTACAAGCAATGTCATTGGCAGCTGTGACATTTTAAACGGAAATAATAAAATTCAATGGTTCACCAGGCACCATCAGACAGCGTCGGACTTTAAGATGCTGGTACAGGGGTGCACGATTCTCGCCTGGCCAAGTCCTATTCTCAGTCCCAAAAATTGCAAGACAATTGCACGAAAATTACATTAAGAAATGGGTCAACTTTTTGTGCAATTATTTAGAAATTAGTTAGAAAACAGTTGCGCCATTTATTTTTGCAGTTTGTGGCAATAATTAGTGGAAAAGGCATAATTACTCAACAGACCTTTGTATCAATAGCAATATATGCTCAGCTCGTTTGAAATATGTTAGCTTTAACCTGATAAATAAGAGCTTACGCAAATGTGCGATTCTCTTGAATCAGCATTTCTTCTCAATTACATCAGAAAAAGATTTAGCGCTAATGCATTTTATGCCACAAAGAAAGAATCTACGATATTTAATCCTCACGCTCGAGTGGTCACTGAGGCTACGATGAGAAGGCAACCGATTTTGAGGTTGACAAGTGGGCATTTCTGAAAACCTATTTTTCTCAGCCTGGCAAATAGATATGGGGACATTGACTTCATTACGTATCTGCACTCTTCTACAGCTACTTATAGTGCTAACAGCAAGTGCAACGAACTGAATTCAGTGGCCAATATTAAGTCTTCCGTCCCAGGGTCGAGGCATTGCACACAAAGACTCAGGAGCGGTGGGACAGATTTCACGACCTCATTTCTCCCGCTATTATTTGTTGTCGTAGAATGTTCTCTTCATCAGAACTTGCGGTATGAATGTAAAAACATCAATGGTGCTATTCACTCCATATGAGTCAACCATAACTAAGCAGTTGCAGCAAGTGGTCGACGCTTGTACCGCCCTAAACTTGTTTCTGCATTCTTAAGAAATAAGCACGTAGTTTTCTTGTTATCTTAGATGCAGGAAAGTTCTGCTACAAATTCACGTGAACAATGTCTCCTAAACATTGTACTCATAACTTCTGAAATACGTGTACTTAACCACAGAAAGTTTTCAGCATGCTGAAAATGTGGCAGTGGGTGAGAATGTTTCCTACGTATTACTGAGTGACCATGTGACGTAAGCAAATGATTCAGCGTTTCTAATGATCCTAGGTACATGTAACGGGCCGCGGTCTATTGACAAAGCGGTCATTATTTGAAGCGCCGTCAAGCATTAAGACTGACTCAATTCTCCATGAAAATTATTAGAAAATGCATCTAGATTAAAATGACTCGTGGCTTTCACATATGTTGGGCTCATATCGATTAAGCAAGGAGAACAGGAGTTGATGCTCATATAACGTAAATGCACATTAGATAGGACCAAAAATGGTGAGATGCTTCGTATTTATTTTTCAGTATTGAGTGTGCATATTGTACAACAGGGTTTCACAACCTTTTGTCGAAGCGAGATAAGATCGAGGCTCCAGTGGCCTTCACTTCACGTCTTTTTATATGTATTTTGAGTGTATGTATAACTTCTAGTTACTAATCTAATTATTCAGTTGACATATCAGCTTGAATTCTGGAAGTTGTTCTGAATAAAAGATAATGTCAATGTAACCGTGTGCTTATTTCGATTTTCTTTGCGCCTATCCATACGGGGGGGGGAGACGATTCGTCCTACCATTCGCATTATTGATGTGATTAAACAATTTTAACAGAAAATTAAATAAGCATTATAGAAGAGCAAGCTAGACGAAAGAGCAAACTGCCACTGGAAATGGCGATGTGACGGTGCTGTTACAAGAGGAGGATAGTGGCTAGTGATAATGGTCGCGGAGAAAAGACAGGAGAATCTAGGTGTTCATAAAGCTGATGAGAAAAAGAATGTGCATACAGATGAAATCGACGCTCCAAGCAAGAAGAAAGAAATTAAGACCAACAGATGTTTTTACTACCGAAAATGTCGATGCTAAACTGAGGGAAGAAGCCGATCCCTACAGAAATGCTGAGTCAATTGCCGTCCAATAGGAACGTGAAGCTGAGGAACTCGATGGGCTGGCGATGATGTAAACTATTTTCGAGCCAAAATTACTTGATACCTCAACTTTACCCAAGTCTCATGGTTTGGGAGACCGATAGATGACCTTGATAATGTAATGATTCAGCATAAGATAACGCAATCATTCTTATTAATCGTTTTAGCATTGTTGTAATCGACAAAGTATTTTGGAGACAGTTGTTTTGTATAAAAAATGATATGTGTCTCTCTGCTTTCTATTTTTGGTCAAATGCAAACAAGTAAAAAAAATTAATTACAAACACGGCAGCTTCCGCTCACTGGCCTTCGTCGGTGAGATGGTGGCCTTTTTCATATTTTTGATTTGAGACGGTTTATTGTGTGCAGATCCTCTATCGAATGGGTTCGCGTGGCGAGATGAAGGGACCGAAGCACGAATCTCGGTCCAGTGCCTGTTGAAAATCTCATCGGAGAAAACAGTAGTGAATATTTCAAAATTCTGGTTATTTGAAATAGTTCACGTTTTTCCCCTGGATAACGATAAATCAGGACCAATTATATTTCAAGGATCAAATATTGTAGCTCTTCCATGTCATCTTCTATCTTCGTTTTGTTTAGTAATGCACCTTGTAGAGTGCTATATCCTTGATACCATGTGGCGCTTTACAATTAGGGATCGATCGTGCTTGATTTTGTAGTGGCACACGTGCCCGTGTCCCGGAAGTTGTTAGAATTTCTAACCGGACCATGCCCGTGACACGGTGCCCGAGTGAACACTGTGCCCCGGTACTTGGTTAAACAACACTAGACCTGATCCGTATACACCTGTTAACCATGTAAACGAATGCTTCATGACCATAAACCCGGTGTTTGACTGTTCGTTATCAGTTCTTCACTAATGTTACAAATCAGTCGTGATTTTTCTGGTGATTACCGAAATTTCGGTTGCGCTCCTTACACGAGCCTCTAGTACAAATTTCTTAAATTTAAATTAACCCAATGAAACTCCCTGCCATCATCACTTTGTGTTAGGGCCTTCCCTAATTAAGATCACATGACTATCTAATTAGAGATCAAATTTTAAATACGGTACCCTCTAACTGGTTCTAAGTTAAATTCGTCAAAATGTAGTGTTACTAACAATTTATGTAATGGAAGGGAACAGTGAAGCAGGTAGATTGCTACAATCGAATTGACGGTAGGATGCATGTAGTTTACATGACTTTGGTGGACTGGGGAAAAGCAAAACATGTAAATTGTTTGCATATAAGTGGTTTATCCTGTTAATATACATGTAAGCTAAAATGTACCCTACATGGAGGATTGGAATCCACATGTTGCCGAAAACATTTTTAGTATCGCCATTTTAGTTAGGTTGTCAACGTTTATCAATTTCGTCTTCCTGATCAAGAATCTGTAATCTGATTTCTTAAAGTCGCAGTCAATCCTGAGAAATTTGAGAAAATGTCCAAGTTTATCTCACTGATGACAAAGAGCTTCAAATTTAGAGCACAACGAAGTTTTCGAAAATCTTCGACCGTCTTTAGCAACTATCGTAGAGATATTCTGTAATCAAATCTCAACTCTGTGGTAAACACTGAAAGAACCCATTGTATTGACTGCAAATGATCTGGACTATGCTAAAAAATGTCTCCGCCCAGAGACATGCGAATTTTCGGCGTCTTGCGACTTAGGCAGTTTCCACAGGGGCAAAATTTGAAAAAGTAGTCGGGGGGATTTTCTGACTATCAATTGGCTCCAAGATGCCAGCGAGTGTGTCATTTTAATCTATCATAGAAAACCTGAAGTTAAGTATCTCTTAAGGTTCCCTGGATGTTGCAATCATTAGAGGCCGATCGCCACTAACCATTGTACCATCCATCATGAAATTGATAAAAGTCCCTTTTCCACGCGGTGAGGGCCACGTCTTTTTCATTGAATGGACCCCGTTTGAGGGAGAAGGGGTCCTTTTGGAGACGATAGAGGCGCCGCCAGTCATTGAGGATCCCATTTCAACTCGCATTAGTGTCAGCTCTCATTGAAATTGAGGTGCTTTTCGAGAGCTGACAGGGACCTCTTCTGTCATTAAACGGGCCAATTTTCAGTAGAAACTTTACTCTGTGTTCTTGGTTGCATCAATTATCGCATTTTACTTTGGGTTTACTACGAAGGTAACACGCAGAAACACTTTTTTTGTCATTATTATTTTTCATAAGTAATCTGATCAGCACGAATATTGTTGTTGAAGAAGTTTCACAAGCTCCTCAAAATGTGACTCGAAAGCATCATGCAAAACATAGATTGCGCATAAGATATTTATTGCCATTATAATTGTCTTAATTGTCGTCAAAATTAGAAACATGAAGGGTCTCCTGATACTGGTAACTGACTGCAAATTGCTGCAAACATTTTCCTGCGTATGAGTTGCGGATGAGATGTAAATATTGCGAGGACAATGGAGCCCGAAATTTCGAGGCGTTATGCCTCTTGTACATGTGACTTAAGAAGATGAGTCACGCACCATCTAAGTATTGCCTGCATTAAATGTCGGATAAAAACAGACAAATTCTACACCTCGCTGACTCGATTAAGCAGATTCGAGGACTAGAGGTTGTCCAAAGCTGGATGTTGTGAAACACTGATGTGCATTTCGCGCGTAATACTTTAGATTCAAAAAAATCTAACATTCATTTGTTGGTGGCTGTGGACAGGAGCTATTAAAAAATGGATATACCGTTTTCGTTTCCATGAAAGACGTTATGCATTTCGTAAAGCTCTGTCTCAATTATTCAGGTAAGACACCTAAAAACTATGAATGCAAGATTTGCAATATTGTTATTCGAATATTTCATCTCAAATGTAGTCACGTCAATGGTTGTGGTTGAAATGCAGAACTGCCAGACATTTGTTATATTGTCATTTTGTGTTCACTGTTTATGTGCCATGCATTTATGACTTGCAATTGCACTTTATGCTGATGACCTAGTACTGGTGGCAGAGAGTGAGACAGCAGTTAATAAGTGAAATTTTGTCTTCTCTTGGATTATAATTTTTCTCTGCCAAGCACAATCAAGTTATTTGATTTGATTTATGTGGGTCATTTCAATTAACACATCATCTACTATGACCTTTGTACGCCATTTCTCACCCTTGAAGCTTCGAATGATGTTTGAGTGGATAGCTATTTCGATGTGTTCAATCTGCTTCGATTTGGCTGTCTTCGAAGAGGAACAATCCGTGCAGGTACACATTACCTGGCGTCGTTTATTGTTTCGATGTGAAGATCGAAATAATGTGTGCGCGCGCATGATCCACGCGAGGGTAACAGAATGACATCAACATCTTTCAACTGCTGGTTCCGGAAAGTCCACTTCTGATGCACCGAACTATTTATTACTTGAAAAAATAGATCGTCGAAAGCTGTGAAGTTTCCACTACACGGAATTGCTGCTTCTATCTAATAGAATATAGCTATGAATTTCTGTTGAGATATTTTGTCGTAAAAGGCAAAACTATTAATAGTTTCCATCAAAAAAAACTACAAAAAACTTGCCTTCCGGAAGCAAAGCTGTAAGGACTAGTCAAAATTATCCGTTGAAAATAAGCATGGCAAGAAATGCAAAATTATCAAGCTTCATAGGAAGCTACAATCTCGTAGATTTATGGTTAAAAACTCAACGCTCCAAAGATCTAAAGTTGGAGGAAAATGCCTGACAAAAATGTACGTTAGGAAACTAGGTGATGTAATAGATGTATAACTAATTCGAGGAAAATGCAAATTTTTCTTGAGGAAGCGAAATACATTTTCTGAGAAAGTGAGGAATCTTGGTATATCATTCGATCGAAACCGCGATTTATCGTGCCACGCTATCAACTTGATTTATGTTTTAAATTGTGAGTTGCGCCGCTTGCGCCTTTTCCAACACTATTTATCAACGGATGCGTGTAAAACTGTGATGTGGAGTACTATTCTTTCTCGAATTGATTACTGTAATTCAATTTTATACAACTGTCCAGCGCATCTTCTAGATAAGCCACAGCGTATTCAAAACAATGCGGCGAGGTTAATTGTGTGTATTCCGAAATATGATCATATATCGTGTCATCTTTCTGATTTACACTGGCTTCGTATCAGACAACGGATATGTTTTAAAATTTGTGTCACTGTGTTTAAGATTCTTCAGGGCTCTTGTCCGTCCTATTTGTCAGATCTCGCATCCGCATATGTTCCTAGGCAATCGTTGCGTTCATCTGATGATGACCGAATTCTGCAGTCTCGTAATTATCGGACTCGCTTTGGAAGATCAAATTCCTATCCTGCACCCGTATTGTGGAATTCCTTACCAAGAGACGTGAGAAACTCTGCATCCCTACACTCATTTAAAAGGTTTTTGAACACATACTTTATTTCTTACAATCGCTGACGTGTTCATGTTTTTCTTCTGTACATGTAATGTTGTATAATTTTTTGCGCCATGACCTCATCAAGTAATGGCGCTCTATAAATATGCAGTTATCATTATTATTATTATTGCATGTAAAACTTTTAATACTTCAGTTTTCTAACAAATTGACGTTCATTATTTGATTCTTTATATCCTTCTATGTTAAAGACTCAGACCCCGCAAGCATTACGACCTGTGTCCTTCAAAATAACTCCAGATGGACATTGTCTTTAGCCATTCTACTTTTCAATTGCCAAACAGAAGGATTCCACACACTGTAGTATTACTTCGAGTATACTTAAATTTCATACTAGGGGTATTTGACACTGTTTCACTAATTCACCTTCAACGGAACTTTGTTGCGTCAATTGCAACAGTATTCGTTTTTTTCATCGTTTCACGCTTTCTTCTTTCCATTCTTGAAGTGGTGATAACTCTTTTTCTGCACAGTATCTCTTAGCTGCAAGAGCTTCGGAGTTCTTGAAATTTTATGTCTTCCATCATGTAACTACTCCATTTTTACCTGGGTGTTCGGCGCGGTTGATCTCGTGCTAGTCATTGAAAAATGATGCTTCCATGTGATAACTGTAGCAACATGAGCTTTGGTAATAAGTGAAATGAAAGGTAATAATTTATCAATCACAGATAACTGAAGTACGCATACAGACAATTTGGCGTCTCCACAGAGTTCATTATTTATGCTGTCTGTGTTAGTGTTGATAGAGGCGATTTTAATGCGTCATTGTCTGGGCACAGCTAATGTATCCCAGATGATGTTTTATCATGAAAATGCGTCATACTACCAATGTTATCTACGTTTACAAGACACGAGAAGCTGTGGCATACACAGTGCATGTACATGTGACACATGAAACGAGTCAATCTTCTCATGTTATTTGATAGACAATATTATTAAGAAGATGCAAGCATCATTTGTCCCAAAATGAAATGTTGTATGGCAACCTTCATGCCTTATCATTGTCGTACCTTAAACTGAAATGCTAAGAAAAATGTATGGATATATAGTGAACTTTTTACAAATACTGCAATATACAATATCCCAGTCTGCTTAGTAAGAAATTAGTAAAAAATGTCCATGAAAGCATCGGCCGATATCTTCACATTCGGTGTTGAAGAACTAATATAGGCATGAGGCAAGCGATAAGATAAACAATAAAATTGATAGCAGCACACGAGAGGCAATTTGATATAACCATTTTTCTAAGTAATTGAACACTCCCTTTTTTCTTTAAAGCCGAAATGTAAATATATTTTCAGGTAAAATGAGGTGTACCCGCCGTTTCGGTCGTCTTGACCTTCATCAGGGGTTACACCAATGGTGTAACCCTTGATAAAGATAAGATAGACACTTTTTTTCAATAAATTGCTTAAGACAAAACTTTCTTTTCTTTTCTGAAAAAGAAGCGCCTGAATCTGATCATCTGAAGGATTGAAGCAGGAAAGGCATTTGCAATTAAAAATACTCGATGGTATCAGTCTAGTCGAACATTGCCATCTTTGTGTTTCAAGCATGTGTTTCATTGCTGTTGAAAAAAAAGATGTGGAATGCTCACTGGATTCGTTAGTGCTGTGCCCTTCAATATATTCGTATTGTTTGTAGATTATTTTGAATTTCAGTCTTTTATCGAAAAAATGAAGCAATTGACTGCCACTTAGACAGAGTGATAACAAAAACACATTTCCATTACATTCTCAAGCAGAAAACGAGAAGGAAAGATTATGAAACATGTCATTGAAAGTGAACTGATACGCGAATAAAAAAATGGCTCTGATATTCTGTGTATATGATTATGCTGGTCAGCATCATTTGTTGAAAGAACCGTTCCGAAAGCCTCATCTTTTTTTGGTGACCGTGTTGTCATCAATGAGAGCTTATCAACCATCTTTTGATGATAATGGTTCTATCATGGTTTCTATGTGTCTTTGCACTATTGTCATCGATCTGTGCATGCACATGTTCACCGATTCTTGAAACTGAAGCAAGAAAGCCATTATCATTGATATAACCACATTTGCCACTTCGTCTGATAATATTTGATTGTGACACCTCAGTACATGTACTTTGGTTGGTTGGTGAATTTGGCACTTTTCAAAAGTTGCGGAAGACAAGATGATCTGCTAATCATTTTTTTAAATTATATCTTTTTCCTTTTGATGAGGTACACTCTTATGGTTTTGTAGAAAATTATTGTTCAAGCTTCATGAAAACAAAGACCAGTATCATTTTAAGAGTTACGAAAATTTTGACATGACTAAAATATTCGGTTTGAAGTAGGTTGTGATTTCTTTATCGTTGGTGTGGCTTGAAATTTAATTTAAGCTCATGATTGATTTTCATGTTTCTACCATGCACAACTCCAATAGTTCAATTATAAATAGTAAGCATAATCATTTATTTGTATTTTTGTAGAAGTTGATAGTAGCATTGATAAATCAGCCGAATATTAGCGATTTGAAGCTTTCCAAAACATACTAGCCTATAATTTTGAGAAGATATAGAGTATGTATATATTCTTCACATGTAGTTTAAATACATATATATATATATATATATATATATATATATATATATATATATATATATATATATATATATATATATATATATATGACGTAATTATACTTTGGTGAGTTTTCTGTATGTTAACTGCAACATCTATCACGAAGTTGTGTGCAAAGCATGCAAAAGAGGTGTTTTCTTGCAAATACAGTTAGTTCAAATGCAGGTTAGAAAGATCTTTCACAGCT
Source organism: Prostheceraeus crozeri (assembly GCA_907163375.1). Classification (NCBI taxonomy): domain Eukaryota; kingdom Metazoa; phylum Platyhelminthes; order Polycladida; family Euryleptidae; genus Prostheceraeus; species Prostheceraeus crozeri. Next base: position 110,143 of record CAJQUW010011929.1, on the reverse strand, counting down.
TAAGGTTCGCGGTGCTTCTTTGCTTTGCAGCAAAGTTTACAAAGTAATGTCCTGCCTGCTTCCTATTAATGCAAATTGCAAATGACGAAAGCATTTTCGATTTGCAAGATAATCAAATTTTGATATCAGCATGTAATTTGAGAAATTCAAGGCTTGATCTTCATTTCATCCAGTTGAATTTTTTGAGATGTTTCTAGCATAATCCACTCTTCACGCTGTTACCCGGTCATCATCTTCTCATTGGAAGCAACCAGGCAAGCAATTCTTTCTCGCGGCATCTCGATCGAGACTGTCCGCTTTACGGCGGTTAGACGGCTGCGTCTGGCGTTCGGATGAAGCGAAGCTATTGCATACCAGCGGAGGCAGTTTAGGGTTTTGGGGAACTGTATCGAAATCTTCTGTGAACGATGCCAATACTAGACGGAAACGGAAAGGGGAAATCGGAATTTTTAGATGTAAGAGGAGGAGAATTGGTTCAGTCATCACTCACTACTAGTTCATCGATGCAGTCCACTTATCACGCCACCCAATGTTTTGGATACCATGATTCAATAGGACTTGGATCATCTTGAGTTTAAGATGCGAAGTACGAATCAATGATTCTCAGTAAAGTTTGAAAAGAGCAGAACATGATAATCAATTACCTCAAAACAGTTTCTGCAAACGAATGTCGTCGATTAGAATCAAAAGTAGAGCTTTAATAATATTTGAAATTAGGCCGATGTGCAACTTAATTTAGATCGAAAATCAAAATTAGCATTTTGTGAAACGGGAAAATATCGCAACAATATCTAAGTAAATCAATCGACAGAATAGTAGAGGACAAATCGCGAATTATTGCACAGATATCTTAGCACAGCGTTCCCCAATGGCAGGTTCCCGACCGAAAATTGGTCGCCATAGATTTTACTGGTGAATTAGAAATCAAAATCTCGAATTTTGATTACTATCGAATAAGTGCAATAACTGTTTGACAGATTATCGATCCCTATTCTTCCGATAATTACGTAAATTACACTTGATTATTAGCTGCATATTATAGCAGACTCGGTTTGAACCAGTCTGGATTATGACTACCGGTTTAGTCAAATCGGCCGCTTAGGTATGGAGCGGTTCCAGCCCTGATAGCACAAGCAATATACTTAAGCATGAATGTCATTCATTAATATATGGAGGGATACAATGGAGGTCTGTGAGGTGCAAAAGTGAGCATTGTGCCACAAGTCAATTGTATCGATCACTTAAACATTAGCATTCCTCACCATTCCATTTTTTCTTATCAACAAATACAGTTATTTCAATTTGATGTCAATCGATCGATAAATCTCCTCTTACTTTGATGTCATTTCATGTGTACATAGCATTGCACTACTGAATTAACAGTGATTTTATTGCTTGTTTTATACAACGACATGGCTTTTGCAACGCATCGGGTACTTGCGATTTTATACATACATGAAGGCCCACTTTGCAGGTCAAATGAAGTCAACACATTAATGCCTAAGTTAAAATAGGTGACATGTTTCCCATATCCGGCTTTGGGTCCCGAAAAAATGAATTTTGGAAGCGCTGTCATGGCATGTCATGGCATGTCCTGCCATTTGAACCCAAATAATGAAGTAAATTTGTAAATCAATTCTCTCCCCCTCCTTCATAAGCACTAAGCAACAACAACACCCATCACCGGAAATTGCAGCTTCGATGTGATTTCATTATACACCTTCATCCCTGTCCAACATGCTATCCAAAATATCAAAGGCAAACTTGAACACCATCGAATTTCTGCACCGGGTCCCTTCTTTCCTGAAGACATTGCGCATTGATAAAAACTATTCTCATGCATATTTCACCTTCGAAAGTATAATGTGCAAGCAAGGATGCGACTTACCGATGGATTCTGTCGTGTCTGGAATATTAGCTATCCTCTTTCTAGACGCAGTTGACCTACAAGCTCTACGAATTTTCGGAAACATCTCTTTCTCTTGAAAAGATGCATGAAAAGTTTTGCATTAGTGTATAGTGTTGAAGCTGATGTTGACTGAGCATTTTGAATCAACAGCACCCACATATTCGAAATGCAGTGTTCTACACATAGAAATTCATTGAGCTTGTTGGATTTCTCAGTAGCAATGTCAACCAATAATGGCCCTGAATTTTAACTCTCGAAGAAAGAGGGAAGAAAAAAAATCTTTTCTCCTCTTTTTTCACTATGATTCACATTTACAGATCATGCGAAAATGACAATTGTGAAAAATGGAAAAAACCGAATCTAAGAGATGTTCAATAGACCAACAAAAGCATCAACAGGAACTTGACAGAATTCTTTCAAACCATCTTTTCCCAAGAAACTTTTTTGAGCAATCGAAAGAACAATCGACAAAAGCACAGATGTAGCAGCCAGCGCCGCTGTATGTGTCTGAAACTGCCATTCTCATCCGATCAAACGGACCGACTGTTAAAACAAATCTTCCGTCGCGAAGGTATCAACTTGCGAATCACCCATCAGGAGGACAGTTCTTGAGGAGTTGTCTTCGTTACTGAACCTCCTTGTGCATTGAATAACTGCCCTGTCTGCAATGACAACATAATGCAGGCTAACAAAAAGAAATGCGGCATATCAGGCTTGGTGTTCGAAATGCTTTTCCATAAACATGTGCATAGGCAGCTCCATCAGGCCTCTACGCCAAAGAATAAAAGAACACATCACTGGTTCCTAATCGTCCGTGCGACGCACTGCCGTCATCTAAGAATGTAGCACTACCAAGAACTAAGATCCTTGTCACAGATTCAGACACTGCCAACTTGTGATTAAGAGAAGTCAAGAGAAGTATTTTACACAAAATCTGTGTCCAGCGTTGAACTAACCCCCCCCCCATGGCGTTGAAAATGAAGTGAGGAGCTTCGGGACTTTATACTTTTTAATGTTTATCTATGACTGAATATATTGCCTTTTGAATTTTATATTTCCATGTCCTCTTAGCTTTGTTCTTTTATATCCCTGTTGGAGGCTGTGAATCCAAGTATTGGAGATTATATTAGCGATAAATTGCAGCCTCTGGCTTTTACATCAATTTTGATCATTTATCAAATAGATCTTTTATACCAAGCGATACTATTTTCATAAGTGAATAACACTACTATACAAAAGCAGTTGATGAACAGTATGAAAAGTAACCATGAACGTGTTATGTCTGAGTGCGGCCGTCTCAAGGGACAGCTGCCTGAAAGACCTGCTAACTTAATAATTCCATTTTCACGGCTGAGCGATTTATTAATTATCCACTTCCATAGGCAGATTGAGGGAAATTAGTTTGTCTTATCCTTTGACATTCAGAATTTTGGCACGCATTTACATTATTTTATTCTATCATTTATGTGCATTTTATTATCATGCTGAGGAGTGACATGATACGAGCGAAACAATAGTCTTACCAACGGCCTCTAGATTGCTTGAGTGAATTATTAATTCGATTGTATAGGCTTTCAAGATGAATGAACCAACTCGAAACCTGAATCCTATGTCTGGAACTTCGGAGTTTCAGAAATGTTTTACTCAATTATTAACTTATAGCTAGATGTCAGTGTTGTGCATTACTATACTTACATGCACTATTACTGTTGCTACTATACTCAATAAGAATTAAATGTTTCACGTTAGTGATCCAAGTTGGCGTCCTATTACGAGTATTAGATCTTGGACAATGTGCGACTTAAGGAGCGTTATGACAATTCGAGTCCAGATAGCTCATTCGGTGACTTCCACTAGCTTTCATTAGCGGACGTTTCCTCACGACCCAAATGAATGTGTGACATAATCGCTAAGTCGTGAAGACTATCAAGCGGTATACAATGGAACTCGTTATCCTAGAAATTGATTTCAATATTTAAAGGTGCATGATTCAGATACAACGACAGCCTTTGCTAGTGCAGCTCAAGGTTGTGCTGAAATAGCTTGATAATAATTTCCCTTGATTGAACTTTTGTGTCATGGTTCGATCGGATTGAGTCGGAGTTTCAACAGCAAGACATTCAAAGGATATAATTCACTGATAGATTATTGGGACGAAGCATTCCCAACTTGCGATCGGAGCATTTGGTCCGCGGCCGTGGACTGATGTGCTGTGGTCGCATTCAACCCGCTTTTAGTAAACACAATTACGATTACTATTTAATTTTCAATTTCCTTTCAGGAGTACTTCGACTTCGAGTGGCATTAGCTGCGGCTGCGGCTGTGGCACAAGTAGTAGTGTTTGCAGTTCAGTCGTGTTCGGTCACCTCAACCGCCTCCCTTCAACTTCTTCTACCTCAACGGTTCCTTCACCTCCAGTCCAACTGCGTCGATGTCGACTGCATACACAGACCAGTACAGAAACCAGCCAAGGCAGTTTACTACCATTGGAAAGTCCTCCCCCTCCGCACAGTGAACTGAGTACTACGACGGGTACTGGAGGCGAGTCAACGTCAGCAGCGTCCTCACCAGATACTCAGCCTCCCTTCTTATCATCTGTTGAAACGCATCTTGACCTCTCGGAGGCCAGTGAGTGCAGCGAAGGTGAGAAAACAGAATGAACGGATGCTGTCAAGATATAAGATATCACATGTGGTTGACTAGGTGACGAATAATGATCAGTGTTGAGAAATTTGTATGTATGCATCAGTTTGAAAAGCACAAAGCAACTATGACTACATATCTCAATAGCCTTAATTCCACTAACTCCCCGATTAGATTTTTAAAAGCCCGGTCCACGTTTTTTGGTCACACGGTCCACCTTGAGACAGCATTGTTATCGTTCAAATCGTGAGAAAAGTCAATTTGTCTTAGTTGTTGTCCAAATTAAAATCTTCCTCTCTCGAACCACAAATGGGTGTCTCGATGATAACCTTCAAGGGAGAAATGGTGACGAGAAGCGAATCGGCCACTCACTCAAACTGGGGTAGTAGAAGACTTTTAGATATTTTTAAACATCTTTTTCAGATCTTATTGAACACCGTAGGAATTGCGAATCGCTAAGATAAAGCATTTTTCATCGTGATAAAATAGATTTTGTAAAATCTAGCAGCCTGTTGTGGTGACTGAAATATTTGGATATTTAGGATATGGATGAACTCATTAGACTGTCAGCAGGCATTGGAGATTAATAAATCAACTGTAGTCCTATTTCAATTGTTTGAGAGCTCGGCGACTTCAATGTAATTTTTCTTGATTCTGAGACTAAAACATTTACAACCGAAGTTGGAACTTTCGAAATTACAATTATACAGCTCCATTTTCAGATTTCTGAGTGATACTGTAATTGTCAACTTGATTTTTATAATTTAATATTCTAGATGATTGACACTTGATCAAATGATTTGATTATAATGAACTGAAAAAACTTAATTAATAAAAGTTAATCAAACTGTTTAAATAAAAAATATGTCGAATGGAACTCTGTCATAGTAATAATGATCATAATTAGTGTTGTTGAAATCCTCAGCACTAACAAAAATCGTGAAGTATTACACGAAGTAGTACATACATATTATACACACACACACACTTACAAATAGAAAACTAGTATAATTGAATAACAAAATATTGCAGTGGTTAAATATTGCAGAAACAGACAAACTACAAAAGTTATAGATGAATTATCTGTATATCTGAATCAAACTGAAAAGTTGTTTTTGACCAGACGTGTCGAAGTATGAATATAACTAAGGCATACAAAGCTTTTGTGAAAACGGCAATTATCGACACGAGATGCGCACGTTAGGTTTTAGCAGAAGTTCATTATAAGCTCTAGCAATTGTGTTGTACTTGTATACATGCATCTCCATGTATATACTTGGCGTATCCTAGAGCATCTCGCAACTTCTTTCTGTAGCAGATTGTTGTTAGGATAGGGCTAACAGGTACAATCATCTAAATAATGAATTCAATTGAATTCCAAGCAATAAAACAGTCGTTATTCTTATCAAAGCATGCATGTTTTTTAATGATTGTTCCTCCAATCCTAACTCCCTATCGACATCGACATGTTCTCAAACACAAGTGACGTGCGTTGGTAAACATCTACAATACGTCAGATTGTTAGTGACAAAGCGGGGAAGTGCATGACGCTTGTCTTGTCCTTACTGATTATTTGGTTAATATCGGAGCTCGCGTGTAGCTTGTGGTTGTCTGAGGGATAGGACATGGTACCATAATCTTCGATCCAATGGCGCGAGTGTCACATGGTAGACGACAATAATAGCGACATAATGCGTTGTCAATGTCATGTACCCTTTCGGTCGCTACATGAGTTTCAGAACTCCACGTTAGTAGACTTGCGCATGTATGTAGTTGCGTGCACTCCAAGAAATGCAGATATTTATCACATACTGACTTATGCGACGACAATAGACGTGAGTGTGACCGTCAACCCTGCTATGTTAGGAAATCGACTTTTCTCATACTTGGAGTAAGCTTAGTACCGACGATGAAGGCGTGGCCAAAAGTTACCCAGTAATCTTGTTAATGCGATGAGGCAAATCCATCATTGTGCTCTGTATTGTTTATGTACTCAAGATAATGTGACAAGCTGCGGTGGTCAAGTATGTACTTTATGAAGGAAAGTGACACTATATTGGCGAATTATTATTATTTTATCGTCTTCGGTGGGGAAAACAATAATTATTGTCTAAAATTTGCCTGTAACTAAGAGACATCTGAAAGTTAGGAGATTTTGAATTTATTTGTGATGTCATATTTGGAAGTAGGGAAATATTTACTGGTACGTTATTTTTAAAAAAAATTTAAAGGTAGTAAGTCTTCGTATGTGATTACAATCAATAGTTGATGCAACCCATTTATTATTGATTGATGCACTTGCTTCAAAACTAAAAGTTATCAAAAAATGATCCAGTATAATATAAGATATTTATCTCTTTCTCATGTAAAACTTCATGAGAAATATTCTTTCCATGACATTGATTAGTTTACACCTGAAAAAATCACAAGAATCCAAACTATTTCATAAGGTAGCGGGGCAAGGTCACTAAAGGATAGTCTAGACTCACTCATGCACAAAGTCATGTGAAGCACTGTAAGACATCACACCATCTCAGAACGCTCTGAAAGCATTCTATCTAAATAGTAAGATCCATCGCTGCCGTGAGTTTTTCCATGAAGTTTTAATTCTAGTTTTCTTGTGTATTTCAATGCGAATCGTGCGATTTTCTAGAAAAATAACTGGCAACTGCATTTTGTTGAAATTAATTTGTGGAGCATTTGTGTAGATTTTGTATAGGCCTAGTATATGTTTCAAATTAATCTTCAATACAAATCAGATCAACAATCACCAGATATTATTGATCAATTATGAGTTCATCATGAACACAAATGTGCAAAAATTATTTTCATATTTTCCCGAATTTTCACCATCCCAGAGATGGTTTTAATAACAATTTATTTAGTCTGTATGGACGGTGAGATTTTGTCACCTACTTTTATCGGCTAAGTGATGACTTTGCGAAAGGCATTTCCGTATTATTTACCATGATAATTTTGTAAACAATCGTTGTTTCTCCCATAACTTACCGGAAGAGCGGTCCTTATCCAGATCATTTAGGCATCGAAATGATTGATAGCAGATAAATAAATGGGCTGATATAGAGGTAAGCAGATTTGATTTGACTACGCTTTTCTCTGATTGCAAAGTAGAAGCAGCAACCTCTGTTCCAAGATTTTTTATTTGTTGGTTGGGAAGGGCCAAGTATTTCTTAAAATATTTTTACCAATATAGCTCGGGACGAATCTTACAGCATTAACAGAGAGACTGAACAGAGATGCCTACATAGTGGATGCAGTTTGATATCATGCCCAGTACCATGATCTACAGCACATATATTTGTATAGTGGATACAGTTTAAAGTCAAGCCCAGCATTTTTGTTTGATTTTTTAACGAAATTTAGACCATCGTTGATTTGAAATTTCCTACCACGTCATTAATTTTGCTGTATTGTAAAGCCTTTTTCCATGTTCACTGGTTCGGTCATCATTATGAAAAAAGTAGAAATTATTTTACTATCAAATTACTGATTTTTCCTAATCTGTTTTCAGAAGCCATCACAAACATTGGGGTACCAAAATGTCACGGTTTTCCAGTCAGTGAAGTGGTAATGGGCCGATGACCGATTATTCGGTCTTATAGGTGTCGCTTGCGGCCGATGACAACTAATTAGCAATTTAACGTTCTTTGACACAGCAGTCATAGACCTGGAATGCATATACGCTAGCGTCAAAGGGGATTAATGCCAAGATAACTGAAATTGAATCAACCCTGCAGCCTTCTAATTCTTCTTTTCTCCTGTAGGATTTATTGGAAAAAAGCAACTTCGCCCTGAAATAACTAAAGAATTCAAAAATGTAAAACTTCGAGAGAAGTTGAGAAAGCTTTATGTTTATTCCGCTTTTTGAATATACATGTATATATTTATTTATCTATCACTTCGACTCACCTATCAGTGCTCTATGCTTACAACTAAAAAGAATGACAACGTCAGAAAGAACTTAGTGTAAGTTTATATCGATGGAATATCTGTTAGATAATTATAATCAACTATTGCAAAATAAGTCAATATATCGATAAACCGATGAAGCCTTCACTAGTACTGCTCGGGATAGAGCAGAGTAGGCCTATCACTTTAGTCAATTCCATAATGGCAACATATCAGATATATCGTTATTCTATTTCATTCTTCTATTGTTAAGAGCCTTTTATGATCGATTATTTTAACCTTTCCAAAATAATTACCAAAGTTTTTCATTTACATAATAACATGCAAAACGTAACTGCTTTATCGCAGCAATAGAAGTCCGTATGATGGCTACATATCAGTATTGCAAGCTGGTGGACATAGTAGATGGTGCAATTATGCTGGTTTTCTGCAGTAGGAACATTTCCAACCGATGCTGGTCTGTGTTCTCTATATTTTGTAATATCGTCCTATTTGTCGTTCAGTTACACCATCATGTATAATTATCCCAGGTTGCTTACATCGATGGAATATCTGTCAGATAATCAACTATTGCAAACGAAGTCAACAAATAAGTAAACCCTCAATAGTACTACTCGGGTTAGAACAGAATATCACTTCAGTCAATTCCATAATGGCAACATATCAGGTATATCATTATTCAATTTCATTCTTCTAATGTTGAGAGTCTTTAATAATCTACACTTCTGACATTTCCAAAATAATTGCTATAAAGTTTTTCATTTACATATCAACTGCATTATCGCTGCCAAAGAAGCCGTCCGTATGATCGCTACACATCAGTATTGCAAGCTGGTGGACATGTTAGATGGTGTAATTATGCTGGTTTGTGCTCTCTATATTTTGTGGCATCGTCCTATTTGTAGCTCAATTACACCATCATGCATGTAAACATATTGATAATCAAAATTATCCCAGTTTACATGCATATAAGATCGCGATTTTCTTTGAATGCTGCTCTGAATTCTTTAGTGTTGGTCGTGTGTGTGTGTCAGAATGTGTCAAAGAGATTACTTCTGCTAATTCATAGCGGAAATACATCGAGTACTCAGGTTTTGTCAACCGCAATCGATCATGTAACATGCATTGTAGGATCACATGATAATAAGCGAGCATTTTCTGCAGGACCTCAATAATGGAATTCGCTAGTCTGATGAGCAGTCTTTACATTCATGAAAGTATATAGGTGCTATTTCATATGGTCTAGAGTCAAGTGGTTGACACGCGAATGTAACAAGGTTATTCCATTGAAGCAAATTTGAATCTTGTTGCTGATATATGAGAAAAATCAATTACTTTTTAATGTAAAGCAACATAACGGTGTCAGTAATAGTCGAAAAAATAATTGTATCAAAATCACCAGGTTTCCTCAGGCTATGCTGTAAAACTGCAAGGGGTTGGGGAGTCCGTTTGCACTTGCTGCCGTAAGCATACATGTGCAACATAATGGTGGCAACTACTTTTCTGGCCGATGACACCTCGGTTTCATTTCGTAATAGCCTATTCCATAGATGAATTAGTGAGTGACACAGTGTTCTAATATGCATAATATATTAGATACATTTGAAATTGCTGTACATGCATAATCACTGTGTGCTATTTTTTTGAACAACTGTTTCAATTACATGTAGTTTGCTCGTGTCTAATTTTTCAGCTTTCATAATGAATCTCTATTTTATCAATCTCAACCAAATTTCTTCCTATTATTTACCTCATAGTGAACAAAGGTAATCTTTTGCAAGGTCGTAGATGACGTTATTCATTTGCTTGGATTCGGTGTTCAAAATATCGAATCGTTTATTTCTCAAAAGAAAACACGAATATGAAATGTGACAAATAGTTAGGTTGCAAATTCGTATGATGAGGCAAATGAGATGGCTGAGGTGACTTTCAGAAAGATAAATTGATGCTCAATTACATGAATGATATATTTACAATACGTTGGTGGGATATGACAGTGTCAATGAAATTGAACATTGTCAGATGGTGATATCGTGAAATCGACAAAAATGATAATTGAGAATACTAATTCAAGTGTGGATGGAGAGGACATTTGATCATTGCACGAGTGGCATTTGGATGCATTTTGTTACAGCATGAATCACATGAATCATAAAAATGCAATTAGAGATCAAACGTAAATATTTATTAATACAAACGGCCTGATATCATGTTGTTAATCTTTTTAATTATTCAGGGTTTCCAAAGCAAGTTTCATACCTATGGTGTTACCGCATGTCACTTCTTTATATCAGGATGGCATACTATACTAACAAGAGTAACACCTAAGTAGATATTCTACAACTTGTCATGAGATTAAAAACAACAGATGCAAACCTCCTTCATTGCCAAGCAGATCAACTGTGAGTTTTTGAAAAGTCACGAGCCAATAGGGATAGAAGTCTCTTGTACCAAATTTCCACTATGTGTACGTGACCTATCTTTTTTTGAAACATTATGGTGGCGAGAAATTCATTGGGAGCGGATGCCATGTCTTCCGATGGGCTCTGTATGAGGAAAACTTTTTAGTCACAATATAATAGTTCAATGTAGATATTTGATCAAATGCCAACAACATACAATACTCATTTTGATATTGGAGCTATCCTTGCACAGTGATGGGTCGACTCGGCGTGTCAAACTCCTTAATTTCTTGTAATCTCATACATAGCCCAATCTCAGATCTTTTATTTCTTCTTTCTTTTAAAAGTCGCATGCATGTATGCAGTTGTGAAAAAAATATTACCCAAAACTTTTGTATTTTCGACTATAGAAGATCAATTGAGCAAGATGGTTAATGTTTGACGAAGTGAGCTACGAAACTACAATTCGTTAATTGGAACAATTGACATCCACATTTCTTAATAATTGTTCTTTGTCTTAAATACTTTTTCATCATGTGTGAAAATTTTGAAATCTGACGTGTGTGACTGCGGGAAATCAATACTGATTGCTAGTCAGACAGGCAGGATTGTATTTTGGAGATGCTAGGATATTGATGGGAACCTATGACACGCATGTCCTCAGTGACACGCTAGATTTAGCGAGATTAGAATTGTTTTACACTTAATCGTTGAGAATTTATCATAATGGATTTATGCAAAAGAAATCCTTCACTCTGTTATCGTAAGTATTCTAAAGCATACAATGAATATATTAGAAAGTACTACAATTGTAAAAATAAGTCGCTTCTTGCATTAGAATTAACACTTAGAAACCGTCAATTTGGTGCGACAAACCGCTTGTTAGTCGACGAATGAACTTTTTAAAAGTTACAGACGGTTTTATGAATCCATAGTGCTTGAGATTCTCCTTCTGTGTTGCACTAAACTTAATAAGGTTATATTTTTTCTTTGTTTGAATATCTAAGTATGATCTGTGTATTTTGCGATTTAGAGATGATCAAATGAAAGCAGTTTTTTTTAGGAGCTGTGATTTTAGCGGAGTGGTTTTGTAGGTCGGCCTTCTCGAATGACGATGCTTATGAACAGATTTGAACGCCTTACCTCCTGATTTTCAGTCCTTGGACACAAGCTACTGAACCACGTTTGATAATTTCAAAAGATGAGTTTTTTGTAGATATGCACCTTTTACAGCTTATTTACTACAATTAATGGTTGTGATTCAACTAACTTGGGAGACTTATCGTGTGTCCTTTTGTTATTGGATATTATTAGATGATAAAATGAAGGGAATGAGGATCGGCAGTAAATCTCAGCAAAAATACGCAACAGCATTTGCGTCAGAATTTTCTTTATTTACAAGCCATTAGTCATGTGCTTCGTGGGCTGTTTGAGTATTGTGGGACTTCGCCTCGTTTCAGTCGAGCTCGAGGCCAGTCATCTTATGATGAGGTTAAAAATTAGCATCCCGTTTGGTTTGTTTGCTCAGTTATCGAAAATTGCGGCCGTTGCTAATGGAAGGTTCCCATTCCGCCAGTGAGGTTAGAAATTAAAGAATTGGATACTGCTGTCGTTGATCATGAATACCAACCAAAAGAGCGCCCCCCCCCGCATTTGCTATCTACTTCGACCTATGTGGTTACTATTTTAGAGAAGCGTTTCCTGTGAAATCAGTTAATGGTTGCTGACTCTCGGAAGTGTTAAGTTGTTGTTAAGTTCTCATCAGCGAATGTGCGCGTAGTTGATATGAAATGTTGATTCACAAACGAAAACATGGCTGTTTTGCATGGGCTTGGAGATATCGTCGAACGAAGTCAACGTACAAACCATGTAAGATCGATCGGTTTATTACATTACTATATTTAATAGATAAAAGAAATTGGGAAAGCCAAGTTAAATTGTAGTTGTATTATGTTTTTATTATGTAATACATTTCGACTATAAAATCCATAGTCATTCTCAAGTGAACTCAAAGGCAACTAGGCAAGTAGAGAAGACTAGTTTCTCTTGTTTCTCGTTTTCTATTCTATTGACTGATAGCCAAGTCATATTTGCACATTACTATATTTCCTTGAGCCTATTTAATATTCAATTTTCTTTGGAAATTACTTAATTCAGTTAACGCCCTAAACAATTGACAAGCTGATTTTAAATTATACGAAAGTCTTCATCTCTTCACTATATGGGGTGGTTTTATTAGACCAGCTGTAATGGAACCATCGTCTTGCAGATATTCAGACTGTGTTGATTCAAATATAAATACAGACAGTAGATGTTCCGAAGTTTTACATAAATGAAGACTCACCTTCAAGACACGTTAACATAAATTTGATCAAATCAAACAATGTGAGCCGTAGATTTACGTAGCCTGTATTAGGTTTAAAATTGTTAAATTGGGATTATAATAAATGGTAATACTTCAAGCTTGTTACTTAATATTCTAATATTGATAGTACTGTATCTCAATTTTTTTGCGGTTATCTCACCATTTCCCAAGAAAAACATAATAATCATCGTATTCTTTAAAAGTTCAATCTCCCCTCATTAATGCTTAAATTACGTTCGAACACAATGTCTTATTTTCGAAGATATTTCACTAATCGGCGGAGAAAGTGCGAATTACGACAAAGGGAGATGAACATTATGTCCATCTTAGAATTCTGCTGTAGTAAGTCAGTCAAATGTATTAAACAACAATTAGAGCAGGAATGATGACTTTCTGATTCATTCTGCTCAGTGCGCATAAATCACCAGTGTGGCAATGTGGTTAGTGGACAGGACCTTTTTGAAAATTTCGTGTACTACTTTTGACGAAAGTATACATAAATAATATACGGAATGTATACATACAGAACGAATTCACATAGTTGAACTTCCTTGAGCCTCCTTTAAAGAAAAATACAGGTAGATAGAGCCTATCTGTGTACTTAACAATGGCGTAGACGCATACTCGTATGTGTGTATATTTAAATATTCTGCATTGACGGATGTAGGAATCAGCCATCTCAGTTTGCGTTTGTGTATCGAATATGAGGTACGTGCTTCAATAAGCGAAGATAATGTAGCCTGAATAATTCATAAATATGCGAGATTGAAAATGATCCACAATAAGTACAATATGCCGGCATGTTGCACTTGCAGGGATTCATACCATTATCGAATGGTTGCCAATAAAGCCAACAGATAATATACATACAGGCGCATGTTTCAATGCACTTCTGATAGACTTGATGTCAGATTCTCACGTGATGGAAATCGCATTCTAATACATATATATCTGCATCTTGCGCATCGTAATCGTTTTTATTGCAAAGCAATCGTTAAATTCCTCTTTGATTCTTATGTTTTTAACATACTATGTCAATATATTATTTGAATTCTCCTCAACAGAAAATGAATTTACTTCAACACCCCTTTAATGTGGTATTTGTCTCTAAATCGGTTTGAAAATGCTGTCTTGATTTTCAAAAACTGTGATACAAAGTTGTACTTTAAGTGGATCTATTGTTGGTGTAGTTATAAGTAACAATTCATCAACTCATTGAATTATTGATTTCTGATAAGTAATGCAGAATGTTTTCGCATGCAAAGTGTAAACACATGTTTTCAAAAAAGGAAAGTAATTGATTCTCTCAACTAATTGTATTCTTACAGGCTGCGCGTGATTACGTTACAAACAATTTTCTCGTAGGGAAGTGTTTTTCGGATACATTTCACATAGCATCGTATTATCAAATAGAAACAAGCACCCATCCAATTTTCAAAATAAAATGCAACGTATTCTATGCGATTTATTTCTCGTCATCTTTTCAATATGAATTTATGATGTCATTGCATCATGAATCTCACATTGCTTACCAAAGAGCTGCGATCTATTTCCTTTTACATTCGTCTGCCTAGATTGAAAGTGGATATGCGAGTGAATATGTCACGCCCATTTTAGCGATGTCTTGATCACTCTGGTTTTTCGTGATTGAAATTAATTTTGGTATTTCGGTTTTCCTGACGTGGAATAATTTTATTATCTCAGCATGTATTACGGAACAGTGTAATAGTATCTAATTGATGAAGAATATTCTGAATCGATGCTCCGGTTATATGTCCCAATAATTCCGAAAATATAGACGACGCATTTTATGCACTCAATATTGTGTGACACAAAGTAGATGCTTAAAATTGATCCTTAGTTATCATGATATTTCAGTGAATAACCGTCTGTAAGAAGTGAATATTAAATAGTCGATAGCCTTATACGGGAGGGTGTACATGGTAAGAATGAGAAAGAAAAATACGGCATTCCCTCTTACCAACGGCTTGTAATAGAATCGAATAACTAAAAGTATTTACACGACATGCCGTCTAAATACTTTTATCTATTCGACTTTATTACAAGCCGTTACTAAAGGGAGTGCCGGATTTTTCTTTCTCATCCTTACCACGACTATTACATGTTTTTTAACTTATCTCTCTCAGGATACCTCCTTTTCGGAATTCAAAACTTATCATATTGTTGGATCTCGTGATTCATCCAGAAATACAACAAAAATTAAAATTCTCGAACCCACCCCTCAACCCTAACCAAAAATAGTAAGCCTATTGTTCCTAAAATGAACAGTACCAGCCACTTTGTTTTATGAAAATCTTTCAAATCCTGACGTTTCACTTCCCCTTTTATCCTTGCTTTTCAATTATCTTTATTAAAAAACGTGTAATTCTTATTTCCTTGCCATTACTTTCTTTTAATGACGTAGAAGTCATAATTTAAGAGATATGAAATTTTTGGCTTTTTATTACGTATGGATTTTCCTCAAGCGTAGAAATTGAAAACCATTTTGCACTACCACTTTCAGTTCATAGCTTCGTCTCAGTCATGTACTTGCTCAGTGGGAGACCACTTTCCCTGACCAGTACGATACAAACTTTTTTATGAGGCGTGCGAACAGGATTTTGAATCTGATAGAGATAACCTTCCAAACATAGAAGATCTGAGATTTTCCTTTTGCTCATTTAAAGTAATTTAATCAAAATAACTAAATTTTCATTGAGTTACCGCAGCTTCTCCATTCACTCTTTGTTATGATATGTGGCTGATGTGATGATATTGGTGATAGCATGAGTGTGTTCATATCCTATCAAACGGTGCACATGACACGTGTTTTTTTTTTAACCATATCCCTTAGAATCATTGCAGTAGAGCCATATTATAGTACTTTAAGATATTCAAGTTGACTTAAACAAAATGGGTTAGGTTTTCCGAATTTTCAAGTTATCGTGCCAAAGTCGATGTGACATCCCTGTTTCTTGTCAGTATGTTTTGTCGTGGGTTGACTATTGTCTAACTGGGATAGTGAAGTCTGAAAATCAATAAAATTCAGTTGTTAAACAAAAGATAGTTATACAGGGTGGGCCACGGAAGACAAGGGGATTTAAGATTGAAATATTCTTAAGAAAAAACGACTCATTATTAAATCCAAGTAGATGTTCGATAACTACAAGTACAGGAGTTTATTATGACTACGTATGGAAAATGATGTCCTTCAAATGGCCGCCATTTTCTTCCTCACAAAGAGATGCTCTCTTCAGCGCATTCATCATCACTGCGGACAGAGTTTCTGGCTGTAGTCCACTGATCTCCGCACGAATGTTCTGCTTCAACTCCTGAATTGTTTGAGGATTACTCACATACACCCGTTCCTTCAAATATCCCCATAGGAAGAAATCTGGTGCGGTCAGGTCTGGGGAACGCGGAGGCCAAGGAAATTCCGAATTCTTGGAGATCAATTTTTCTCTGAAAATATCGCGCAAGAGCGACATCGTTTGGCCGGCTGTGTGAGCAGTGGCGCCGTCTTGTTGGAACCAGATCTCAGGATGGTTCTCTACTTCTGGACGAACAAAGTTCTCCAACATGCTCCTGTAAACAGCACCAGTGACTCTTTCCGCATTCCCCTCGTCATCTTCAAAGAAGTATGGACCAATGATGCGTTCAGCCATTACTCCGCACCAAACCGTACACTTGAGAGAATGCAGTGGGTGTTGCTTGATCTCTCTTGGATTTGATGAACCCCAGAACCTCGAATTCTGTTTGTTCACATATCCGCTCAGATAAAAGTGTGCCTCGTCACTCATTATGAGGTTGTCCAGCAAGTTGACGTTGTCCTGGGCTAACTGTTGAAAGCGGATGGCGTAATTCAAACGCACCTCATGGTCGTTCTGATGGAGCAGCTGTACCGCTTGAATCTTGTAGGGAAACATGCTCAAATCACTCTTCAAAATCCTCCGAAGTGTCGTTCTGCTGATTTCCAGCTCGGATGATCGATGGCGTGTAGACTTGCTTGGATCTTCTTCGACGCTTTGTCGTACAGACTCCACTGCAGCTTCCGTGCGAGCAGAAACCTTCGGTCCTGGACGGGGAAGATCGGCAACAGTTCCAGTTGTTTCAAAACGGGCAATTAAATTTCGAATTGTGGTGTCACTTTGTGCTTTTCTGACATTGAATAGTCGGCAAAAATCTCTTTGTGTTTGGGTTACTGATCTCCTATTCGAAATGAAAAGTTCGACTATCTTTATTCTTTTGCTGGTGTCATAAGTAGCCATTTTCGCTAATTCGCAGAATCTTGTTAATCGTGTTAATTCGTCTAATCTTCAGTTCTCTAAAATGAGAAGCATTTAAATAGCGCTGTGACTTTATTCATCCATTGATGAAGTGCAGTAGCTGAACAGATGTTATCTGACAGAAGTGATTGTTGATCTCTAAGGAACATAGAGAACAATAACGTTGCTCGGAGCTCTAGGCTTCGTATCAGACAACTGGTAAAAGAATTAAGTAAAAGGAAAGTCAAGCAAACCAATGCATTGAGTATTGAATACAAAATAAAATTGACTTTACATTTGCAAATAGCGATCATGAAGATGTCGCATACATGTAGAATGTGCATAAAAAAGAACGGCTTCCAAGATGACGTATATGTCATCATAGAAAAAATTGCAGTTGTGGTGTGAAACTTCTGTGCACATGCTTTCTGCAGAATCAAACATAACTTCGATAATATATGTATTTCAAAACCTAGTGAACTTTGAAATCCCTTTGTCTTCCGTGGCCCATCCTGTATATTCACTGACGATTTCGATAACTTCAGTGAAGGAAACGATCAATAAGAGAGGTGCACAATTTACTGTACACACCAACATGAAAATAGAAGCGTTTCTAAAACTTACTTAAAATTTGTATTCAAGACTCAAATAATTGAGATGAGATAGTCCAAATTCTTCTCTTCGCGAAGTTGTTGCCCTGCTTATTGTTTATAACCGTTAGATGGTCACTAATATTGACACCGTTAGACTTCTAGTCATCGCTTAATCTGGGTCTATTGTCCATCACTATCGTAGGGCTTTTAAAGGACGTTAAAGCAATTACTACGTGATTTGAATTATTGTTATCAAAGCTAATATTTACAGGCTTGCCGTTGGGATTGGGATTCCAATTGGATCCCAATAGATATTGGGATTGGGCTACCAAAAATCCTCCCCAATCCCGATAAATCCCAATAGATCCCAATAAGCCCTCTCCCAACAAAATGTACATGTAATCGTTGTTTGTAGTCAGTACGCTACAAATCTTTTCGGGTTGTACTGAGCAGTTGATTTTGATGTCTTCAGTCTGACCTTGCCTCTCTCGAATTCAAGCATTAAGAGCTCTTAGTGTCATTCACACAAATTGACACTGTCAGCTTCAGTCCTACTCTATGGCTTTAACCTCCCTAGTTGCTAAAAATAGTGGCTATTGTTTTATCTAGCAGGTTCTTGTTTATCTTGGATGTAAACAACGCGTTCAGGATCTGGTGAAAAAACAAAACTTTTTGACGAAGTACCGATTGGTACATTGTTGCTGGAAGAGGAAGCACAACGAGCACCGACTTTGAAGACGAACACAATAAATAATTCTACGTAGTTTGAATGAGAAGTTTTGTGATAAATGATATATCATTGTTTGTTTTTGTTTAGGTCTAATCACATTTTTCCAGAGAAGCTCTGTGTTTGTTTTCGTTTAGGTCCCTGTCTAAGTCCAATCACATTTTTCCAGAAATTTTCTTTTGAGAGTAATTTTGAGGTGCATTATATATCTGTATTTTATATCGGTATGCATAATATATATCGGTATGTGAGACTGCATGATCGGAGGTGTCTGGGAGCTCTTATACGCCGACGATCTGGTTCTGACTGGTGAGAGCAAGACGGAAGTCATGGAGAGGTTTGGGCACTGGAAGGAGAGATTGGAAAAGTGTGGTATGAAAGTCAACATCGGGAAGACCAAATACATGGTGAGCGGAAAGGAACCCAGCGAACCTATTCGCGGAGGCAGGTATCCTTGCGGTGTGTGTGGAAGGGGTGTTGGCGTCAACTCGGTCCTCTGTGGTCAATGCAACAAGTGGTGCCACAAGCGCTGCAGCGGCTTGAGAAGCATTTGTTACGTGGTCGATTTCCGCTGTCCTACATGCTCTCGCTCCCCAACTGTGTTAAGCAGCGCTCATGAAGACGACGATGAGAGTGATGACCAAGAAATGGATGAAGTGTACGTTTTCTGTTACCTCGGCGACTTCATCGCATGCAACGGCGGATCAGAGCGAGCTGTTAAAGCAAGAGTTGCATCAGCGTGGAAGAAGTGGAAAGAGCTTGCCAGTCTTCTACGCAACTGTCATATCCCGCTGAAGTGCAGAGCCACTGTATACAGCACTTGTGTGAGATCTGTGTTGCTCTACGGTGCGGAGTCCTGGAATCTGACAGAAAGACTGCAACATCAATTACGGGCATGCGACAGGAGAATGCTACGCTACATGTGCGGCATATCACTGGCTGATAACATCTCCAGCAGTGAAGTGGCATGTCGGTGTGGCATTAGCCCGTTGGAAGAAGTGATCACGGAGAAAAGACTGAGGTGGTTCGGGCATGTGAAGAGGAGAAACGGAGAAGGAGCCCTTGGTCGTGTACTGGACATCGTGGTGGAAGGAGCGCGTCCTCGAGGAAGGCCGAAGAAGACTTGGCTCGCAAACGTCAAAGATGATCTGACGAGGATTGGTGCGACAGAAGAGGACGCCCAGGATCGAAACCATTGGAGACGGTTGATCAAACGTCAAACCCTCTAGTCATAGAGGAAACGAAGACGCTAAAAGGATAAAGTAAAGTAAGTAAGTATGCATAATATATATCGGTATGTGAGTTCAAAATCCAGCTTTTAATTCGGGGCATGAAGACGAAATTCTTATTTGTCGTGATATGACAGAATTTGAAAGGTAGTCGGATTCGTCGATGGATCGCATTTACCTCAGAGCTAATTAATCAGATCGATTCCGATCAACAAATTGAAAATATCCTTTGATGAGCTCGATTGATTATTCTTAAAACGCGAAATTAGGATTTTGCGTAAAATTTTGGTTTAGAAACAACTTTCAGATTTAATGGATAGTAAAATATAATTTGATTTATGCCTATAAAAAATATAGGGACTTAGCCTAATGAACTTAAGATTTTGAGGTATATAGGAATTTGACCATGTTCTCCTATGTATCTATACTAAAGTAGTAGCCTACTGTGGGCGGTTTATTCAATGCGGTTTTTAATCAATAAGAATTACAGCAATGTTTAAGGCAGCGATTCACATAGAGGGGGAGGTGGACCTATTGATTAGTCATTGACGTGCTCCTTATACTCTAGCACCGACTTCATAGCAGAATAGTAGATATATCCTAAATATAGCAGGCCTAAAATATAAAGTGCCTGTCATAGGCAATTCTCTATTATCAAGTTAAGGTAAATGCAAAATCATATACATGTGTGCTACCAGAAAAAGGTAACAGCTATGTAATGCTCGTAGCATGTATAGGCTCATACAATTCGCCTGCACGTTGTCATGCGCTTCGCCGCTTCTTAATTAAGCTATACATAGTAAGCTATCCGGGCCTACTTAATCGTATAAGCCGCTGTCTACTGCCTGTTGCCTACTCTACGTGTGAGCCCGTGTGACGAGCTGTTTATTAACACTGCATTATCCGATATAGACTTAATTAATATCAAGTGTGCTTGTAGTTCACACATACATATTAGCTATACATGTAGGCCCCTATAAGTCCATAGGGGAAGGCAGTCTCGGTGCAAAATTTAGCCATACAGTAGGCCTATTATACATAATTGTGTAAAATCAATTAAAGCTCCGATTGCTATCAAGGCCAGTATATTCCTAGGCCTATGTACGTGAACTTTGTCAATTCAGAAAGTAACACATATGGTAGGCCTAAGCGGTAATCCCCGATGCAGCTTGGGGTCAGCTTGCGTACGTTTTTAGCTCTAAAGCAGACTATTGGGATCTATTGGGATCCCAATGGAAATTCTCATAGGGATTGGGCTGGAAATTCATTCCAACGGCAAGCCTGAATATTTAAAAGGAGCAAATTTGGTTAATTTCTGTATATACGTCCTAGTATCACATGTATCTCAAGTGCGTTTATAGCTTTTTTACCCGGTGCTGTTATACGTGTGTAACCTGGCAGCTTGCTTATGCTACCCTCAGTATTCACTATCTTCCAGAAATTGAGCTTGCAATCGGAACAAAAGGAAAACAAAATTTAGGGTCACTGTGGTCATCCGAGGTCTGTTTTAAGGGACTAAAAGTAAAATTCAAATAGCATTCACTAGATGATTGTATCAGAGACTTGCTGACATTCACCGTTCGTGTCATTATAATGTTATGCATTTTCTCTTGCATTTCCCGATGTTGATCTGCTTATTCCGATTAACTCGTTATGTGTGTAAATATGTAAATCATATAAAGCTGTAATTTCTGCTTGAATTGTTACGATGTGAAGTTAATCAAGTTCTATAGTTGTGTCTTAATATGCGACCTCCAGATTCTTTACTTGGTATTAATGATACATTGCAATCTGAAAATTCCGTCATCTTATATCAGGCAAAATATTTATATTCATTTTAGACTGAGACATGTAATTATTTTTGACATTCTCTCTTGATGTATGTATGTATGTTATGCCTTGCTTCACTGATACAATTTTGGCAGCAATTGTTTTCCTCCTTATTTATTTTGCTGAGATTGATAATTGTGACAGCTTATGGAATTCATTGATATTGCGAAAATTTTTTGACGGCGTAATAGCGGGGTTCTAGCAGTTTTCATGAATTATCTGTGAAGGATCTATCTAATTCATTTGATACTTGGCAATGTCCACAACCGGAAGGGGTTTAGATGATTAACCGCTAACTGCTGAACTTTAAATGAGAACAGTTTAAATGATTAACTATTGCATGTAAATATATATGCATAGATACGTGAATCCGCCTTAAAGAGTCTAATTGAATCACATGAATGCAGATGCGGCGCACCAATCCTAAATTTTTTATCAATGATTCAAAAAAGCTATCATTCACTTTTCCGGTAGCATAACAGTTAATTTGAGAAATAATGGCATGCGCGAACAAAGCAAATTATAGGCATTCATTTAGCTATACCCCAATAATTTTTTACTGTTAACCCGCATGTTTTTGAATTCATTGATCAATTCATTTAACATTTTGGGTCTTGCGGTTCAGAATATGATAATTGTCCGTGTAAATGTACAACTGAAGTTTTTCTTTCAACATGTGGTAGAGGTAGTTGCGGCCAATAAAGCAGATGTTCTGTCATCTTCTAATCAATATTTCAAGAAAATCAAGATGATTGGAATAAAAAGTGGCAAATTCAGCATTTTCATGAATTTCTTGAGAATCCGAATCCTTGGATTTTGGATTCGCGCCCATCCCTGGTATGCAATTTTTTGGTATATATCTATAGCAACGGCACACTAGTGTTAGCAAAGAAATCCAATGATAAAGCTCAGCTTGACTGGATCCTGTTGTCATCCCACAGTTATGTAATTTCACTAAGGCAAGCCATTTCTACTCTGCAGCTAACTACTTTTCTTATCCGATAAGGCCTTTGCGTACATTTCTGTGGTCGGTGATGTTTTGACCTATAGAATGAGGGAGATTGCAGAGAAGTTGTGTAATAATTTTTTTCACATACCTTTAGAACAATGTCAGTTTCTTATCTCTCGATAAGTTGTGGATGAGCTAATCACGAGGGGATTACTCGCATGCTTTTTCTCTTCAGCGAAAATATGATGGTGCAATTTTAAGCCGTTGATTGTTGTGTGTGGCTATTATGTGAATAATTAGCACTCTTTAATCGGAACAGTGATGACAGTATGCCGTGTTGCTCTAGATAGCTTTCATGAAAATCGTTGCCTTCTGTTGAAGACTTGACTTTAATAATTGAAGAATTAGATGACGGTGAAATGTTTGTTCGATGTTCGGCAGGAATCAACATAACCACTACATAAATTCGTAGCAATTCACATCCAACAAAAATATCGTGGTCTATTTGGGAAATGCTCAGCCATGGATACATAGTCTCTTGTAACCATAGACTATGCTTATAACAAAGATGCTGTTTTATGGTCAGACTTGGGGTTCAATAGCATTTCAGATAACGTGAAATGTCATGCATGCTCTTTGTAAGAGAAAACTGGAAATCTTGATGCAAAATCTTTGAATTATTAAAAATTCTTAGTTTGCTTTAATAATCAAATTAGCAAATATAGTCTACTAGTAATTTTTGAAAGGAATCGTTTGGCTACCTAACCTGCTCTATGGTTTGTAACCCATCCTTTTATTACAGGTGTGCAATTTTGTAATCAACAAATTTCAACGCCTTAAATGAAATACAAATTTGTCATTAATGTTTGTTTTTTTCACAATATTCATCAATGCAAGCAACTTAGTATCCAACTACCTCTGACTTTCTTTTATAAATGTGCTATCTATCCGTATATTATATTCTATTTTCCAGCTTTGATGTGCTGGAATATGAGTGTGACGAAGAGATGAGTAACAGAACCAACGCAACACGTTTCACTCAGCAGCGGGCGTATGACCTAAGCATGTATATATGTACGTTACATGAAAAGGGTGGTAGTATAGCTCTGTTGACTAAGGACTGTGCTTCAGTACGGAAATACAGAAGGTCCAGGGTTCAAGTTTGTCGACCTCGGGTGGAACCACCGCTCTCACTAGTTACTAGCCATAGCCTGGCGAGAGTTGCAAGTGTGTGAAGACTGACCCATCCCTAGCTTATTAGTATGGTTCTGTGCCTTGGATGAGTAAAAAAATAACAGCACAATGATTTTTATGCAGAAAATCGAATACAGCCAGAGTTAAATCTGAACATTACTTAGAAATTAAGATATTCATGCTTCTGAAGTTGTGTGATGAGCTGGTACTGTTTTCTGTACATGCTTCTCATCAAAAATGTAACAATCATGTGCAATGAACTTAACAGCAAGTAAGGAAAAAATGCACGGTCTCGCAATCATGATAAAATAAAATAAACTCCCATGTTAATTGGAGTGGATGTAAGCGCAGTGGATCTCGGGATATTTGGGACTTCTCCGGGTTGTTGGATGAAGTAGCTATAAAGTAGGATTAATGCATATTGCATCATTGCTTGTGAATTAGGATTTTCTAACCGAATTTCTCAATTTAGCATATTGCACATGTATTTCGAGCATATACAGATATTTGACTAATCTGCAATGCAGCCATTAAGTTATGACAACAACTTCGATGTGTTTTTATCATTAACACTAATTTCAGCATCATTGAAAAATATTGCTTCAATTATTCTCACTCAATGGGCTGTAGCAACTGCTAGTCAGTTGGCCTAACTTCTAATTGTGATGTACGTGAATTTTGGAAATATGTAGGATTTTCTCAGAATTCAATCAACATTTTTTGCAGATTGTGATGGGATGTTATAGGTATATCTACGCAATAATTTGAGTGTTCAAATAATCATCGTCTGGAGATCATTATTTACATTTTTAGATGAAAGCAGACATTTTCATCGCTTAACTTAGAGAGGCTGTTGTTCATAACTGACGCGGTTCAAATTTTGCCATATCAGAATTGCAAATTTTGTTTCTTGAAATTCTTTGTTGCTGAGACTTTCTCGGCATCGACTAAATCAGTGTTACTTGAGGTGGTCCATGTGGCCGAAGAGTGGGTGCCGTGGTTTTAAAAGTAGGCCTTGCCTTTTGACCCTTGCCTTGCAAAGGGTCCTTGACGAGTCAGTAGAAAATTAAAGACGATTATTTAGCATGACATCAAATATCATATTTGGGTCGATTGAGTTTGAACCAATCATTGGATTTGGACATTGACGAACTTGATTTTTCTCGTGTGGCATTTGCTTCACAGACATTCGATGAAAAGACGTGACTTAATTCTAGCCCGATGTAAAGAAATTCTTGCATTTTGACTTTTAATATAATAACTTATTCCATCTGAAGCCCAAGCACAACTATTCCGAAACAAATTGGCATAATATGAATCTAAAAAATTCAACTCTTGCAGGTATGGCCAAGTATAATGATTTCCAATGATAAACTTGGTGACCGTCGAACCTCCAAGTATAGCGCTTAACTTCTGCTTAAAATGCCGTTCATTTATCGCTTGATTATAGCTGTAATTGATGATCATTATGTCCATTTCACATTCAAGCAAGTTGTGGATTCGATTTGCTCTTTTCTTAATCCATTCTTGGACTGTATTTCTTCTTTGATTCAGAGTTTTATTTATTCGTTCAATATGCTTATTTAGATATTTAGATGACTTTTAGGTATTGTTTCTTTGGGATAAATTCATCCCTCAAGATGACGTAGAGTATAAAAAAATTAGTGTGTAGAAAGCTTGCAACTCGACATTTGCATCATATTGGGAATTAATGTTGTCACATCATCATTCTAGCGTTGCATGTTTACGGTCGTTGGAAATCCTTCTATACGTAGCCTAATTGAGGAAATTATGCTACATCTTGCAGCACTAATCGGCATTTTTAAGATCTCGTGTTTGAAAATGAAACCGTCGTTGAATGAAAAGATAGTATAGAATTTATAAGCCACAGTTTTGGTGTTAAAGCTTTCGAGGTTACCGCCAACTGTTTCGCTACTCGAATGAGCTGGCTTTCGCCGTTATTCGATCATAAAAATGTCACAGGACCTTTTGAGACTCCCGGATACTATTTTGTAAATGTCTTTCTTGTCTCGAAGATCGAAATACAGGTGTCATGTTACTGTCTTTTAATCAGTAATGCCATAATGTGTGAAAATAATTTGCAGTTTCTTATCTCGAAACCTTGACTGCAAGGGTTCGTGGCAAACACGTGATGTAGCTCGGTGCATGTTAGCGTTTGTCTTTGGGATGATGTCTTATTTGCCGAGCATTTATAAAAATGTTACTGTGACGTTACTATCATGCTAATCAGTAGAGCCATGCTTCAAGTAAAATCAGTTATATCCGGTTATTTTGGTGATATTTTATGACATACATTCCCCTCTGTTGTTCCTTGAATAATCAAGACTGAGTTGTATGTTCTCATTCTTTTCGGCATGGACGATGCTGTTATGTTTAAACTTCCATTTTAACCATAACGTTTGTATTCGAGCCACTACTGTGAGAGATCGAAGTATTTGGCTTGTGAAATTTTCATTATAATGATCAATTACCTTGTTGTAAATATCAAGAATGTTTATTTCTTCTATCAATTCATTTTACGAAAACACAGCTTCGATTCATGTGTCTATTTCTTGAAATTCAATAATTATGACCTTTTCTATTTCAGTGACAACTGGCGCTACCTCATCATCGGCACCTTGTTATAATTCTGCGCTAGGGTCAAAGATGCCAGATGTGATGAGTTTGCGATCAACAGGAGACCTTCCCGGCTGTTCCTCTTGCTCTGCGGCTTCTCTTCATCATTATGTTAACATGACTCCAAGCAGTGCTCCTCGTGATACGGGCTACGTGAATCTGGACTTACGTGGCGAAATTAATTTTCCTTGTCCCTCCAAACGACATCCTCTTGATGCAGGCTCCACGCGCGGCTCACTTGTTGTCAATGAAGATTCACGATCTGTTAACTTTGCACCCCTTGATATGCGTCCAGAAACTAAATTGGGCCCGAATTCGAAACTTCTAAACTACGCACAGCTTCAGTGGCTGCCTAACCATCGTCAACAGTCAACCGGTAGTGGTGGGAAAGTGGGTGAAGCAGAAGACACAGAGGAGGAAGTCACAGAAGTTGAAAGTGGAAAACGAGAGGGTTACATTGAGATTGATCCAGTCAAAACATTTGCAGTGAACCAAGTACTTTCTAATGAGACAGAGGGCGCCATTGCTCGACAACCGAAGCGCCATAGTAGCATGAAAAACGGATCAACGAGACGAGTGCCTCGCTTCCGTTTCTCTTCCCGAAAGAGCTATGAATCTACAGCTCCATCTTGATTCACTTGTCATACGTACCGTCTTTTTAACTGTACAGGTCAGATAGATGTTGTTTTGTGGAGAATTATCGAATTTGAGAGATTTATCATCTCAGATTTAATACTGTTTGATGAGAGTATACCGATCTGGTGACCGCTAGTAGTGCCAGGTTCAAATATAATAATTGTATTCTATTTAAGGGTTTTCGTTGTACGAAAATGCTATTTCTATTTTGTCTAACAATTAATCGAAATGATTTGTAATGTAAATGTGTTAATCGTGCCGGAGATTTTTTGCTTTCTGTCTTAACCGCCTTTCGTAGTTTCCTTTTTTGATGATGTCTTGCATTTACGAACCTCAAGATTTTTACTGCATGAAAAAATTTCAGATGACACATACTACTTAAGGCAGTGGTAGTACATAAGACAATAAGAATATTTTTGTTCCAAGAATTTGAATATCACTGAGTTTAATGTGACAGCGTATTGAACTCAATTTTGAGTCGCAGATGTTTTCAGTATATTTCTGAGATGGTTTCAATTGTAAATAGAAGTATTTCTGTACTATAATCCGACTCCAATGCATAACTTTGTGAATAGTTATTTTATTTTCTTTAACTAACACGTCCAGTATTTGTAAAATAGTCCAAGCGTCTGACATCTGTTGACAGTCATTTTCATCTTCATCTATTTATCGTCATTTGTTTTAAAGATATGATGAATATAATATATATATATATATATATATATATATATATATATATATATATATATATACATTTATCTATAAACTGTCTTTTTTAAGCTTCATGATGTAGTGGTTTTTGGGTTGTGTAGTTGTAAGAAACGAGATGTCGCTGTACCTGTTCGAGATTATCTCAAGAACGCGATAGTTCATTTAGGAGAAATGGTGCTGAGACAAAATTCTTAAGCGCCATCGTTTAATTTGACGAAACAAGAACGTTTAGTCTGACTCCTTAGGAGCAATGAATTTTTACGATTGTCCTCTAATTTGAGTGCAGTTGCAGAGCGTAGAATATAGCAAAGTAGGCCTATATAGTTTTCATTTCAATTACACAAATATGTGAAATATTCTAAATATAATTGTAGTCTTCTGTCTGCATTAGTCGGCGAGTCTATAGATCACACAGATGATGAATTGACTTATCGGATCGAACTGTCCTTCGTCTGGAACTTTGAGCATAACTTAATGCAATATTAAAAGTACTTATGCCGATTCAGGAACGCACTTGCATGAGGACAGTAGCCTAAAGGCTATCATTTTTGATGGAAATTTGAACTTTAGGCACACCTAGTCAATAATATTGCTTTTTTCCCCACTACTGTATACTCAAAATTAGACAGTTAAAATATATCTCTGCACTCATGGGTCTCTTCATACGTGCATCATTTAGAAATTGCTGACCAATTTGTTCTGGATATTTTTGGCCATTGAAAAGGAAATGAAATTTTTTTGGGAAAATAAAAAGTAATTATAATAATACGATATAGCCGGTACTTCGGCACGTAATTCCACTGACGAAGGAAACATGATGACATCGTCCGTCAAAGATATTGGTGCCGAAGTACCGGCTGTACTATTTTATACTTTTCATTTGACCGATTTTTTGATCTTAGAAAAATATCAAAAGCAAAGAAAAATAATATGATCATGATAATTTGCCATACATGTAAATTGCTGAATAAAAAATTATTATATAATTATTTTATATTATATATATATATATTATGATATTATATTATATAATATTATATTATATATATATAAATAATATATAATAGGGGAGAGTAGGGTAAGACGGACAACCTAAGCTTCTAGGATACCTGACAGAATGATAACTATGTTTTAATTATTGCAATAAATGTATTCCATTGCTATTGGGTATCTACAAGATCGTAGCAAAATTTTGATTCTCTAACTTTACGTCTTCAAGGTTACTTTTTCATTTTAAAATAGGATGACGAATTGTTCATCTTACCCCACCCTGTGGGTAAGATGGACAATTATAGTGGGGCAAGATGAACAATTATTAAATTGTGGCTTTGAAGCTAAATCTCAACTGACAGTCTGAATAATTCAATATAAATGATCCCAGAGTGGAACAGGGTCCTTTGCCGCGAATTTTTTTGTGGCTAGTCTATCAGATTATTTCTAAAGCAGACATTTTTAAAGAAACAAATGATTCCTAAAAGCATGCTGAGAAAGCTACAGAGTATGCATGTGAGAAACTTAGGCCTAATTCCATTAGATAATTTGAGTCATAAAAAACTTATGAAGGCCTAGGTCTACATCTAAAAATATCTTAATCAAAATATTTCCTAAACTTTTTCCTCCACATAAGGTAGGCCTAATACCCAACTAATATATGTGAATCAGAAATTTCTGTGTTTATAACTGATAAAATCTATTACAAAATCATATAATAACAAGTTCAACAACAAAAAATAAGCTTAAAAACGAAGTCTACGAAAGTCTTACTTGAGTTCATTCATTAGTATCTCGAGTAAAGAAAAATTAAGAGCAATATTCACACTTATAATTCTTGTCATTCGGATCCACGCAACACTCTGTGTGGGCCCAATCTTTGCAATGAATGCACTGAACCCACTTCTCACCAGCATTTGAATGAAGATAAGTGTCGCCACAATATAGACAGAATGTATCAGATTCCGATGGTGTCTTCGAGGCTTTCGCTTTGATTTTCATTTTCTTTGGCTTTTTCTCAACAGACTCTTTGAGTGCCGCTCGATAATCTGGAGAAGTGATTAATGCTGTCGAACCACGCTTAATATTTCTTCTGCAGGCGATCCTTTGCTTCAGCTTTGGTATCGGGATAATATCTGCGGGTTCAATAGGTCTACATGGCATTCGTGATGTGCACGGTTGATTGGCAGGCCAATTTTCTTCTTCATTGGTTTCATCTAGGTCAACACGACTTCTTGTAGAGACATTGTCTGCATCGGTATTTGATTGCTGATTTTGATTTTCCTTGTTCAAATCCATGCTTTCTGACAGAACTTCAACATTTGTGGTTTCTGCAGCTATAAAGTCGGACTCGGAAAATACGTCGCGATTGACAGGAGAACTTCCGGTCTTCAGAAATCCAGATATGGCAGTGGTTGGAAGAGCTGCCTGCAAATACGCTTCGCCAAAAAGTCGAGATATTTGGTACAGAGTAACAACTTTGCCTGGGTTATTTCTGAGATACTTTTCGATGCTTCGATTGTAGAAGGTGCTCAAGGGCTTCACAAATGCTATGTCGAGGGGCTGCAGCCGGTGACTGCAGTGTGGAGGCAAAACCAGCATATGAAAATTATTCTCCCGGGCAAGGTCAATGCAAGTAATGTTCTTGGTATGTGTGTGGTGACCATCTAAGATAAGCAATACGGGGTCGTCTGCAGAGGGTTTCACAAATTGTATGAAGTGCTCCATCCATCGCGTAAATGTATCCGTTTGCATCCAACCACTTTTATCACATTGGAAAGTGGTTCCCGGTGGTGCTCCTTCAGTCAAACATGGATTCGATCTCATCCTCGGAAAAATCAGCATTGGAGGTACGTATACTCCTCCTGCCGACATACAGATAACAGCTGTTGTAAGAACTCCTCGTTCTGCAGAGCTTAGTGAACCCACCTGTTTCTTGCCTTTCTTTGCTAAAATCTTGCTGGGTTTTGTCTGAACAGTAGTGATACCTGTCTCATCAACGTTGAAAATTCTGTGAGGTGGAAAATGGTGCTGATCAATTTGGTTTTCTAATAAGTCAAAGAACTTTCCAACATTGTGAGGGTTGAAAGCTTTAGCACGGGCTGCAGAAGTAGGTTCAGGGCATCGTAGAGTGATAGAGGGATTACGCCTGAGGAAGCCTCGAAGCCAATCCCTTCCCGCTAGACCAGTTTTCCACATTGAAGCAGTGGATTAGGTTGTTGCGCTCTGCCAACTGAAATGCTATGGATCTGACATCCCGAGTAGTTAATCCAAATAGTCGAGATTCCATGTCCAACAAATAGTCTGCCAGCTTTTTCTCCATGTGCTCGTCGAACACGCACTTTCGTGGACCCAGTATCTGAAACAATATAAGAAATAATGCTTAGGGCCTATAATCTAAGTGCTGGTATGTGATGAGGTCTCGCTATAGGCACCTGCATGCATATGATGATGCCTTAGAATGAACGCACGTGTACACGAGGAGCAATATTGATAAATCGTAGGAAAATAAATAGCACATAATACTTCGTAAAAGTACAATTGTATCAGATATAGGCTAATGGACACAGTCTAAGTATAAAAATCTATGTCTACTTCTGAGCAGCAGTTCACAGTGACCTTACCGCACTTTGCAGGTTTTACATGCACTGTTCAATGACACACGCCTAAACAACAATAAATGACCTCTAGGCCTCTACTAATTAAACATGTATGAATAGATGCTTATAGACTATAACCATTTTATGTCATATAAAATTAATGTGGATTAAATAATTCAGGCGGAAAGTGGTTAATGGGATACATGCCTATTTCATGTACAGTTAAAGCAGTTCAACCTACCTTAGAGCTGCCCGTAACAACTTTATTTTCATGTTTCACTCTTCTTCGTAGAGTAGAGCGCGGTACACAGTATAAAGTTGCTGCTTTGTTGACACTTAGATGAGCTGTTGCCACAGCGCTTATGGCCTCCTCCATTTTTTCTGCGTCCCAGGAGCTTCTATTCGTTTTTCTTTTATATTTTTTTGGCATCTGAAATGTTAGAGAAACGCATGAGCATTAATCAAAATGCCATAAAAGAACTTAATTTGATGGAGGGGTAAGTTGGACAACCGATGGTAAGATGGACAAGCCGTTGTCCATCTTAAACCCCTACTCATGATTGCAGGTCAGTTGAAAATACTAGTAGTTAAAGATGCGCTACGAAAATGAGGTTTATCTGTCCATCACTATGATGTACCGGGCTATTGTATTTCATTGTGGAGGATTCACTAAACATTTGTACTACCAACTGACACTTGATTGAAGAATTCACTCACCTTAGATCGAATTGGCAACAAAGTGTAATACAAGCTTCAGTTCTGTGCGTTGATGAGCTACCAGCGATCGATTCAGCTGTCAGCTATGTCTGAGTGGTTGGTATCACTAACCAATCAGAGTTGAGATTCATTCGCATTGCATCTGTTAGATATTGGTCGTTGTCCGTCTTAACTCACCTGTCCGTCTTGCACTACATTCCCCTATTATATATTTTTTATAATATTATATATAATTATTATATAAAAATATTATACGTTGCGTAGTTTATTTATTTTATTTGTCTGTGTTACTTTGAATGATCTCTGTTACATGTGCTCTTCACAGGGGCGGCGCCAGGGTTTTCCCCGACGAGGTGTCGTGTTTCCCCGACGGGGTGTCGAGCTACCTGACCTCCCCGACAAAGCAGTAAAACTTAAAATTCCTTAAATAGTCCTATTAAGTTGGTATATATGC
The DNA here is from genome assembly GCA_907163375.1 of Prostheceraeus crozeri. Taxonomy (NCBI): domain Eukaryota; kingdom Metazoa; phylum Platyhelminthes; order Polycladida; family Euryleptidae; genus Prostheceraeus; species Prostheceraeus crozeri. The sequence continues at coordinate 77,362 of CAJQUW010011929.1, read as the reverse complement.
TATGCAGTAGGCTATTGAATGAAATTGTGGACATTGTGATTAAATGAGTTAATATACTGATAAATATCAGAGGCCAATTTTGACAGTTAAATCGCCAACTTCTACTACCTAATCATGCAATAAGCTTATGCATGATTGAATCTAAACTTCGCTGTATGACAAATCAATCAATCTAGGTCAGAAGGATCGACCGTACAGACTTATTTTAGCCTTTAGACGTTGCAGAAAGTTATTTACTCACCTGAGCTTTCGATACCCAAGCAACACAAAACGTGTAGGGAACGTGGCCGCCACGTTCCGAACGTGTCCGAACGTGGCCGGGGATTCATCACGTGTTGACAACGTGTGTGACACGTTGTCAAAACACACAATTGTTTTGGTGAATTCGTGACGTGATGGCCACGTGTGTGACACGTTGTCAAAACACGCAATTTTTTAGTGAATTCGTGACGTGATGGCCACGTGTGTGACACGTTGTCAAAACACACCATTTTTGGTGAATTCGCAACTCGTCTCGCACGTGTCGTGCACTTGCTATTAACACAATTTTTTAAGAAAGTGCCCAGCAAACATATGACGTCATTGTGTCGTCCTATATTGATGTCACGTACTATGAGACGTCTATACAGTATGACCAGAGCGGGATGTCACTGACCTCACATCAAAGACGTCAGAATGACCGCCCATGTACATCCGTATGACCAAACACATGATCAACGAGCCACAATTGCGATGAATTAAGAAATTATGACGTTCCCGCTATGATGAATCATTTCCACTTAAATTGCACTAGCTTTGAGACTAACTTTTTTCATTTCCAATCTCTTTTATCTCGCTCATTCCATCACTTTGTCTCTCTCTCCTCGCTTCTCTTGATACTTTTTCTCTGTCATAATTTCTCTTCTTTTTTCCTCCTCTTATCTTTCTCCTCATTTTTCTTCTCTCTCAGTATTTCTCGTCTTTTCTTTCTTTCTCTCTCTCTCTTGATTTCTCCTCATTTTCTTCCTTCTCTTCTCTGTCTCCTTATTTCTCACCCTTATCTTCCTCTTATTCTTCTCTTTCCTCATCTACTTCTATTTCTTATTCCTTGATAAATTCTCTTCAATTCTCATCTTTATCTTCCTCCTTCATTTCTTTTCTCGCCTCACGTCTCTGAATCTAGCTTTCATTCATTTCTCTCTCATGATTTGTTTTTGAATTGATGTTTATCTTCGAAAGTAAGATTCATCATTAATTTCTACCCATGCCTCTTATATTAATAGGATTCATACTTGGCATCTGAAGAATCACAATTTTGCGACTGCATTTGGAATATATTATAATTACAGCATTTTGATATTATCATACAATAAGGCTTTTTATGGCTGTGCTAATTCGATGCATGGACTGAGTCATCTTTCTTTGGTTTACGCAGCGTTAAGATAAAGCGGTCATTGTATGCCCATCGCTATTTCGTTTCCGAATAGAGGAGAACTGCGCACAGATTATCTCCCCACTACCACCTGAGCGACTGACCTTCATAATCAACGCGTCACCATCGATAATCACATGACAGCGAGAAAGGAAACGTGCAAACGGTCTTCATTTCATTCCTGGCTACTCTGCGCATTGAACGTGATTCATGTCTAACATTACGGCCTTAGTGAAACGTCTGCGACTTAGACCAAATTTTCTTGAACGACGCCTTTATCACCATCTCTTCTTTGGACATTTAGAGGAACTCAAATTCCGCGAACCACATTCGACCTCCACAATCAATTTACAGGTCATTTATTTTGTCTGTTCAAGTTGCCGACTTAGCCAGTGGCGTCGTGCCATTGAGGCCAGAGCAGGCTCTGGCCTGCTCAAGATTTTGAACACAAGAAATTGCCGTCCTATTTTTTCTGTCTACACTTTTCCCAAAGTTGGCCTACCAGCTAACCCAACTGACGACGGCAGAAGCGGTAGGACTAACTCTCTGCTCAGTACATTTCTATCCGCACACCGTCGTCGGATGAAGTGCCATACAATAAACTGCTGCTCTCATTGATGACTGCGCCTAGCCACGGTGCTTTGCCTAGCCGAGTCACAGCGACTGCTCTGAATGAAATCACGTAATTTCTGGCAACTGCACAGCGTCACCATCACCATGAAAACTCGCTTCGGGATTAGCTTGAAGCTATTTTCCCCACAATGTGAGGCGGTTAGACGGACAAGGTCATCTGACTGCACGCAGCCGCATGAAGTCACAAAAGTTGATCTGCTCTTCAATGCGGTCTTATTTCAAGTCTCTGAGTCAGAGACTCTGACTGTACGGCTGCCACTTGTTTGCAACATCATTGCTGAAGACTTAATAAGCTGTCTACGTCGGTCGTCCATGTGCAAGTTACATGTATATCCTCCTCCTCCTAGCAACTTGAACGAAACATATCAATGTACATTTTAACCGAGTTCATTCCACAAAATTTAAGACCGACTTTTGTTTATACACTTTATGCATTGATCTCAGAACCGTGAGCAAGCTTATAAAGTTGAGAGTTTTCTTCCATCTATCTCCGCCGTCCTTTTTCATCGAAACACCAAAATTCATTTCTCCGAGTTCGAGCATATATGTCGGGCATAGAGGAACATGCAACTACAAGAACGTTACAATGAAAATCATCATCCAAGATATCTGAAACATTCTTGGACGAGTCACGACGAATAACATCGCTTCTATGAAATGTGCTGACAAGTGTAAAACGCATCCTGTGAATTTTGTGACCTTGACTCTAATTTTCTTCGACATTATGCTGCAACTGCAATTGGATTGAATGCACAGCTAAGGTATGTCACGAAATTTTAGACACTTCATCGTTTCTACACTTCTATGCAGGCCTATATGTTTGGATATAAGCCGATCATAAAGACAACATCTAATTCATAATTTCAACAATGTTCTTTCATGAAGTAAATGCAGAAGCAAAGTCTTTATCTCTTTTGTATTTCTGCACATGTACATACGTGCGCTGTACATTGCACATGCAAGGGAATGGAAGGGATTACTTAACATATTGAAGAGGAATGTAGCTGAGGTATCGAAAAGTGATTTTCTAGAAATTATTTTCCTAAATGCTAACACCTGTCCTCGCAAAATTTTTCTTGAATCTACACACTTATGATTTTTTGCATATTGTAGCTGAAGCATCGAAAAGTGATTTTCTAGAAATTATTTTCCTAAATGCTAACACCTGTCCTCGCAAAATTTTTCTTGAATCTACACACTTATGATTTTTTGCATATTGTAGCTGAAGCATCGAAAAGTGATTTTCTAGAAATTATTTTCCTAAATGCTAACACCTGTCCTCGCAAAATTTTTCTTGAATCTACATGTACACTTATGATTTTTTGCATATTGTAGCTGTATAATGCGCAATGTCTTTCTTTGATAGCTCTTTCTTGGATGGATGATGGATGGTTTTGTGATACGACAAGCTAGATCGGCTAAGTGCAAATCCACCGCCGTTGGCGAGGATGGAGATGTTGCGACTTCATCGAACAGTATAGAAACGGAGACGGATACCTCTGCCATTGAAGAAACGAATCATTTTATGATACCCAGTCATCGTTTGGAGCGGGATGAATATATCAGGTAGGCTACATTTATTTATGAATAAAATCCTAATTTTGACACTAAGGTTTATTCTTTACATATTGCAGACGTGGTCCTATCCGTCCAGAACTGCAGAATTATCCCAAAACGAATATTAACAATTGGCAGAGATCTTTCCAATCAAAATGGTTTGCTGAACGACCATGGTTCGAGTATAACTGTCAGAAGGATGCAGCAATTTGCTTCCCTTGTCGAGTATTTGGACAGCCAAATTCTGAGCTATCATTTTCCGTTGATGGCTACCGTGATTGGAAAATGGCTCTTTCAAGGAACAGAAGATTTGATAGACATACCAGTAGTAGCCAACACTGTTTCAGCATGGAAAAATGGAATCAATGGAATTCCAGCACACCAGTAGATGTTCAACTAAATGAGCAACAGCGAATTTATATTGAGCAAGCAAAGAAGGACAGAGAGAGTCGAAAGAACATTCTCACCATCTTATTCGATGTGACAAATACAATTTCTCGACTAAGATTGCCTTTCAGAGGTCACGACGAAAGTCCAACCTCATCAAACCGGGGAGTATTTTTGGAAATTGTAAACTTGATTGGGAGGTAGAATGAACAACTGAAAGCACATCTGGAAAAATCAGAGCGAAATCCCAAAGTATGGCCTAGTTATACATCACCAACCTCTCAGAATGAGATGATCCATAGTAGTGCTCAACTTCTTCGCGAAGATATAGTCAAGGAAATAAAGGATGCTGTGTACTTCGCCATATGCCTTGACACTACTCCTGATGCAAGCAAGAAAGACCAGCTCTCAATGATTATTCGATTTGTGAAAGAAGAGGGTGACGTGATTGAAGCCCTGCTAGATACGTCACATGCAGAACACGCTGACGGTGAAAGCCTGTATAACCAATTGTGCTCATTATTGAATAAATATGACCTAAGCATGAGCAAATTGCGTGGTCAGGGATACGATGGGTGTGCGACAATGGCGGGGCAATATCGTGGATTACAGGCTCGTGTGAAGGAACATTGTTCAGAGGCACACTTTGTACATTGTTATGCCCATCGCTTGAATTTAGTAGTTGTTGATACCTGTTCGCACAACGTTACTGCACGTAACTTTTTCGGTGTTGCGCAGAAATTGTACGATTTTATTGAACACTCGACCAAACGACACGGTCTCTTTAAAGAGATTCAAAAAGATGAGCAGTCTAAGGATGACAATGATGAGACGGTGCATCATACAGGTACATTGACGTCACTGAGTACTACTCGTTGGTGTTCACGTTCCCAAAAATTGCACTGTGTTGGCGAACAATATCACCGCAGTTGCACGGACGCTAAATGACATTTCGACAGATGCGAAGTACGACTCAGATACTGCTGGAAATGCAATTTCTCTTCACAATAGCATGAATTTCAAATTTTGTCTCTGTCTAACAGTGTTCGTTGAAATTTTGAAGCTTCTTTGCAATCATCCAAGATAGACATTTCTTCTGCTGTATCCCTTGTTGAAGCATTGATCGTTGCAATTCAATCTCAGAGAAATCAAGAGAAATATGATGAATATTGGGATCGAGCCGAATCAATGGCAGCAAACATTGGCGTTGAAGTTATTGCTCCCCGTCGCAGAAAGGTGTCCTCAAGAATCGATGCAAATTCTGCAAATCAGACCTGCTTTGATTTTAAACAGGAATGTCGCATTGAATTCTACTATGAGGTCATAGATCTCATGCTCAATGCTTTGCAATCACGATTTAGTATTGAACTAAATCCACTATTGAAATCAATACAAGCTCTTGAGTCGCCGTCACTTCAGAATTTGAATTCTTTGTTGACACTGGCAACATTTTATCCCCGTGATATTCCATGTTCAGATACGCTTAAAGCGGAATACCAACTTTTTGTGCACCATTTATCTTCAACGCAAACCGCACCAAATGGCGTGCACAACTTATATTTGTACATGGTAAATAACAATCAGCACAAAATGCTAAAGTTGTACCGCCTTGTACTGACTTTGCCCGTAACATCATCATCTTGTGAGCGTTCTTTTTCCGCGTTGAAGTTTGTTAAAAACAACTTAAGAACCACAATGAACCAGGACCGTCTAAATGACTTGATGGTCATTGCAGTTGAAGCAGCTCGATCCCAGAAGCTATCACTGGCCGCTTGCCGGGACTACTTCTGGGAATTATTTTGCTGAGCGTCGCAAATAGCTTTTCCACTGTGCGAAATCTATCATAAAAGCAGCTCTTTACTTGTGGTCTCTATATGCCTATCTACATGTACCCGTAGATTTAAGATTTAGGACATAAAATTAACTAGGCCTATACAAGAAGAAATCAATTGTATTTACGTGCAAACAGTGTATTTCAAGACCAGTCTATACTTCAAGTTGTAAATCGGTTTTTCTACATTGTAGGTATGAAAGCATTCTGATTACACTTAGTGTTAGTAGCCTAGCATATCAGCAACACTAGGCTTATACAATTACAAGTGTGCAAGCTGCTTTTATGAAACATTTCAAATGTAATGCATGCAGTTTGCATGTAGAGGCCTATACCGGTAGGCCTACATGTGTATTGCCGGTGTATACATACACATAATTGTGTGACGTTTGCTTGTACATGTACGTGTATAACACAGAAATTTCCTATTCTCGTTTTTATTGCTAGATCTAACAATGTAAGTTCATAGCTTATCCCAAGTTTGTGCTTGTGCCATGAAATCCAAAGACGATTGATGAAATCCATGATAACATGCCGATAGATTTTCTTAGAATCATTTTTTGTTGACGTGTAGTTTACCCTCAACCAATTTAATTTTTTGTGCATGAACTGCCTTCATAGCACCGAAATTTGTTTTACCGATTTTTGTGTGACTGAATCCAAAGACGACTGATGAATCCATGCCATGCCAACAGATTTTCTTAGAATCATTTTTTGTAAACGTGTAATTTTCCTCATAGCCAGTTGTACTTTTTATGCTCAATTGTTAGACTTCACAGCACCATTTTTACAAGCTTTTTCATCCTCGTTATTGTTTTCTTGATCATATGAAACACATGCACTACACCACTTCCTTGTTTAGGCATACACAGTGATATTTTGTCTGCATGTAGACCTATGTCTTTTAACAGCATCTGCTTTTTTGAATTGTTTTCGATCCACACCACTAGATTTTGTGAGAGTACCAGCTTATAATACTCAGTAGGTATATTGTTTCCCTTGTCAATCGTGTTTTCGAAGATTGAATTGTTAAATAGCTGAGTTTCAGATATCTCCAAAGCGGTGTGTTGTCTACGTGTATCACGTAATTTTTCAGAGATAATGAAATATAAAACTTGTTTATCTTAACTCTGTTGCTATCACTTTAAACAGTGTAAAAGGGCGAATGAATGAATTAGAATTCAACAATCAGAATAGCAAGAAATAGAAAATTCAAAATTTGTACATTTATAGGCCTACAGGCCCATGGGGGTTGACAGCAAGGGTCACGGTCACGGGTGAAAGTCAATTGTGTGGCGTGGACCCATAAACTTAGATGTCACAAATATGGGCCTGCTCAAGTTTTTGCGGCGCACGACGCCCCTGGACTTAGCTTTTGTCGTTATCATCTTACAAAATTTATTGTGATTTGGTTCACCTCATCTAGTGACTTGACTTTATCTCCTACATTCGTCGCTGAAAACCAGGGCTTTGAGTATCATCTCGTGATAGTTATAGCTAGAGACAAGACAATAGTTTGATGCATTCTGACCTCAAAATGTTTTTGGATGATTAATATAATCAATTGCCAAAGCTTGCAGGTGAGATGTTTATACTCCTTTCATTGCCTAAGTTTAAGTGAATTAACTACATTATGCTGTATTAGTTTATGTTTTATTTAAATTTTGAAGCTTCATGAAATCGCAAAAAATGAAAGAAATATGATTTTGTTGTCAATAAAACGATAGCGTCATCTGATATCAATTAATTTGTTGCGAATTTCTTTCTCTTGAATTCCATCCGAGTAAGATTGCTTTCTCACGCTTAAGATAATTTATCATAATTAGAGGCTGACACACTTCAATCTTGGAATATTCTGTGATAAATGACATTGATCACCAGTCGCGGGAATAATTTAATCATTATTGCTGAGACTACTGTTATATGTACGTGCGTGTACACAATTGTTAATATTTTTGGACTTATGCATACAGTATGTTTATGATTATGTCTGCATCCATTTGTCGAAAATCTATTTTTTCCTACAAGTTGTCACATGAGTGTAATTTGAACCAGTTCACAGTATGTGGATTAGTTTTGCCATGTAAGTCATCATGCAAATTGAATACAAATCCATGTGTCTATGAATTGTCTCATCATCTGTTTAAAACTCTGTTTCATTATCTAAGACGACGACTTTCTGAAATTCTCTGTAAATGTTTTAATGATGTGAAGTGTTTTTTACAATATACTGTGAATGTCAACGAATTGTGCCATTCGAAAGATGTTTTGCAAACTTATGTTTTTTGCGTACAAAACAATATCTTTATTGTGTATTTCAGACAAGAGTCGCTGCCCCACAAGCATCAATACTGAAAATATGAATGGATTTAACCAAATCAATTCAACGAGTTCGTCCATATGGCGAGGGAGAATCTTTTGATCACTGTGTAGGCCTGGACTCATTTCTGAGAGGTAAGTGATTTTTTGCACATTTTTTGTCACTGTCTCCGAATGTTATGGTTTTGCAGTAATGCTATAATAAGCTGCAAATCCTTGGAACATTTCGTGGCAGTATGACGTTGAACAACAATGTTTTTTTTTATTTTTTATGTAAATGTTAAATGTTTACAGGGCTAAGAATTGGTGATCGCGAATAAAGCTATAATTGTAAACTGTAATTAGTAGTTTTATAATGCGAATTAGAAGTGACAAGGTTGATGAGAAGTGCGGAATTCATTTTTGATTGAGGATAAATGTTTAACAAGTACGCTATATTCACTAATTTGATAACTTTGAGAGAAATGAGAGGCACTAGTACATTGAATAATTTCATAATTGACCTAGAATGGGGTAGAAATAAGCGATAATAACAAAATGTAAGCCAGTAGGGGGCTAGTGCTAAATTTGACTAACGTGGCTTTTTGACGTGCTCCGCACGTGGGGAAAACTTTTTGAACGTGATAACTGAACGTGGTATACACTTTCCCACCACGTGTTTAGAACGTGCTCTGACGCGACACTTTCGACGTGTCGGACACGTTCATGAGACACGTGCACTGCACGTGTAGAACACTTTCATGGTTGCTTGGGGTTCATGGGCTGCTTGGGGGCTACCTGACCTCCCCGACAAAGCAGTAAAACTTAAAATTCCTTAAATAGTCCTATTAAGTTGGTATATATGCTATGCAGTAGGCTATTGAATGAAATTGTGGACATTGTGATTAAATGAGTTAATATACTGATAAATATCAGAGGCCAATTTTGACAGTTAAATCGCCAACTTCTACTACCTAATCATGCAATAAGCTTATGCATGATTGAATCTAAACTTCGCTGTATGACAAATCAATCAATCTAGGTCAGAAGGATCGACCGTACAGACTTATTTTAGCCTTTAGACGTTGCAGAAAGTTATTTACTCACCTGAGCTTTCGATAGACTACAGATCAGTCATTTGTCTGGAGTCATATTTCCGGCGTTTTCAGCCAAATCCGATAAAAAACATGCAATAAAATATAATGATGTGTGCAAACAAGCATACTAAATTTTGCGGTCGGTTCAGAGCGACCGAACTAGGTAAAGGGGTCATATGACAGCAGATACTGGCAAAGAATAATTAAATCAAGTTTCTTGGCAGCAACAAGCTTCATTCGAACATTTCCAGTCCAGAAATTCCCGATTGAAATCTCAACAGTAAAATAAGAAGAAAATCCCAGACATTTTCTTAATATAAGATTTTATCATACTACTGATTTCATGCAATTCAAGTGGCTTATGGATCAATTACAATCTATAAAAGATTTAAGAATATATATTATTTTTAGACTTGACAACTAATTGAAATCAGGTCGTATGTCGGGGAAATTGATGATCTTGTCGGGGAATCGCTAATCTTGTCGGGGAAACTGCTATAGGCAACTTAGAGTGCCATGCATTTTCTCTCAAATTCCCCGATAGCATTTTAGTCCGATTTCCCCGACGGGGTGTCGAGCTTCCCCGACGGGGTGTCGGCCGACACCCCTGACACCCCGCTGGCGCCGCCCCTGGCTCTTCACCATCTGCACGAAAGAAGACCACAAATTTAAAATACTACAAGAAGTGAGTAATGTAATGTTCGTCCATTCTTTAAAGAGTGACGATTCTTTTGCAAACTTGTTTTCAAAGTGTTTGTCAAAGCCACCTGATCCGTCATTATAATGATCTTAGGAAGTTGCAAAAAATCTGCATTATATTTCGTGCAAATCATGCTTATAAAGAAATTGTAAACATTTCATCAAATTTTATAAGATCTCAAAATATTTGATTAATTTTCATAAAAATTGCACATATTCAATTAATATTGCCATTAAAGTTGGCTATGTGATAAATGAATAATTGTAATTAGTAATGCTATCAATAAAGTAAAGATAGCCACATTTGTATTTGTTTGCGTCGATGTCATATCCTTTCCATTGGCCCTCATTTTTTAGCTGATATTTCATTTTTTTATTATTGGCCTATCCATATCTAATAAGTTTTAATCAAATAAACATTAAATCAATCATCGAAGCTGATGTTATCAACTATATCACATTTTCTTTGGGTAATTTCCATTTCTTTGCTTTTGGCCCTCGTATCTCTCTCTCTCTCCACTATTTCTCATGATTATGAGCAATGGCATGTCTGTCGTAATTGCAAATAATAATGATTTGTAAATAAACATCATTATATTGTGACTTGGTGATTTACTTTTCATGTTTTCAGAAAATCGATTTACGTTTATTTCACAAAATCCTGTTGTTTGTGCATTACTTTACTGTAGGTATGACTAACTACCAGTGATATGAACAGGCATTTTTTCCTTTCAGAGTCATCTACAGATCTATTTGAAACAAACTGCAAGGAGATCGAACTGACTCAGTCTAAGTTCTTTAACAATGCCCGCGATCGGTATGGTGGAAGGAGAAAGAGGAATCCAGTGATGTCGGCACTCCACCTGTCAAAAAACCACGTGTGTTGGATTCCCACAGTGAATGACTTACACATTGAACGTGATTTCTTCAAAAATATAAAGAAAATCTGAATGCAACTGTTTTCATAACTCTAATCAGGTACGGTTCTCGTGTAGGATTATTTGGATCTAAATTTAAAAAGGGTGCAGATATACTACTAATTAATGAATAATGAGTAGCACAAATAACCCTGATTTTTTTTAAAAAAATTAGACGGTTGAATACAGCTTCGGGTTCTGATCAAGGCTTGCGGAGCTCCACCGCTGGGGTCCCTGAATGCAAACCCCCTGATGTGATTTATCACCGAACAGTAAATGCTGTAGAATTGACGGTTATCTATGGAATCAATCAATATTATTTGAACAATCTCCGTACTGATATGGAAATTATCAGATTCGAGATTTACATAGAACACCTCCCCAGGAGGTTGATAATATGTCAACTATAGTCTATGTTTTGGATTGTGGGAGTTTGAGCTGTTGTGCGTTGCCGTTCCGTTCGCATATTGGAAGTCTGTGTGTGATTATCTAATCGCGACTTTCCCTCTTCCCGTGCTAACTGCATGTGACGTCACTATTGACCATTAGCTGTGAATAAAGCTGAAACTCATATCACATCAAGTATGACATAAGCATGTTCTATTGAGAAGAGAGCACCTTCTTATTGACACGAATTGCTGTTTTTCCTTGCGTCAATACAAGCTATCACGGCAAAGGCGGGAATGAAGCTAATCGACGCGGTGAAGAAATTCTCGGGCGGCAGAGGAGAAGATGTTGAATTCTGGATGGATAAGTTCCTGCTAACAGCCGAAATCACCATTGAGAATAAGGACGAGAAGACCGATGACCGACTGGCGAAAATCCTACCTATCTTCCTGGAGGGAGCGGCCTACACCACATGGAAGCAGATGCCCCCTGCAAAGCAATCCGACCTTAGCGCAATTAAGGCCGAACTCATGCGAATGTTTGGCCGCTCAAAGCTGCGCGCATGGCAAGACTTGAAAGAAACGAAGCTGATACCGGGAGAGTCAGTAGACCTGGTCGTGGATCAGATCAAGAGCGCTCTTGGCGTCATGATCGGCAACCGAAGCGCAGTACCGGAACAACTCGTCTCGTATCATCTCGTGGACGCACTGCCAAAACAAATTGTACCTCAAGTCAAGGTTCAATGTGGAGAGAAGATGGAGCTGTCCCAGATCATTTCCTGTGCTAAAGCCCTTCTGGCGAACCCATCTGAACTTTTGGACATTGCGGCAGCTGGAACAACCAGCGTCGGAACACGCCAACGCTGGGATCCGCAGAGAACAAACAAACCGCGCTGCAGCGGCTGCAAGCGTATCGGACATCTTCTTCGGAACTGCAACACTATCTGCTACAGCTGTGGAGAAGTTGGGCATCTTCGATCCCATTGCCCCAAGTCTACTGCTTCGGGAAACGGACGTGCGGAGGTGGATGTGCCGGATCATGCTGCCCCCGCATCCGCGCATTAATCCGGACGATGTGGATCGATGTACACAAACTGCGAGTGCTGATTGATACCGGCTGCAGCGTTACTTTGCTAGGTGAGCACAGGGCTAAGGGGAAACGTCGCGAGCAGTCTAGTCTGTGTTTAGAGCTGATGAATAAGGACAAGTTGCATACTTGTGGTGCTGTCATGCTCAGGTCTGTTGTGACGGACGATGACGTTGAGTTAGGCCCGGTGAAAGCACATGTTGTTAAACGATTGCCGCTTGATGTCGATGTTGTGCTAGGTTTAGACATTCTATCTCACAAGAGACTCGAACTCAGCTATTGTGAGGGAGAAGTTACGGTTAAGTTCTCCCCAAACATCACCCATGTTACAGCTGCCGTCAGTATCGACGCTGACTGGGCCCCGCAAAGCCTAAGCGTTAGTGATAGCGACTTTACCGCCAGCTTCGTTGAAGGTCGATGGGTAGCTAGCTGGAAGTGGACCGAGGGTGGTAATACCGATAATTTGCATAAAACTCCTATTGACTATGTGAAACCCTGCGATCGGATGGCTTCGATGCCGAAATGAATTCTTGGGTTAGCGAGGGGATACTAGTAGAGTATGACGCCACTCAGCATGGTGAAATTCAGAGTTTTTTGCCTATCATGGCTGTGCTCCAAGATAAAGGAGATGAAAAAAAGATTCGACCGGTTTTAGATTATCGAATGCTGAACCAGGTCGTTAAAAGTTTTCCAGGGGGCTCAGTACCTCTATGTTCAGATAGGCTTCGGGAATGGCGGCAACGAGGGTCTAATTGTTCCCTCTTAGACTTACGTAAAGCTTATTTACAAATACACGTGCATGAGTCACTGTGGGTGCATCAGGCCGTTAGATGGAAAAATGAAATATACTTGCTCACCAGGCGGGGTTTCGGTCTCTCCGTCGCTCCTAAGATTATGACAGCAGTAGTAGATAAAGTGATATCACTTGAAAAGGAATTGAAGGAATCTGTCTCCAGCTACGTGGATGACTTATTCATTGACGAAAGTAAAGTAAGCGTCTCTCATGTCAAAAATCACCTGTCAAAGTGGGGATTACTGACCAAGGAACCCGTTAGCTTAGGGAATCCTGCAGGAGTTCGTGTACTGGGCATCCGAGTGAACGATGACTTGTCATGGCAAAGAGATAAAACTATTCCCACCATACCTTCAGGACAGTGTTCTCGGCGTCAAATTAATGGCATCATAGGAGAGCTGTTAGGCCACTTTCCAGTTGCTGGGTGGTTGCGCGTTTATTGTAGTTTCCTCCAAAGCTTGACTTCGTTAGCGCAGCTTAAGTGGGATGATAGTTTCACGACGCCAGTTATGGATCTCATTAATCAGATGATGCGGCAGATAGCGACTAATGGTGATCCAGTGAGGGGAAGTTGGCCGGTCCCTGAAAATAGTCCTATTGTTGTTTTGGCTGATGCTAGCAACCTAGCTCTAGGTGTTGTCTTGACAGTTAACGATAAGATAATAGAGGACGCTTCGTGGTTGAGACCACATAACGACACTGGACATATCAATGTTAGTGAGTTAGACGCAGCTATCAAAGGGCTTAATATGGCCCTACGCTGGGGTAAGAGAGACATAATTATTAAGACTGATTCATCCACTGTGTATAAATGGTTGACGGCAGTTATCAATAAAACGCACAATGTCAAGACTCGTGCTCTATCAGAAAGACTTATCAAACGTCGACTTGATACTCTAAGAGAGATTATAGAAACCGAAAAAATCAAAGTCGAACCGCACTTAGTGAAATCTGCTGAAAATATTTCGGACAGCCTCACTCGTGTCCCCCAAAAATGGATACAGGTTATGAGAGATCAAGCAGACACAGCAAATGTTCTATCCGCAGCAGTAGCAGAGGGCGCAGATAATCAAAACCGCAACCTCATGGAAATTAAAAAGATCCACGAAAGGTGCCACTTTGGTGTAGATCGAACCTTGAATCTAGCCAAACAGAAGCTAGGAAATTTGGTTTCTAGGAGGCTAGTAAAGAAAGTCGTCCGTAGTTGTGACAGGTGTGCTAGGATAGATCCGGCGGTGAATTTTAGTTGGGATAAGGGCGCCTTCAACACTAGTCCGGTTACATGGCAGAACATAGCAGTTGATATAACTCACTATAATGGGATTCCTTATTTGACTATAATCGACCTTTCATCTCGGTACACTATTTGGAGACGGCTGCGCAATGAGTCTTCATCTGAAGTGTCGATGCAGTTGTCTCAAATTATAGCGGAGTTCGGTCCTCCTAGTTCGGTGTTATCCGATAACGGTACCGTGTTTAGAAGTAGAGATATCTATGAGCTATTCGATAATTGGGAGATTAAACATGTTTTTTCTAGTGGTTATCGCCCGCAAGGCAACGCAATTATAGAACGAGTCCACCGTACTGTTAAGAGATGTGCCAAGCGAGCGAACCGAGATATCGAAGAAGCAACGTTCTGGGTAAATAATAGTAGAGACGGTGAGCGGCAAAGCCCCTACGAGTTAATGTTTGCAGCCACCTCTAAGAAGCCAGGAGTGACTACTGAGCGTAAACACATCCAGCGGGTAGGCCCTGAGCAGGTTGACTCGGAAGAAAGTTCAAAGTATGAGGATTTAGATAGAAATCCCTTCAGTATTGGCGACAGAGTTTACCTGAAGAGTGTTTCGGGGAGGTGCGATAGTACTTGGTCGGGTCCCCATCGGATAACTAGCATCTGTTCTAGCGTAAGTGTTATTCTGAATGAAGATGGCGTTGCACGCCACGTTTCACACCTAAGGCTAGTCCCTGGTGAGGAGTATACGTTAGATACGTTTCCTACATACTCAAACAGTGATGAAAGCGGTTTAAGCGGTGAAGATGATGAGGATAATGAGGCCAGTATTTTACGTCGTAGCATTCGCGAGAGGAAGCCGCCGGATAGATTCGGTGACTTAGTGATGTGGTGTGCGTGTGAGGTCTGTCGACCTGGGGGGCGTGTGGGAGTTTGAGCTGTTGTGCGTTGCCGTTCCGTTCGCATATTGGAAGTCTGTGTGTGATTATCTAATCGCGACTTTCCCTCTTCCCGTGCTAACTGCATGTGACGTCACTATTGACCATTAGCTGTGAATAAAGCTGAAACTCATATCACATCAAGTATGACATAAGCATGTTCTATTGAGAAGAGAGCACCTTCTTATTGACACGAATTGCTGTTTTTCCTTGCGTCAATACATGGATGCATGGCTGAGACCTCATCGTAATTCATGGCTGTACATTTTAATATTTTTGTGGTTTCAAATTTACCCCTAGCATATCTGCTACATTTTTTTGCAAATGAAGTAAAAAGTCCTTTTTTAACTGTCGCATCAATTTTAGGGAGCTGATGCTTCATGACGATTTTCCATTTCATCATTCGGTACCCCAAGGAAAACCCGAACACAAACTCCAGAAATTAGCAACGCGAATAGTTCGGGGCAATCGTTCTATAGCAAAGGTGCCTGGATCGCATGCTACATTTTGAAAAAGTTTAGCCTGGCATTATAGAAATCCGTGTGGTAGGTCAAATTCACACAGCATCTGTGAGCTTCATTAACGAGGTGCACCATGGCCTGGCTTCTTTATTTAATCTTATTGATTCTCCAGGTCACGTTTGCTTCAATAGTGAAGTGTCGGCTACTCTTCGTGTTACGAATGGAGCCTTGGTTGTCGTCGATATGTCGTGTGCGTATGCTGTTGTGCGACATGCTGTGTCAGAGCGCTATCATTTTCGTGATAAGAAAGGCGTCCGCACTATCGAGGAGCTGATGAAAATTCATATTCTATCGATGTTGCAAGTGGGTGAATTGCCATTGATGTATGCCAATGTGAATTTCACCTATTCCATCCACGAGCCAGTTCTCTTGATCAGTGATGTTATCAACTGCGTTTTACCGAGTTAACTGAATACCGTCGAGTTTAACCGAGTTCTAAATTCCATGATCAGGAAACTTAGTTTATTTTACTAAACTGAGCTTTTACGTAACTGAGTATGTTTTTCATAAAACTCGGTTTACTGAATTTTCCTGGAACCGAGTTGTGTGAAAATGTAACTGGGTTTTGGAAGTTCGGTTAACTAACCGAGCTCGGTTGAATTTGTCCAACGATTCAGCGTTGCATCTTAATTATTAAGAGTCAAGCATCCTAAATGAGAGGGAATGTATTTCTCAGAAATCCCGCATCAAGGCAAACACGATAAGAATTACTTCTAGACTTCATGTTTTCTTTTAGACTGTTGAGGTTTCGCTTTTTGAAAAGCATTTGAATATTCTTTCATAAAAACGTATATGATGGTAGAGCCGCAGTTCGATGTTTTATTTGTATGACATCAAATGCTATTTCATTTATTGTTGCTCTTTGGGAAATCATACTGTCTACGTGCATAGACCCCGAGAACCCCCCGTAGAGTATGCATACTCCGCGCAAAAAAATATGTACTAATTCTTACTGTGGAAAATTACTACAGGCATAATGCAAATATAATCATGAGTTGTAGGGAAATTAAATTATAGGCAAAAATGGGTGTTGTGATTTCGGAATGTAAAATTCGACTGAATAATGAGCTTATCTCAATTTGCAAGTTTAGGTACGGGTTATACATATGATTCTATATTTAGGGTTTCTCGCAACTTCATCCTCGTGTAAAATTTTCGGCAGGTCAGACCTAATAAATGACATAATAGATGCTAATCGACCTCCTAAGCAGACATTCTTATCTATAAAGCCTATAGGTACTCGCAAAATATTCCACGTAAACGGTGATTTATTTGCTTGGTGATTTATGTATAGGCCTATTGCTACTTTTACATAATTAATTATTTTGATAATTTTTTCTTAATTGATTTCCCTTGAACTTAAATCCCATATTATTTTTGAACGCCTATTAATTTACATTGGTCCTTTTCGTAGACTTATTTCAGCACAATGAAATACTCATAAGCTTACCGGGCCTCTTTTCAAACACTGAAAATGAAATCAAACAAACCAAGACTTCTGAAATGCTTGCCAATCTAGAAACTATAGAACACGCTGCAAAAAGACTTCACCAGCAAATATCAAATTTATCAAGCGCAATACCAGCGAGGTGGTGTGTGGTAAGCGGCACAATTGTATTTCCTTTCCATAGACTCTATGCCTCCTTCAAAATATTCATCATTAGTAGATAGCCTACTACAAAATTAGCCTAAATTTTGCATAGGCTAGAATTTCTTCTAACTTCCCTCTCTCGCGAATTCAGATCAGCTCTATTGTCATATTACTTCCTAACTCCTCTTGAACCTCTATCCTCGCCCCTGCTGATCTCCCATAAACTATTATACCAATTTTGCCAAACCACACATCAATCGAATGGGGATTCAGGAAAACAGCATCACTTTCATTTTAAAGGTCATCCCTGGGCTAACGTGGAGGTCAAAAAACGACAAATTTCAACAAATTTCCATTAGATCACCATTGAAATCGAAAATGACAACAAAAACTAATGATCCATACACCAATCGAAAGATCTGGTCAAGGTGCCTAATAAAATGATGATTATGAATCGCTACGAGATTACATCATTATATTAGATTAGGTCAAGGGTCCCAAAACTTTTAGTTCAACTCAAATAGCACTACAATCACGCATCTTAATATTTAGTATCTGCAAGTGAAGAAACCGCCTAATTCGGTGAACTTTTATCGAGACGCTGAGGCTAAAAGCAACATGATTCTAAAAGTTTTCAATAATTGCTGATTAGATGCAGAACTAAAAAATAGAAAAAATAGAAAAAAATCATTTTTGAGATTTGAATTTCAAATTTCAAACATTCATGCATAATAAGCAGATAATTTCAAATTAAAAATTTTTGCATTTGTGAATTTCTTTATAGGAAGAATCCGTTATGTAGTCTCAGCCTATTTAATCAAGAATTGATATCGCAATATACATGTACATAATGAAATCAGTATTACAAGCATTCAAATTTTAAAATGACTCTCACTCCAAAAGTACACGTGCTAAATATATTTTTCTTCTATCAAAAGTTGGATAATACGTTGAAAGGAAGCCATTAGAATTCTGGTGACCATAGCTTGCTTGGATTATACCAAAAAAATCGCCAGGGGGCGAAAAATGCCGCTACTGGCCGAGTGAACCATCTACTGGCCGAGCTTTCATATATTCCACAGCGATTACCAATTTTTCAGCCATTTCGTCGAACCTTGCAGCACGCATTCTACCAGACTTGTAGTGACTTCGTTCAGCGACTCATGTTGTGTGAATTCTTTTTAGAACTCACAAAACAACATCTTTATAGAGTAAAAACTCATTCCACTAATTTCAGAGTGTTCACTTTCTTTTAAGTGTTTAGCTATCTTATAACCATTCCATTTACCTTGAAGGCCGTCATTCAACACATAAATTGACTTCCACATTGACTTCATGTAGACATCGATAATTTTCCCATAAGCAAGAAATTACAAATCAACTGCTCAAAGTATTGTGATGCATTATGTATGCAACATATACAACATGTAAAACTATGAAAACAATTCAAATCCAAAATCGTCGAATATCGTAAAAATCAACATATCTAAGAATTTCTGAAATTGTTGGTCATTCGGTGTAGGTGTACGTGTTAGTGTTTCCTCCGGAGTTAACCGCGGTGTAAGTGCAAGTGTTGCAATGATATGAACTCAGGTGGAGTAAACACTTACACCCGGAGTAAACTCACGAGTTAACTCCGGAGCAAACACCCGGTGTGGAGTTAACCTGAACCTAGGCAATCGAACTCTTTTCAATCACAACATTTGCGATAATCGTTGCATTTTGCAGCAGGAAAAAATCTTAAATTTTAAATCATTTACCGAATGAATTATATGAAAATGCATATTTCCAGCATCAAATCGCACTGTTGCATACCTCTTGTCACCATGCAAAAGTTAACCCCTAGAGTTTGTCGAGTTCATATCTGGTGCAAAGTGTATAGTGGTAAATTCTGCATATTGAGTGAAATTGAAATGCTAATGAAATTTTTCTCATTGGGCTGCAAAAGTGTACTTGTCAACATAATGAAATTATAGAGCGCTATCAGATTACATTTCGCAACCACCAAAATGTCATAAATTGATGTATTTTAAAGAAAATTCCTTTTTTCAGGATATTTTTGCATGATGAATGAAGAAATTGCAATTTTCATCAATGTTCTATCAAAACTCTCAATATTAACGAAAGCATGTACAATTTTGAATCAGGGATGCGGTGTCGCAGTCCGAGTCCTATCATTTTTATCCTAATTACTCCAAACTGTAATTAGGCCCAATATATAATACATGCAAATTATTTATCCTCGTGCATAGGTGTCACTGTCTTGATGTCAGCTTCCCCCATCAAACAAAAGTGTAGAGACATCAGTGCATAGAAAGTTTGTATTAGTTTAAGGAATGAACCGTGATAGTGAAAAAGGTTTGTCGCTTCACTCGGTGATTTAGTAGAGAAGACAAGCGTTCCTAGCCTCGATCACACATATACACCAAAGGTCATATAAGAGACAAAAGTAAAATATTAGTTTGTTTGAGAACATTGCCTCTTACCCTAACGTCAATCGTGTGTGATGGCTCCTCCAAGCGCATATTAAAATCGAAAGTGTACTCATATTTTTTGAAGAAGGGGGGAATTTCCTGCCTGGCAGAGACAAGAGAAAAACCGCGTGAAGCACACATCAACAAGTGATGTGCAAAGTTGATAAACTTTTATAGGAAATGATTGATTTGATACAGCAAAATGATCACTAAAATCAGGCTCAGGTAAGTGCAATCAACGATCTCGACTTGCAAGAATCTGGAAAATGGAAACAGGTCTGTCCACCTGCAAGCCTGTCTGGGTCATTCTCCAGAAAACGACAATATCTTGTTTATCTAATGCTAAAAAATAAAGGTCAACAATTGTCAAACTTTTTTATTCCTAAATAATTGCTATGCTCCCTAGTTTACATTTTGAATGATATCCAGAAACAAAATATGTTACATCTTGAGTAATGAGTTATTATTGCGTAATCTGGTGCGTTCCGGAGTTGACATCATGGACTGTACTTATCTGAAGTTGACATAGGGCCTATACCATTCTGCCTCATGGTCATTGATGGGTACATTGAAAGTTATAATACATGCAGTGTACATGTACATAGAAATAGAAATAGAAATAGAAATATATTTTCCACCAATACAAAATCTGTACAAGGATCGTTACATTTACATATACTCGTAGATAAATACATTTATCTATAGTACATTTATTACTTTTACAAAATACTAAATATAATACAAATACAGATAAATGTAGAGGTGGGCGGGGCCAGAGCACTGTGGGACAGTAGGAACCTAGCCCCGCTAACAAAAGTTCAGATTAAAATTACTCACATATCAAAATCATTTACATCATACATATAAGCATATATTCTAGATACTCTCACACAAGGTATGTACAGCCAAACAACAGGTCAGTGATCGTCATACAAGATACATACATGAAAGTCCACATACACATATACTTACAAATCACATACTTGGGCTATTATATGCCAATGTCCGGGATACAATATCAGGGTTGGAATAGCATTTGATATTTTCCATTCGCACACTATCATCTCTCTTAGTTACCTCAGATATTGCAACTTTCGTTTCTGTTAGTATTTGCTGACTAGTATTTGTTTAAGCTTTTTTTGGAACTTATCATATTCTCTTATTTCTTTAATGCTACGAGGAAGTAAATTCCATTCAATCGCTGAGGCAAAGTCAATACTACGTTGCCCTAAGCTTGTCCTATGAAATGGTATCTGGAGGTTAACTTTATTTCTTAATGAGCTGCCACTCTGGGGTTTGTGGATGTTTCCAAGAAAATGCGGTAAATCATCGACCTTATAAATCATCTTATAGCAGAGACTCAGCATTTTGTAGCGATACATATCGCTGACCGTTAATATTCTATGTTTCGTCATGTGTGAATCTACTTCATTGGCCTTAACTCTAAATATAACTTTAAGTAATCTCCTTTGAAGTTTTTCTAGTTTAATTATGTTACTTCGTTTTCCTTGGTGAAAGATAAGAATGCAATAGTTTAATATACAATGTATATTGGCAAAATATATCTTTAATAGACATTCTAGTGGAAGGCATCGTCTTAAGTTGTAAAATATAGGTAAGAATTTTCTTAATTTGGTATTAAGTATCGTATTTGCATGTGAAGTGAAACTCAAATTCATGTCTATATGTACACCCAATAGTTTTAAGCAATTTACTCTATTAATCTTTGTTTGGTTTTGGTACAAATCCTGGTCTATTTCTTTAGAGCGATGGGGATGAATTATCATATATTCCGTCTTGCTATCATTAAGACGGATGCCATTTGCCTTACTGAATTTTTCCAGTGAGTCTAATCTGCTTTTTGCCGTGGAAAAGAGACTTTCTAGGCTTCTGCTCTTAAGTATAAGAGTGGTGTCATCAGCAAATATATTCAATTCGTCTTTGGGGAAAATGTTATGCATATCATTAATGTAGATAAGAAATAGAAGAGGACCTAAAGTTGAACCTTCAGGTACTCCTGTTTTGGTATATAATGCTTCAGAAAGAACACCATTTACTACAGTCTGATGACTTCTGCTGTTTAAATACGACTTGAACCAGTCTAAGGTAAATCCCCTTATTCCTATATGCTCTAACTTCTCCATTAGTATGTCATGTCTTATTATTTCAAAGGCCTTCCGAAAATCTACTGATAATAACGTTATGAATTCTTTAGCTTCTACTGCTGTATATATTCTATTCATGACGGAAAGTAGTGATAGCTCTGTTGAGTGATGTTCTCTGAAACCGAATTGATTTGGACTGAGCAACTCTATTTTATCTAAATAACTGTATAATCTGGAGTGTATAACCTTTTCGAGAATCTTGTCTACGTAGCTAAGTAAAGAGATTGGTCTGTAATTGTTTATGTCCAATCTTGATCCTTTTTTATAGACTGGTATAATTTTGGAGGTTTTTAAAGTAGTTGGCATGTTACCATCACGTACTATTTTGTTTAAAATGTAAGTAAGTCTATCGATCACATGGTCCGGACATAGTTTAAAGATTTTCATTGGTATTTTGTCATTTGTAGTTTTTTATCATTCATTTTAATTGGTATGTCTTTTATTTCTTTTGACTCTATTTCTCTAAAGAAAAAGGACTTGTCTATGTGCTTTCCCAAATATTCTGCGAAATCGTTTCTTTTGCTAGGTTGAGTTCCATACAGTTTCCCAACTTCGTTAAAATGGGAATTAAAAGAGTTACAAATTCTAGTCGTGTTGGTTATCATTTCGTAGTTATTTAGTATTCGAATCATTGGTCTGTCTGACGACTTTCCTAATAGTTTATTAATAAATTTCCAGGAAGCTCTGGAGTCACTTTTGCAGTTCTCAATTATATTTCTGTTATACTCATCTTTTTCTGTTGAATAAGTGCTTTATAACACTTATTGCATTTATGATACCGTTCTTTATCGGAGCAGTTTTGACTGACCTTGTACACTTTGTACAATTTTTGCTTCTTATGTAGTGCTTTTGTGCAGGCACTGTCAAACCAGGTCTTACTGTTTGCTTTCTTCTTCGATAAGCGTATTAACGGGAAAGCTTCCTCAAAAGCTTCATGAATTTGCTTTTGGAAATCTTCATATAAGTTTAGAGAACTTATGTCAGCGTGTCGGTTATTGAGAAAAATGCAAGAATTTAGTATCTCAATGAATTTCAGTTGGTTGGACTCATTATATATCCTTATTAAGGGCCTTTCGTTTTCATACAAGTTCGCTTTCAACCTATTTAAATGTATAAAAACATATTGGAGTCTATGGTCAGTGATATTTAAGTCGACATTGCCGGAGAACACTTTATTTCCAACAATATTTCTATAGTTAATGAAAATTTGGTCAATCAAACTAGTGGTTCCCGTAGTTGAACTCCTTGTATATGAATTGATTGTAGGATACAATGCATATTCTAATAATGAGTCATAAAAATCTTCTACATTGGTATCATTATCATATTTCATTCTACACAAGTTCATATCACCCAACACTGCAAAAACATTTGTGGTATTATGGTTTCTTAGCCATGTATTCATGTTTTCTATGAAGTTCTTTGCATTCTCGGATGGTGATCTATAAATTCCTATTATAGTTTGACATTTTAGTTTGGCGTAATCGAATGTGATACTAACTGAATCTGCTCCTGGCAGGGCTAGGATCGGTTAACCGGTTAACCGGTTACACTCTCTCTTAACCGGTTACACTTTCTCTTAACCGGTTAAAATCGGTTACGACGTTTCATTAGATTTAACGTGTACTACACTACGTGTATGATGAAATCCGATTGAACTAAAGATTTTACACTGGTTTCATGGTTGCTCATTCATCCTCATCCACAATCCATTCAAACTCATTCATTACATTTCGCAATCCTTTAGTCGTGCTGCTACGTACACATGGTCAGTATATTTCAACAATTTTATTAGGTTGATTTACAATAAGATTATGTTAACATTTATATTTTCAATTTGATGTAATCTAAGTAACATCAGTCCATTTAATACTTATAGTGGGCCTATGCATAGAGTGACCTATTTAACTGCGGAAAGTCTTACACCATTTGTAGTTTTAACCTAAAAAGTGGTGAATAGGATAAGTTAGCAATAATAACACACAGACGACATCGCATAGGCTATATATGCCAATAAAAACTAACTCACTTTGAATTGAGTTGGCAAAGAATATAGGGCCTACATGTAGCCGTAGGTGTCACTTGCAAAATCGGTTTCTATTGAAACAACCACTTTGGAAATAACATTCGTAAATTTGGAGATGTAAGCTTACTTATCAAGTGGACAATAGGATAGATAGGTTTATTAAGCAGGATTCATACAGAAGCACTGACTATTATACTAGTAGAAATAGTAGAAACCAAAACTAGTACGCTAACGATTGAAACATAGCGAGTAATAAAAATGAAATAATAATAGGCGTTTTTTGGAAGGAATGACAACCGTCCTTTACAGCTACAATCATCGTTCATACAATGAATTGCAAGCGATCCCTGAAGTTATCGATGATCCAGTTGACGTATCCAGTGGATTATCCAAATCAGCCAGACTGTTAATGATATGGTTAAACTTCAGAGTATCGAAGACTTTTGAATAGTCGTAGGCAGCAACCACAACATTATCAATTGAACTATCATCTAAACGTGAAGTTCTGTATTCATGCAATGAAATCACAGCACTGCAAATGGAAGAATTAGGTCAAAACCCAAAGTGGCAAGGTCCGTAGTTTTTGATATACCTTGACAACTAAATAAATACCGGGAATCCTCCTCTAACCGATTTTAACCGATTAACCGATTTTAACCGGTTAAAAATATAATCGGTTAACCGGTTACAAAAAAATTAACCGGTCCTAGCCCTGGCTTCTGGTATAAAATCGCAACCACTGTCTATTAGCGAGATAGTTTCTTTACGATAGAATAATACTACTCCTCCCGACCTATTTAATTTACTTGAGTACACTATTCCGTAGTCCGGAAGTGAGTTTTTGTACATATCTATGTTATTTATCCAGCATTCACTTAGCACTATTACGTCAATATTTTTTGGTATAGTTTTAAATACGTGTTCGAATTCTAAAAAATTACCTTTTAGCGACCGTATGTTCATATGAACTACACGCAAGTTGCTCTTATCTGCCTTGCAAAATCTTCTAAATTCTTCTATGTCACTTAGATCCTTGCATGTCAACAGTCGCTATTTGTGAAATATTAATTATTAGACCGATTTCTATGATTCTACTCTACATTGTGTATTCAGCGTGCAATGTAGCTCTATTTAGTGAGTACTTTTGAAATGTTTTCACTTTAGTTATTCCCCGATTCCTCCTCAATATATCGTGTTCGAGATTTACAACAACGCACCGGACTATATCTATTCAGAAATAAAAACTTGTGCCCTGACTTTTCTTGACTGTAGGGCTACTTACTGACTATACAAAGATTTCGGAACTGTTGAAAGATGCACATGCGCACGGACAATCAGGAATATTGACACTTATATAAACTTGCTGTAATTATGTCTATACCTAAATATAAACTCAAGTCTATTCTTTCATGCAGATGCGAAAACCTACTTATGTAGGCCTAAGGACAATGGGCCTAACTTCATAAAAAGTTAGCACGTTTCAGACAAAATTTATGTAACAAGATTGCGCTTCGGAATTAGTCCGGGACGTATTTGCCAACATTAAAAGTAAGATATTCAGGAGGTGTAATAGAACATCTCAAAAGTTGCTATACAGAGTAGGCCTGCGTAACAATTGGAATAAATTAGCGATATATTAGCATGCCGGCATAGGCCTATGTTATAATTTACAGTCACCAGTACATGCGGCATATTTTCAATATTTGTTTATTATCACATAGAAGACATTCTAACATGTGAAAATGCTTTACATAGATTAATAAGATACGCAAAAACACCAAAGAAGAATTCCAATGCTTTACGAAAGATGCTGAAAAGTGAAGATTAACTTGGATTGAATAAATTAAAACGGCACTGACCAGAAAACTGAAATTGAAGCTCGTTAGCCTTTAACATTGAATCTGAGAAAGTGTGCTAGCTCTAGCTGAAATATGTTAAGTCCTATAGTAACATCCGGATAATTCATTTTGAAAAACATCAGTCTCCTATTTTTCACATGGCATTGTTGGCATCTATCCCTTGAGGTCATGTGGTACATCATCAGGCCTACTCTTAGATCAAAACTGCGTCGTGCCTCTTGAATGACGATTTGAAGATGACTCTAGTCCTGACACTTCAATTTTCTAGATTTCCTATAATGGCTGATCTTTTTCTCAGTATTCACTTTCTAACACGAATTTTAGGCAATAACATTCTTCTTTGTTATTAATCACTCTTGACGTTAGCAGTAGCCTTGAGCTGTTCGCAACATTTTTAGAGTCTTTGGTATTGCAAATATTTTGGCACTCCCGCTATGGATTGCTATTTTCCTTCAAATTCCATCTTGCAAGATTATGAGATTGCTTTATATTCATTGATCACACATTGCCTTTTCTTTTCGCTTTGTTTTAGAACCGAATCATGCTTAAATTACACATAATGATGGTGAATAATGATCATGTGTCAATAGATAATATCGTAGATAAAGTTCATAAATTTCAAAGTATTCAATTGTGATTTGTCGAAGATCCTTCTAAATATCTTACATTACGGCGTATCTGTAACTTTCTCGTAATAACTGAGTGCATATTCAGACATATACGTCAGATATTCAGAGTGGTCCAAAACCAAATATTTCTGTATTTAGGAATTTCAGGTTAATTAACAATATGGAATTGACCAGAGTTCATCAGGATAATTTATAATTTCAGTTCATTGAGCATAGACGACGTCTAAATTCTTCATTGCATATTCAAGTTGATCATGTCAACTACGGAACGCTGATTGTCAACTCCGGAACGCCACGCCTGTTCCAGATTTGACAATCTACAACATATTTTTCTTCAAAGTGAAAGCAGCCGAATCATTTTTAATCTAACTATACCATAACTGATCAGTACTCATCAAAGCAAAATTCAGGACCATAAGATTCGGCATTGATTTTTTTTAGTCTAGATAAACAAAGCGTTCCGTAGTTGACATTGAAAAAAAGCACGTGCTGTTAGGGCAAGAAGTTTCCAAAAGAGCTCAAATCTGGTGATGTGCACATTCCTAAAAGGATATAAATATTTAGATTATGTGTTAAAAATCATGGAGATCATCTTTATGTTGTAGGAAAAAATATGTAATAAGCATTCCGGAGTTGACAGGGTGTAATAGTTTTTCGTTACAAGGACAAAAATATATTTCTGTCAAAATTCAAAAGTTTGGGAGAATTTTCGATATTCATTCAGAAGAATATCTAGCACGTTGTAACTACCTGGATGAATTACATTTGTGAATACAATTTCATAATTCTTGAAATGCATGTGTATTTAGCGCCCAATACAAAATTTGCACGCAAAATAACGTAAAAATACGTCTAAAACTATCATAATCAAGAGCGTCGCAGGTAAACCATGAAGACTTTTGAGCTGAAACTTTACGTTTTACAATACGACAGAGCACACAACCACAGCTCTGTTTCAATTTTGAAGATGTGTTACACATAGATTCCACTTTTCTAGAGAATGACCCGTCTGCTCGTTTACCCACACTCCGCCATGTATCCGAAAGTGAATTTCGTGTACGCCTACTTGATCGCACCCACCTAGGCTATACCGGACCTCTTCCTTGTACGCGGAGCCGGTTGCTTGCAATGAGCTATCAGCTACATAGGAAACTTTAAAGCGAATTCAACCGAATTATTAATTATTATATATTAATTAATAATAATATATTAACATATTAATAATTTATAACATTATATTACAATTAATACAATACAATATAATACAATTTATATTAACATAATTAACATATCAATAATATATATTAATTATGAAGCCAAAATGAATATAAAACAGTAAATAAAGTTATGCGACAGCGATTATCACAAATCCAATTCAGTCGACTAGAAGTGCATGAACCGGGGACGTGGATACAGAAGCTGTACGTACACTCACTTTAATCCATGCGGCACGCATCACCCTAAAACTTCAGCTTGGAAATTGACTGCGTGAAGATGGTTAATTACAGCTTAACTCTGATCGGCAGTCATAGCACACGTCATCAGCAACTTGATTAATTATCCCAACACTTTGTAATTTCATTGAATATTTTGTAGCATTCTTGCAACTTAGTTGACATTTGGCTTGTCCCATTTAATGACCTACTTGCAATAGAGGAATAATCTGAATGAAGTTACACCGATAACTTCGGATACCTACGGGAACAGTCGGAGAAGTTTAGCAATTTGACAGTAAAAATTTAGAAATAGTCACAACGTTTCAGTAACTCGTTCGCCTAAGAAATTACCAATCTTTCCGTTATTAAACTGCATAGGATCATGTAAGCATAGACACCTTCAACAATGCGATAATAACTCACGCTCCGTGAAGCTGGTTACATACATATATAAGTATAAATAATATATATATAAGTACAAGGTAGATAAGTATAAACCTAAGTTAAACAACCGGGCTGAGATGGAAGACTACAGAGATTACTTATTTTGCTAAAGTCAATCTATAGACCCTTTTCAATATCGATATCATTTTGAAATTTGTACTTAGTTCAAGTTATGAAATCATCATAACTCCTTTTTATACTCCCTCATGATATTGACCGGTGGTCAGTGAAGTAGGCCTACGCATCGGAGATTAACATAAATTGTCTAACTTGTAAACATTTTACATTTTCTATCGAAAGAAACAAATTTTCTAATTCTTTTAGACTGCATAGAAAAGATACTCTTGCTTATAGAATCCATCGTTCGGTCAGTTTGCTCCGGAATCGTAATGAGAATGATAAAAATGCACCCATTTTGTCTTGTTGCATGATGAGTCTACTGCTTTTGTCTACTTTCGGGAAATTGAATAAAAAAAATGATAAGTTTTTCATCCCGTCAGCATGCACGTGACATTTCAATTTTATGAAAACGCTGACAAATGTCTTTCATTCAAGCATAACCGGTTTATCCTCAGAGTTTACATCGACATTGTAGTTTACTCCGGGGTTAACTCCGAGCTCGGGTAAACGGAGTAAACATTAACACTTACACTTACACCGGACATGAACTGAACTAGCGGCTACTATTCGGTGACAACCAATTTATTGATTTCAGTAACGCAATTAAGCAATTGCATGTATTCGATGATAAACAATCAATTAATGATAAAATCGGTTCCAAGTATAAATTACAATTGATAATAACTTGAAAGCAATGCAATAGATTTTATACAATAGGCCTTACCTACTTGTATTAAAAATCTATGGATCGCTCCAAATCTAGTAATGTCAGATGGGTCTATAATGACGATTCAATCCCAATGTCCGCAGAAATCAGATGAAATAATGTATCTTATTGCATCATGGTTGGTTTTCATATGGATTTCTGACATGGCATATAATGCTGACTGATTTCTTTCTGTCATCTTCAGATAATTTTAGAATTTGCACACTACTAGTGAATAATATCTCACACGTTGCTCTAACGTAATAGATTGCAATGGTCTGATGAAAATTTTAGATGTTTACTCGTACATCTTTCAAGCGACATTTCTCATTACATACAATTGCATACTATGTAATACAGCTAATCACTGCGAAATAGCGATTGGATGCAGTGCATTGGCAACGCATCTATTTTAAGAAGTTTTCTGATATAAAACGCGCCACGATATGTCATCCGCAACGAAAGTTAGTTTAAATTCTAGTCACAGCAACCATGGGAGATCTCTTGAATGCTACTCTTATAAACAGGGTAAAAGAGAATGTTAGCGGCAAAGAATTGGAAGGCAAGATCGTCGCTCTCTACTTTTCCGCTCACTGGTGCCCTCCATGCCGTGGATTCACTCCGATATTAAAACAATTTTACGAAAATGCGAAGAAGTCCGGTGGAAATGTCGAAATCGTCTTTATCTCTGCTGATGGATCTCAAGAGGAAATGTTGGATTATTTCTGCAATCATCATGGAGATTACCTGGCATTGCCATTCGGCAGCGAAGTATCTGAGAAACTGGATGCCAAGTACGGTGTCAGTGGTATTCCTTGCCTTATCGTCATTAAGCAAGATGGCTCAGTTGCTGTTCCTAACGCTCGAGGTGCTGTGCAATCCTGTGGAGAAAATGTAGCCGAGGTGCTGAAACAATGGGAGGAAGCTTGCAAGTAGACATTGAAATTCGAACTTTTCTCTCGTATTCGTAGGTAGGCATACAAAATATTCAGCAAAATATTCACCATAGCTGCCGTGGGGACGGTATGGGACAGCAGATGCAAGTATTTGCAGAAGGGGATGTCATTCTCATGGAAGCCTCATAAGTTCGAATTTGAAAAATTTGTTATAATTAGATTTTACATTGTAAGTGTAAAGTAGATCAACTTAGGACATGTGTATTGCATATCCTCCAACGCTCCATTTGGCTAGTTCAATGGTATACTTGGTTAGTTTACTTTCCCTTTAAATTTCAATAGTTATCAAAAAGGGAAATATTTATTAATTCTTATCAATTCATCAATATTCATCATCTGTGATATCCTATAGCTGAACTAATGTCAGGCAGCTGATTCGAGCATTCCAAAAACATCTGTCATTCTTAAATGATGGTGCATAACTTTCGCCCAGCAAGCTTGATGCGCATTGGATTAATTGATCAATGAAATATAAAATTGAATTTTATTTTTAACTGCAGAATCTTTGAGGATCTGTCGAGATCCTTTTGAAATTTTATCGAGATGGAAAAGTCATCCCCACAGCAGCTTATTGGTTACACGTACATGTACGAGTACGTATGAGGACGTGATGACATGATAGCAACTATATGTCATTCTGAGAGATCATTCATTTAAAACATGTGTTCATATTCATCACTTTGCATCCTTGCATGTATTCCAATCCATTTATTTTTGTGTATTTAATGTACAATGATGTACAATGATGTACATTAATGTATAATGTGTATTTTTTGTGTACATACTGTACATTTTCAAATAAACGGTCATGCATTTTCAACATTAAAGCGGAGTTTTCTGAAAATATTAATCACGGAATTCTTGGAGATCATAGAGCCTACATTTTGTCAAACACTCTTCTTCATTGATTTATTGATAGATCTTGTCGTCTATGAGAAAATGAAGCATCATGCGATAATCATCATTTGTGAATGCAAAATCATTTATTTAAATATCAACAATTCAATTTTTGACTGCTTCTAGACTTTTCAAATTTTGAAATCATAGAAATTATAGGCCAGCTTCATATCGACAATCATCAAATACAAAACACATAGGAAAGCAGACACGTTTTCACACTTCAACTGAACTATCAAAGAAGAAGAGCTGATTAAAGGTTTTCATAGATTTGTATATACGAGCGTAAGTGGTGAGTTCGTTTCAACCTAGCCTTCAGTCAACCCCTGCCTATTCGCCTATGACACGGTAAACAAAATATGAAGTTCAAAATTGGAGCTATTCAAATCCAGATTTAACTAAGATAAAATGAATTGTACAAATCTAAATAAATTATTATCAATTGGTTGAAATCGGAAAGAACTTGGAAAAGAAAAGGAATCACAACAATCTTCACTACCGTGAAGTATGGATACTTCAGACATCGCTAACTCGCGGGGTAACTTGCAACAGACGAGTTTAGCGACCTCTGGTAATCAGTTTATTTGATGGAGTGAATCCACATGTGAATTATGCACGAATACCTGAAATGTGTGACACTCAGTTTCGACATTATTCCATTTCCTTGACTATGTATGATATAGGCCTATACTTTGTCTCAGGTCTTATGTTATGTTTGATATCTAATTTCAACACTGAAATTTAATATTTGTCCCGGTGCATTGATTCCTCACAGTATAGTCAGATTAATTGTTGAATTGTTTATCAATGGGGTTTCGAATGGACTATCCCGATAAATTGCAAGAAAGTTCAGAGATCATTGTTGATGTGTGTCATGTGTCATGTGTCATGTAGACATACTTTCATGAAATTTGACTCCATAGGCCTGGATGAAATTTTTGGCTACGCAATTTTCTTGGCCCTATGTGTTCTTATAGCTGTAATAATATCATTCCACATTTTGCAATGTACTACTTGTACTCATAATAATTGACTTCGAATTGTGTTGCTGATGTGCACACAGTTGAACCTTGAGACAACTTTCCATAAGTAAGAAATACTTATATTTTTGTAATTTGTTTTCACGATGCACTCTCCTGATGCATTAAGTAATAATGTACACTAGTTAATAGTGTACATAATGTAATAGGCGAATTTGCTAAGAGAAATAATTTTATCAGGAGTTTATCAGAAAGAAGACATGAATTTAATGATGACAATTGATGAGTTTTGACAGCTATATGTAGACTGCTCCTGGCATCATTGGCGGCTCGTCCATTCGCGAAGGCGGAGCACATTTCCGCTCTAATTCATAATTTCAAAATTATTTCATTTATGGTAAATGAGGATGAACGATCCTTAGTTATGTCAACACGAAAACACGTTCTCTGCGCTTTTCACAGCCTGAGTAGAAATAATCCGAAAAAATTGACACTGCTTTCCTGCTATTAACGGATTTTAGCTAGACGTCATGAAGATGAAGCATCAAATTGTGACTTCATCATTTTAACAGCTATGTGCAGATATTTTCTGTGAACTTTTGCGCTTATTTTAGATGCTTTAAACGGTATACAGTTTGTAATGCACTTCTTCAACAGAGATGTCAAAATAACTTCAATGAAATAGTTGAATAATCAAAGTAATTAAGTTAAGCTCACATTGAAGCAGGTCCCAACTACCCTACATGGATAATGAGCACATGGCTAATGCCCTAAAAAGTAAGCTCATATTGTAGGTGTGAACTATTTTGATTATTACTAAACTTAACAAGTTACGTTAAATTGATTGTGTAAAAATGAAAAAAAATTTGAAAACTCTACCTCTAAGAACCATTCTTGAACTCACATGTGACGTTTTCTAATATTGTCTATAATGACGTCCACATTGTTATACAAATGTGGTAAAAGAAGACAATGTACAAAGAAAAGGCAAAATCAGCTACTGTGGATCATGCGATTGATGAATGTCCTCCGCTATTCGCACTGTAATAGTCTTTCTCTGAAACCGGTGCAGGTTCCATTTTTGGTGTGCAGTTACAGATGGTAATCGGCGGGGAAGGTGAAGGTGGGGCACATTGAACCAAAACTATATATTGTGGAAACTTAAGGCTTTAAGACATCGCTTGTTGTAACAAATAAACATGATTCCCTTGATAATTTCAATTGTTTATGCTATCCATCATCATTTTCACAGAATTTCCAAAAATTTCAATGAAAAAGTAATTTTTCAGAAAATCAGAACTTTTGTTCTAATACAACCAACAACTTGCGTGTATTTTCATTAGACAGCATTTTTCTCAAGTATTCCTTAATCAATTTCGTTAATCTACTATTCAAAATCTATTTGAGTGCAGCCTTATTTGCACACGAACACGTTTTTGAAAAGTTGACGATGTGAGGCACCGGAGATGCAACCGATCGCCGGTACGGTATGGAAAATCGGACCGCCATGCCGGTGTAATTCCGTTCCCGTCTTATTTGAGAAATTGCACTTGTCGTACAAAGCAGGGATGCGGAGTCTTATCATTTTGACAGGACTCCGACTCCGGGGGTTGATAGGACTCCGGCTTTTGATAGGACTCCGACTCCGCATCCCTGGTACAGAGTCCTTGACTTAGAGACAGTTTTTTGTTATTAAGGCCCAGTTAGGCATACGATTATATAAACGAATTTATATGGCATTCGGACAAAGCTATTATATACAAAGAGTTGAGCTGGAAGTCTACGCTTTTCACTGCTTGGCTTCTTGGTCATATGCTTTTTCCATCAAATCGAGTGTAGTTTTAAATAGAGACTTCTGAACAGGTGGCTGTTCTTGGCATAGGAATGCCAAGATGAACGAGTTGCGATACAGCAATAGACAACTAGTGATTGGCAATCTTGATCTGGGATACACTGCAAATCTTTTATCTTTGCGCACTTACTTTTACTAGGCCTAAGCTGACATAAATTTGCGGAGAACCGGAAAAAAGGCGCAATTATTCCGATCAGTGAAACGCATTCGCAATGGGTCCCTCATTACTGCCTTGTCATCTGAGCAACGCGCTTGGTATGTTATTAAGCCTAGTATAAGTGATGACGTTACTCCGTATAGAAGATTTGTCCATAGACATGTGCTACCAATAGCAAGACCTAAAAGTTTGACTGGATTTCTTGGATGCCTATCTTGATTGTTAACTTTGAAAGGTTAAATAGCCTCGCTCAGCATGCAGGGAGTTGCTATTGGTATTAGATTGTGACATTCCTGCATTCGGTCTCCCGTCTGGAGGTTGCCACCGGACCCTCGGGCCGGTTTCCATCTCTGCTCCAACATAGGGCCGGCACAACAATAGATGACATCAACTGGTGTGGTAGTCATATATTAGCCTACATATGCATGTGTATCAGCAATAACTATTTACAATAATACACTTTATCGAAAAGCTCGGCCGGTCCAATGCCGGTCGCCGGTCCGGTCTCTAAAATTCCGGACCGGTTACAACTATGTGGGGCATATTGAACCGCTCAAGTTGGGACACTTTGAACATGGATCATGGCCCACTTCGAAACTCATTATTTTTATTGAATGAACGAGATGATTTATAGTTTTGACCTGTAATTATACTACATATTAGTCTGCAGCGCTATCAAATTGACTATTTAGAAATATTCGAGCAGTTATGGTATTCGTTTTTAGTGCACTCTAACTCTTTTTGAGAACAATAGCACCAGGGCAGCATGGAGAATAATTAATATTGAAAAATATTAATTGATATAAACCAGTGATCTCGATCAAAATGTGGCTTTGAATACACTGAAACCTCCTATGCTGGTCAAACAAAATGAATCGTTAATGCTTCTTGTTTTGGTGTTCGGTGATTCCTCAGCTTTTTTGACTGGGCCTATTCGAGTCTTACATGTCTGCATATAATGCGCAATGCCTACAGACATGCTTTAGTTGATTATCACAGTGATGAATGCAATATTGTGTATCAATAGATCTAGCATTAATGCTCTTGCGAATGCTCCTCTATCATGAAAATTCTACTAATCTGAGAACTCTCACAGGCAAGAACATTTTTCTTTCAGAAATTAGTATGCATTTTCTCATATCAAGCATATACTAAATTTGCCAAAAAAATCTCAAACTATGCATCTTGTTGTTTGATTTTTGATTATTCATGAACTGAAGCTATAGTTCTGATACATAAAGTCTAATATTGAACAAGAGACTGATAAATAAAGGTGGTTCAATGTGCCCCACACATCGAGTGCATTGAACCACTTTGGTAAAAAATTCAAAATTCAAATTCTGAGGAGATGAAGTGTCACAGAAACGACCAGAGATTACATAGCATGCCCTCAACTTTTCATCCGAGTTTGATTTTGATTCATTTGAATTAGTATATTGAAACTGTTGAGAAAAGTTCAAAAACATGTTCAATGTACCCAAACCTCCCCTACCCTGTGTCCTTTTAAGCATTGCATTGCGAAATAATTTCCTATCCATTTCGTGCCGACTTCATAGATATCCACAGACTTGGCGCATCCGCAGCGTACTCCTCTCTTTATTAATGTTTGATGCGTTTCTTATTACTGCAAGCTCATTCGTTTTTCATGCTCATTTGGTAGATCGAAGTCTCAATTGTGTATCTATGTCGTTATTTGATAAGGTTTTCTCATCCTGCATTACCAGGTTCCAATTTTCCCGGAAAAACAAATGTTGGCTAGAAACTTGATATACTTTTACTAAGCTCAGGAGCAACAACTGAACTATGGGTAATGCGGATAACGGTGTGGTCACGGGCAAGCTTGCGGACATGCTCACTAGGGTGCTGGCACGAGCCCTACCCCAGCCGATCAGTGATATTTGCGACTCGTGATCTAAGAAAATCTGTGATGTCGTTATGACATCATTGCCTCAAGATACACAAATGCATGCATTATCATGAGTGAGTATACGTATCTGCAAAAATATGTCTATGTATGCGTTAGGCTATGGACTCCTAGTAGATTTGACTCTGATAGTAGATAGAGAAAAATACTAGTTATCAAATGAAGATGAGATGATTCAAGAAAAAGAGGTGGGAATTCTTGGAAATCAGAAGAATATGGGATTGTAACCAACTGATCATCGTTTTACTCACTAATGAAGGACATTGAAAAACTGATACCTTGAACTATTTCATCTATCAGATTTGAGACTATTTTTGAGAAGTTACTTCAATTAACTTTACTGTTGTTATCACACCACAGTGTTTTGGTCAGGAAAATGTCGCTATATCCGTTCAATTGCACGTGCGACGGAAGACATGGCTTCTGTATGCTTTATGATAATCACCTTAGGATGTGTATCATTGTGTTGAGTCGCTGTTTGGTACAAGAGAGCTACCGGTACTTACACAGAGACATCTATGATTATTATAAGATATCTAAGAGACGTTCAACTCCCATACCAAGTACTGGACTGGAGGCCAGTGACTTTGCTAGATTTGATTAATGACGGTAATGTGTATCTGGATAAAACCATGGAAAGAGGTGGCAAGCAATTCATTTCATTATTGTAAAATACATCGGAATCCAGCTGAATTTATTGGTGCACATACTCATTAATAGCCAGTCTTGAAGAGAAATTGTCGAAAGAATCTGTGGTGTGTACATGTACATTGCACACATACAAGCATCGATGGTCAATTTCAAATAAATTCTGACTTTCTATATTCATTGATTTTCCAATTGCCTTATCTAAAGCCTCTTCCTGTATATACTGGTGGACTTTACTCGAGAATTCAAGAGCAATGAAGCGATATAGCATGTGTGATTTATTTCCAGCCTTGAATTACTCAACTTTCATTAAACGAAAATTGATGGCTATTTTTATCACAGTGATGCGCGAATGTTTTCATATTCACCGACGAAATTTTGCTGATTTCGTTATGAACTTAAATTTTTATCAATGCTGTTCCTGAATTGCCCAATATGGTAGGACCTTAAAGTCGTGGAGAGTCATCAATCACCACCGCTTGGTTTGCTTTTTATTCAATATGATCTTCGCAATGTACCACTGACATCACAATCACATCCTATTTGTTCGTCGGAGTTTTGAATATTATTTGAAGGTGTCACAGGTGATGCTCAATAACCACGAGATGTCTAATAAGAGATAAAAACATATTGACATCGGTGACCACTCATTACGAGGAGGCACACTTGGAAAGACAGCAATGGTTGCGCTTTTCCACCTAAATCTTGATAAAGGATCTTCTGAAGGAATGGATATTCAAGCGACTCTTGCTTAACTTTTAGCATTTTCATTAGTTATACCAATCAAATTATCAATTTTTGACGCTTCAATTTGTTTTTTGTTCGTTTCTGATTACTTCATCGGTAGAGTTTCTTGAGAATTTAATCATGTATTTTACTTGTATAGCAATGAATCAGGCATGGAAATATTGCTGCAATGATTGTAGTATCAAGTAAAATCATCACTGATCATTTATCATTTAGTCCATGACTCCTTTGAGTAAAGAAATAGATAATCAAAAATTTTCCAGAGGGATGTCACAATTCTCCAAAAAAACACTGCTGAATCGATTTTTACAAGCAAATCTTTTCGCAATAAGCCTGCTAATTGCACAAAAATAAACATGTATAAAATGTACAGAATCCACACCAATAGCCATTTATGCCACATGCCGTAGTTGAGCAATTTCAATCACTTGTAGTTGATATTGCAGCGGTTATTGACAGTTACTTATTCTTGTGGGAACTTTGTAATTCTTTAGTCTCTTCTCGACTTGGTTCAGAATCTTCTTTCTGCAGATTTCCTGTATGAATGAGCGTATTAGAGTACTGGATAATTGCTTACAACTTGTTTCACGGTTTTATCCAGATGTGCAAAAACTAACCGTCATTAATCAAATCTACCAGTCACTGGCCTCCAGTCGAGTACATGGTATGGGAGATGAACGTCCCTTAGATATCTAATATTAATCATAGATGTCCCTGGTATAACTAATGTATATTATTTCATATCTTGGAAACATCATAGATTGTTTACAGCCATAGGATATACCAAATGTATCATAGTGCTTCAGCGACATGACCTAAATGTCAGCCTCGGTCTGAGGCCTCGTCTGAAATATTTCTTTGACTAACTTTGCGTGAATGGAAAATGGCATCAAGTATGCAAAGCTATGGAAAAAAAATTGCACTGTTATTGTTTTGAATATCTTGCCGGGCCGTGTTGCTGTAGCTGTTAAACTCAAATCTTGACAATCCCGGTTAAGTGCTTGTAATCCAATCCAGGGATCAATAAAAGTATGGATTTTGCAAGCTATTTTCTCGGGAATTCATTCTAACGAAACGAATCTTGTCGTCACAAAAGTCAGGGATTTTCAATTGTTCCCTGTCAGGCACTCCCTGCGAGCTGCATGCCATTATCATTTTCTAATACACTGTAAGTTTATTATCAAAGAATCATATCAAATTACAAAAACAGAAAGTTTAGTAAGCTGACTTTATAAAAATCCTTAAAGCCCTAAAAAAGCACAAAGAATTAACTAAAAGAAAGCGAAACTCCTACACAGACGACAGATTCAATTATCAATTTGTGCTTAAAGCGGAATGTACTTCAAGTAATTACCGACTTTTATCAACTCCGAGTCTCTGCAAATCTCATATCCCGGGATCTTCAAAAGTCGAGATTTATTATTATCTAGAATGACATGAATGATCTTCAATGCAGCATATTTACAATATGCTCAATCACGAGAATATTCCCAATATTGAGATTTTCATGGATTTTAACCCCTATGATGATAAGAGATAATCTTGGGATTTGTTGCATAAATTTTATTTTGAGACTTTCCATGAGATAGTTTTGTCGTAACCATACAGATAAGATATCTATGCTATTGTCCTCTCTTGTCAAGAGAAGACAATGGATGACTTGGATGGCACCGATCTGGACTCTGACAGCGGGTCTAGTTCAGGACTTCTGTCTTTAATTTGAGATAACTTCTGATGTAAATGGCGTATAACCTACATTTTTCACGCAGAATAAGATCCAAATCAGATGTATTACCTGTTTGAATATAAATGAATGTTGCATCGTCAAAACCTGTAGACGACATGAAAGAAAGCATAGAGTAGGGATACATAGGTAGAGTGGTCACTCAAAAAATATCTGTATACAGTGAAAATTTTTATATGAAAAGATTCAGTTTTTTGCGGAGATTACGTTTCCGAGGTCAAAAAATTATGTGAGCAGTTTTAAATAAGTCAAATCTACCGAGATGACGTCCCCATATAAGTAGTATGAAACAAGTTCGATATCAAAAGGTTTGAATATTTGCTAATAAGCATCCTAACTAAGGGGAAATTAAGTTGATTTTCAAGGGAATTTCATGATCGGTGTTATAATGGAAGTCTTCATGAAAAAGTCGCGATATTATTCGTGCTTTCTTGGCTGAAATTTCAAATTTTTTATTCAATTTTCGCCGACATGATTTTATGATTCACTAAATTCTCATGTTTCATTTCTTGAATCTGAATAGTGATGTGGACCCATTTACATCTTTCAAAGTTAATTGAAATCATTGTCTTTGATTATATTATTTTGCTCTACCAGTGACAGGTTGCCTGTCGTATGATCACGCTTTAGAAAATGCTATGAGGATGAGCATGAAAGTAATAGCAACCTATCGAATTGTTAATTTAACAAACATTACCTCTCCAGGGCTGTCATGACACGGAGGATCTGTAACATACCATCATTCATTCTGCATTACTATCATGATCAGTCAATTCCGTGGTAATTTCTTCAAAACTGCAAAAATTTGCATATCTCACATTTGGTGACAATTACCAACTATATCCCCCTCGAGTTCATTTAATAAAATCGAAAGTGTATATCAAAGATATTTAATTGTTTAAAAGGGCTAGATGAGAAATAGATGCCTAAATTTGAATTCATTTTAGTACGGTCCTTATCGTGGCAATAAAAGGATTACGGCAATGGAGCGAAATTGCTGTTTTTTCGGCTGTGCGGTGTGCAATGCGACAAAAAGGCTTGGAAATGGCACATGATGTAAAGCATAATTCACTGATATTATATGATAAGTTTCAAGAATATTCGTTCAGTAGTTTTCTGAAAAAATTGTTAAAGATGAGACCGGTAAGACAGCAATTTAATGCAGCACTATCAATCTGGAAGAAAAAATATTCAGATGGAGACTGATGCGGTATAACTTGATAAACACTAAACTCCCTCTGTAGAATTCATGACATAAACAATTTCAGTGACAATCCGAATATTACACTGAGGAACTAGCTATTAATAGGGCTCACCCATGTCAACAACGCTCTTCGAGTTATTTGCCAAGCTGAAACATACAATATGGATCTATTGCAAATAATTAACTGAGGGCATTTTAGGGCCAACTGGAATCGATCATCGCATGTCTGTCGATGTCAAAGATGTTGACAATGTGCATCGTATAGCATACATGTTTTTTGTTTTTATTTGCTTAAGCCAATTTTATATCAAATTTTCTGATAGTTCACATTTATTTTTTCTGTTGAATCATGTAATTTCTTACCAAAAAATTATATATACACGTTATGTTATTGCCAAGCTTGGCAATCGCGTCGGCACGTGAGTAGTAAGAAAACGGCGAACTTACGACCGGCGCGCCCCCCCTCTGGAACGACAGAGGTTGTAGTCTGTCGTGGTGTGCCGGCCAGGTTGGTTCACGTTCACAAAATGTTCGCTGACTCCCCCCCCCCTCTGGAACGACAGAGTGGGCGACTTGGGCGACCGCCAGGATTTGTCTTGAGGCTATAGTGTGTGATGTTTTTCGTGCAATCTGCTGAATGTTGGGTTGTAAAATGGGCTGTTTCGAGTGGAAGGAGTGCTCGGATGAGAAAACGGAGGCCAGATTCGGATTCAGCGTGAAATTCTGCATCGGTATGGTGAATTTGAACGCAATCGGAGAGAAAAATTTTCGCTGACGTCCCCCCCCCTCTGGAGAGCTCGCTTCGATCTTGGCTTCTAGTGGACGGATTTTGTCGTGCCATAGCTCGTTTGAAAGCTAAGAGTGAGACAAATTCAGTGAAACAAACGGCTTGTTCATATCTGTCTTTGTTTAGATGTGAGACGCCATTTAAGATTTTGGGAGATTGGCGAAAAACGACAGAGTTAGAATTTGGGACGTTTTGGGCTGTAGCTTCAAAACGAAGCATCGGATTGGAAAACGGATTTCAGATTTGGAATCAGCGTGAAATTCTCTATCTGTATGGTGAGTTTCAAGTCAATCGGCGAGAAAAAATTTTCAACATTTTTCGAAAAACGACAGAGTTAGAATTTGGGACGTTTTGGTGTGTAGCGCCAAAACGAACCATAGGATGAGAAAACGGAGGCCAGATTCGGATTCAGCGTGAAATTCTGCATCGGTATGGTGAATTTGAACGCAATCGGAGAGAAAAATTTTCGCTGACGTCCCCCCCCTCTGGAGAGCTCGCTTCGATCTTGGCTTCTAGTGGACGGATTTTGTCGTGCCATAGCTCGTTTGAAAGCTAAGAGTGAGACAAATTCAGTGAAACAAACGGCTTGTTCATATCTGTCTTCGTTTAGATGTGAGACGCCATTTAAGATTTTGGGAGATTGGCGAAAAACGACAGAGTTAGATTTTGGGACGTTTTGGGCTGTAGCTTCAAAACGAAGCATTGGATTGGAAAACGGATTTCAGATTTGGAATCAGCTTGATGTTATTGTCCAATGAGGATCATCATCCAATGAGAATCAAGCATTTCTATATAAATAGCGAGCCTTCCACAGTGAGAATCATTCCATCGTTGAATCACACGAGTGACGGACGCACATTTTCTCTCTTTCTATTCTATCATCCAACTAAAATGGTAAGTCGCTACTTTCCTCCCTCTCCTCCCTTGAACGTAAACTTAATACAATCTTTTTCATTTTCAGGCATCTACTCCATCTGCTGCACTAGTAGGACAAAATGGCGGTCAAACGTTACAAGGTTCGCTACGATCAGATCATCTACAACTGAGACCAGTGGAAGAAACAACCAAGGTACATAATCCTACACCGCTACAGCGTAAATTTAAACAAGTCTTGCGTTATGACGATCATAGCGTAGTACTCCAAACGGGAATGCTCCCTTCCACGGATGTCAAGATAATGCGCAATCAGTATGGGGACTACATACTGATCCCCGTGAGTCCATACATTAGCCAACAACTTGATATTATTGAGGAGTACGTGACATTAAATATGGACATTCCTACTCCTCTTGCTCAAGAGTGGAAGGCGAGAGATGACAAGGATACTCCCTATAGAAAGATTTGGGATGGTAATCACATTTGCCTACCAGTATCACATTGGTGTACCTACTATAAGAAGGAGGGAGATCATTCAATACCCATCAGATGTGATGAGCTCGGAGAAGGTACTTGGGATATCCTTTTCAAAGTGAATGGGCTATATTATGGTCGACACAAGGATAATAAAATAGCCTCTCTCTCCATGCATATGGAATCCATCCTATATATTCCAAAACCAGCCATCATATCATTTGTGTATTTTGTCGTGAAAAGCATCGATGTAATTCTTCATTTTGTAATATGTTATAGAACGTTTCCTTAGATGTGTAATTTCCGTTTTAGGCTTCTATCATCATTTTTATGGATTGTGAGGGTGAACCTGTACAGGAG
Source organism: Prostheceraeus crozeri (assembly GCA_907163375.1). Taxonomy (NCBI): domain Eukaryota; kingdom Metazoa; phylum Platyhelminthes; order Polycladida; family Euryleptidae; genus Prostheceraeus; species Prostheceraeus crozeri. The sequence goes on along the minus strand of CAJQUW010011929.1, from coordinate 34,520 downwards.
CTCAGTGCTATTGCTATGAACAATTGGACATATCAGATTGTTAGTGTCTATCATCAACATGCCAACTGCGATCCCAATGTTGATCAATGGGCGAGAAAACACATTCATGGACTTAATCTGAAATATTTGCAAGACTATGGCTTTTCTTGTGAGAGTGCTCTTCTTATTGACTTTAAACGATGGTTAGCTACTTTCAATGTTATACGCATCTTTTGTAATAATCCTGGTAAGGAGAGGAAAGTATTTCCCAATCTAATCATTGATGATATTTTGCTCCCGCCTTGGGATAGTAGAGTGAATCAACACTACCATGAAGTCACGAAACGTTTTAAGGATTTGTGTGTTCCTATTTTGTCTGTTCGTTGTAGTAGCTACGTTCATAACCAATGCTTCTTTCCTCCTTACCTCAACACTGCCAAAGTCCTGTATGGTTATCATTGCTCGCTGTATGATAGTTACCAACTGTATCTATTTTATCTCTTTCAAACCATTGATTTATAATGCATGCTTGTTACCGTTATTCAATAAATGTTACTATGAGAAGAGTTGTTTTCATGCAATGGATGGGTTAGATAAAGGGCGATCATGTCTTTCTCAAACGACTGCGGAACATTACATTTTCATAGGCAAAGTTTAAAAGGAGCTGTTCAAGATTATGTGATAAAATTTCATAAAGATGAGACCGACATCGAAGCAGTGGTCGATGATGCTAGCACTCTATTTCTAGAGTTAATGAATACATTCTCTGATAGCATTATCATGGCGCGATTAGTTGCGAAAATTAAGTTTAGTCATTTTGGAAAGGAGGAGGTGGAAAGTCGCTCTTTCCATTTTGCTTCTTATTCAATGGAAGTGGTAGATCACCCCGAAGAATTTTTTAAAAGACATATGATAAAAATTGCTGAACGTCTTAACGCATTTAACCATCATGGTAGCAGTCTAGTGATTGAAGCGATTTCAAATATTCACATTCAACTTTCCATAAAGAAAAATTGAAATTGCAGTGGTACTTGATTGTAGCACAACTGGTTTTCGAGCTATGTCTGCTCACTCTCGAAGTATATTCCTTCTGTACATGCGTCCATTATTTAGAAAAGGCTAGCAAATTCATATCTTCAAAAAGACTTGCTATAGACATCAGTAACGGTGAAACTATGTGTTGTGATGTATGTAAGCGAAAGGATGGAAATGAAAAGCGCATCTTCAAGAGATGTAAGCATGCTTTTTGTCAACGCTGTTTCATACGTAATTGTATTCAACTTTGCAAATGTAACCACTGTGATATTGCTCATTTCGAGTGTCACTTATGTCGCAATAGTTAGTACCTATGCAAATGTGGTAAAGATAGGTTTTAGTAAAGACTAACACGGAAAATGGCGAAACGTAAAATGACGAAACGTAAAAGTCAAAAGTTTTCTTCAGCCATTCAAGCTCTCCGACGAATGAAAGCAAATCAGCGATACAATGCTATACGACATGCTAACGATAAATTCATTTGTGAAATTATTTCTCATGTGAGGAAGTTGAGGACGAAGAAATTAGCGCCAAAACAACGAAAGTTACTTAAGCGATATGCCACAAAATTGCGTTTCATCTCCAATCCTAAAGTCACCCTTCAAAGAAAGAGGAAAACTCTAACACAAAAGGGCGGTTTCCTTTCAGCAATACTTCCAATGATAGCTCCTGCCGTGGGCAACCTATTGGGTAATATCTTTGGCTCTAAGCGTTAATTATGCAAATGTTGAATCTCAAAGTAATAAAATGGATTTCAGACTTCAATGTGATAAAGTTCTGACTGTATCAGGTCCATCTCATGCAGGTAAAACTGTTTTCACGCTGAATTTATTGGATAAAAAAATAAGGGAGTTGTTTAAGGAACCTATCAATCGAGTGATTTGGTGTTATGGTATTTATCAACCGTCCCTGTTTCAGGAATTGCAAAGTCGCAACTTTATTCGACATGAAGGAATTATTCCAGTGGATAAACTTCAGTCTAATGATGTTGTTGTATTGGATGATTTATTAAAAGAAAGTAAGAATTCCAAAGATGTTACAGATATGTTCACTCGTGCAGCACATCATAAAAGGTGTTTTATCATCTATATCACACAAAATTTGTTTCCTGATGGAAAAGAAGCTCGTACACGAAACCTGAATACACACTATTATGCTATTTTCAAGAATCCGCGAGATAAAAGTCAATTTGAAATTTTAGCGCGACAAGTTGCACCAAGAGGATCAAAAGCCTTAATTGAAATTTTTCAAGCAGCTACTGAAAAACCATACGGTTACTTATTCATTGACTTTACGCAAGAGTGTCCGGAAGAATTTAGATTTCGAAGTGATATTTTGAAAACTCCCATGATTATCTACAAACTATGAGTTCTTATTCTCGCATGATTGTTATTCCTCAGGATGAATATGTACAATTGACTGCCATGCAGCAAGTAAAGCAACCTCTTGCAAATCAAATGTATAGGAAAGAAATAGATTATCAGCAAAATGTTCACATCAAAGATCCACATCGTGCTGTATTATTACAATCGGAAACTGTTGAGCAATTGAAAAACTTGAAGAATAAGATGCGTGACTCTGTATCGACTGCTACACCTTTAGCATCTCGCGCACATGCCATATCTCTTTTCAACAGTATTGAACCCCATCTCAATGTAAATGATAGAGGAGAAATCATTACAGATGAAAATAAAGTGATTGATGCTTCACGTTATGAAGACTTGATTCAGTATGCGACACGTAGAAAGCGCCGTCAGGGCTATGTTCCACCTGGTTGGTCATACTTTCTTAAACTATTGAAAAAGCATAATGTGCCAAAATTTGCTTTGAATAATGAGACATTGAAAGAACTTGATTCAACAGTGGCTACTGTTCCAATGCTTCAGACGATGAAAATGCCAACAAATTGGTTTAAGACGCCACCTGCTACATCCCCTCCCACACTCACCAAGCAAACAAGAGGAAGAACTCGACGTAGATCTACATCACCACTAAAACTAGTAAAAGGAAAACGTAAAACAGCTCCTCCCAGGAAATACATGTTCTCAGACTATTAATATGAAGCAGATGTGTTGCTTACCATGTAATGAGCCGCCAGAGGTGAATGTCGTTGTCACTTGCACTTGCTGCGCCAGCTCTCATAATGAAACCCCTAAGCAATGTGAACACGATCGCAAAACCGCTAAAGCTAAATGCTGCAGTTGTTGTAAATGTAGAAAGGTAAGAAAACAAAAAGATGAGAAGGAGGAAAAAGAGTCAGTCGTCATCGACTGAACGTTTGAAGTCAATCTATTATGATGTAAAACATCCGGCAGGATTTGCATCTATCAAGAAATTATCAAAAGCGAGTGGTCTTCCACAATCACAAGTGAAACGATGGTTAAAGGGTCAGGCTACCTATACACTCCACAAACAAGCGAAAAAGAAGTACCGCACCCGCCATTATATTGTTCATGACATCGATGAACAGTGGCAAGCAGATTTGTGCGATGTCGCCTCCATTTCAAAACATAACTCGGGCAATAATTTTATTTTAACCGTCATTGATATTTTCTCGCGTTATGCGTGGGCTCAACCTTTAAAAACTAAAGAAGGGAAAGGAGTAGCAAAAGCATTCCAAACAATTTTTCGAGAAGGTCGCATTCCAAAAAGAATTCAGAGTGATCAAGGAAAAGAGTTTGAAAATCAGCATGTGAGAAGATTATTTGAGAGGCATGATATTGAGTTGTTTAGTGTAAAGAGTGCTTATAAAGCTGCACTCGTTGAACGTTTTAATCGCACATTAAAAAATCGCTTGTGGCGACATTTTACTGCCAACTTGACACAAAGTTGGACAAAGGTTCTACAAGATACACTCCATGCCTACAATCACTCTATCCATCGTTCTATTGGACTCAGACCAGTAGATGTAAATGCTGACAATGTAGATAAAGTGCGCGAATCATTCCAACGTAAACGCACTCATGTGAAAAGTGATGTAAAAATTGGTGATAAAGTTCGTATCTCAAAAGTGAAAAGTGTTTTTGCTAAAGGGTACCTTCCGAATTGGACAGAGGAGGTATTTACAGTATCAAGGATTAATCAAAAAGACTCTCCGACCACCTACAAGTTGAAAGATTACGATAATGAAGAAATTGAGGGTAGCTTTTACCGTGATGAGATTGAGGTAGTCACTGAAAGTGAAGCATATTTGGTAGAGAAAATCATTCGATGTAAAAAACGGCAAGGTGAAGAATGGTGTCTTGTTAAATGGACTGGTTATCCTTCAAGTATGAACTCTTGGATGCGTCGTGCCGACATCTTTTATCTAAGTGATCGACAGTGATTCATGCAAAGTTGTAACTAACAATGTTTAGGGTTTGAGCTATGAATCCAACTGCCTCATTTTATTCACGACCCTCCTATGTAAGTGGTGGAGGACAAATTTACATCGGCGCTCGCCGCCAACGTGGAGGTAGCATACTTGGTGCACTGAAATCTGTTGTAGCACCTCTCATATCCAATGTCGGTAGATCTTTAAAACGAAATGTTTTAAGTAATGCCGTTGGCTTTGCTGGTGATGTTGCTAGTGATCTTTCCAGAGATAGAAGTTTTAAGAGCAGTTTGTTGAATCGTGGGAAGGAACGCGGTTTAAAAACATTGAAGCAGACCTTTGCTGGTGTTACTCAAGGAAAGAAATCACCTAAACGAATGAAAAAAGGAAGGAGGAAACATCGCGGAGCTGGTAAGGTGCGATCTTCAGTCAAAAGGCATTCACGCAAACGTCGCAGAGGCTCTAATCATTCATCAGGCGCTAAACGACGACGCTGCTATAACTTCTAATCATGGAGTGTAAAACTTCCGGTTTTTGTTTGTTTGATCAACAAGCCATACAGACAGATATTCTTAGTTCAAGTATTGTAGATTATCATCCTCGAACAGCTGAGAATGCTGGCCCCATTGAATTTGTTATTCCTGGTGGTAGTGATGACTGCATAGATTTGAGTTATTCGATGCTTGATTTGAGGTTTAGAATTCAGCAAGCAGATGGAACTGCTATTGACGATGCACATAAAGTTGGACTGAACAATTTACCATTGACTACATTACTTCGCGATGTTTCTCTAACGATTGGAGAGCAGCAGGTGGAAGGTGGTCAAAGCGATTGTCCCTATAAATCATATTTCAATCATGTATCACAGTTTCATCCAGCAGCACAAAAAAGTCACATGGAAGCCATGGGATGGTACAGAGATGAAGCAGGAAAATTTGATGCTGAAACAAACAGTGGCTTTGTAAAGCGATCTGCTATGATTAAAGATAGTAGAGTATGTCAGCTATATGGTCCGCTGAATTTAGACTTCTTTAGACAGTCAAAGTTTTTACTGTGTAATACCAGCATGCGACTCAAGCTGACATTGAATAAGCCTGAATTTGCGCTGAATGCATTTGCTAAAGTTGACAATTTTAGAATTCATGTGGAAGATATTGCACTTTACATTCGTCGAGTAGTACCGAATCCAAGTGTCATTAGAGGACATGCTGAAGGTCTTAACCGCCAAAATACCATTTACCCCGTTCAGCATACAAAGCTTCTCACCTTTACATTTCCAAAAGATCAAAAGAGTTTCATGAAAGATGGCCTCTTTCCATCGGAAGCACCGAAGCTCCTCATGGTGGCAATGGTTGAAAATGATGCATTTAATGGTAATATAAAGAAGAATCCTTTCAATTTTAAGCACAATCAGTTAAGTGAAATTGCTTTACGTGTAAATGGTGTGAGTCATCGTGGTCCACCCTACAAACCAGATTTTGCTTCTGATCAATTTATGCGCAGTTATGTTAATTTTATGAATGTCTTTGGCTTTTACAATACGGATGACACCAACGGACTCACTATGAAAGAGTTTATTAAGTTTAAGAGATATACTATTTATGCATTTGATTTGACTGCTGACAGCGATATTAGTGCCCCCTATCGTCAAGCGAACGTGCCTCATAATATTCGTTTGGATTTGACGTTCAAAAGAACACTACCTGAGACGATCAATGTATTAATTTATGCAGTCTTCGATTCAAATATTGAAATTACAAAGTATCGTGACGTGATTCTTCAGTATAATCGTTAATGAGTTGGTTGACTGCTGACGATATTAAGACTAAAGTGCAGCGTAATGCAGACGAAGCGACGTTGAAAGCTTTCGATAATGTCTATTCACTCGATACCTTACCACCTGCAGTAAATCACTATCCCATCTTTATTGTACTAAACACTCATTCGCAGAATTTAGGCGGTGAGCATTGGAAAGCGATCTTTATTGGAGAAGACCGACGTGGTGAACTATTTGACTCTCTTGCTCAACCTCCAAATATACCAACGCAGCAGTGGTTGAGAAAACATACGCGTCAATATCAGCGAAATGAACGCATACTACAACATCCACTTTCATCAACGTGTGGTGCTTTTGTACTGTACTTCATCTTAAAACGTTTACATGTATCTCGATTTGTTATTCAAAACTTTTCATGTAATCCATCCTCTAATGAAAAAATGATTTGTAAGTTCTATCATGATTTGAAATAAAAACATCATGTTGGAAAAATTGTTTTTTATTTTACAATCCGCTGGGTACGTACATACTCGATGAGATAGTCTAGGATCACATTTGCTTGTACATGAGATTTTAGTCCAGTAATGATCACTTTACTATTATGAAAGATTGCCGCATGCACAGGTAACCAACAACTAATGAGAGCTGCAGGAAAAAGTTCGGGTTCATAGCACAAATTGTAACTGCTGGTACGAATCTTCAAAAATGATAGACTGTCACTCAATTGAGTAGAGATCACCATATTGTCCACAGTCAGATTCGACATCACACACCTCTCCCTCTTCCATATCCGACGTAGTAGTCTTTGTAGCTCTAAGCGCATTGACTGCGCCGATGAATGAGAAAGGGCGCCGAGAATCTGTACAGTCCCATTTGGGAAGAGTTGAAGATTCCGTGAATTGTTCATCTTCACCACCACTAACATTTGAGGTCGGCCCGGGTAATACTTGCTGTTTGGAAGGTGTTGGTGTAATGTTGTGAGATCGATTTTGGTGTAGAGTCTGAAGCGACGGAGAATGTTGACGATGGTGTAGCGATGGCGCTTCATGATGAAAAAATGAGTAAATTGAGCGATGTACCTTCCTTTTATACTTTTCCCAACTACCTTGATGAAATGTGAAGTTAGTATGGAGTTGGGAATGATACAGTTGAATTCGACGATTGTTGACGCGCAGCCAGATGCGATTTCCAATACGTGAATGTCTTTTCATATAGAAGTATTTCAAATCCTTCATGATATGATGTAGAGATTGAAAATGACGATAAGATAAAGCAAACTCTCCTCACATTTCCAGTTGAATCTTTGAAATAGACGTTTCGATCATGATCCGTTTCAATACGTTGTAGGGAATCTAATTTCCAACTCATGATGCGTGTTAGTCATGTCTGATTAAGATTTGCATAGTAGGGCGATGAACTCACGACGAATAAATGTCATGATGGAGCGATGTATGTATCTTCTATACTTCTCCCAATTGTATTTGCGAAATGAGAAACAGTTTGCGGAATGAGAATGGCAGATTTGAATTTCATTTCTGTAATGTTGAAGCCAAACTTGATCACCCAAGGAGATGAATCTTAATGTTTCACAATATTCCAAATCCCTCATGATATCATTGAGGTTGACAAATTGTCGCCATGTTAATGTAATACCTCTTGATGTATGACCATGAGAATTTTTGAAATGTACGTTTCCATCACGATCAACTCTGATATATTGTAGAGAGTCCAAAATCCAAGTCTTCATGATGTTGTGTAAAGTCGCAGATCAGCAATATAAAAATGTCGTTTTATCATATTTTGCTTAGCAATGCGGCTACAAAGAGATTTGCTAGTAATCGAGCCACACTCTTTTCTACTCCCATTGATCATGCACAACAGCTAAATGGAAATTGGGAAGTGGGTGTCACTCAACTTGTTTATAGCAACTGTGTCTATACTTTTGATCATGAGGTGATGACTATTAATATGAGACGTACAGCTGCTTACCAATGTGAAAAGGGCTGCCGAGTATACATTCCACAGTGGCCAAAGAAAGATCTCTTATCATGTAAAAAGTTTATATATGATTTCTTGAATAAAGCGAGTAAACATATTGTCCAATTTACTCCGCACAATGATGATTATAATTATGTACATCATGTAGTTGAGAAAGATTGGATTGTTGGTTTAAGTCCAAGTTTAAGAAATGATTTAGGTTACCTCGCTAGCACCTTAACAAGCTATGATAATTTTAATGTTAATTACCACCCAAGTGGTCATAAACAGTTAATATATCGAGAGGAAGCTTATTATGTAGATCTTATTCCGAAAAATGAGAAGACGTTGGTGAAGAAGATTGTGATTAAGCCAAGAAAGACAAACATGACTCCTTAAACATTAGTGAAGAAATTTAATTTTCTCCTTCGAGTTGATGGTAAACAAGTGGCAACATTGACTTATATCAAATCATCTAATCATATTGCAATAAGTAAATTAAATGATGATGATCTAGTATTAGTTTGTTCAAAAGATTTTCATCAGTTCTTACGACATCGTTCTGCAGCTGTTCATGGAAAATCTGATATGCAACATTTACCATGTGAAAGGCCAAATCAATTTGATACAGAATGGACCGTATCTTTATACAGAAAGTGTGTAGAGCCTTTAGGTGGTATCTTACATGAAACAAGAGTGTTGATACCTCGCATTATTACTTCGGTTAAATTGGTTGTAGATTATTTAAATGAAGTGATTAATGAGCAACATATTTTATTTTCTGAAAAAGAAGGTGTTTTGTCTCTCACTATAAGTGGAAAAGGTATTGAACTAATTATGGATAAAACTCTAATGGACATTTTGGCTTTTGACCAAAATATCTTTAAAAGTGGTACTGTGACAAAAGCTAGCGCGCATCTATCATTATCGCGTCGTATTAACTATTTTCAGATATATTCCAATATTGGTGAAGATGTGCGTGTGGGAGATGCTGAAGCTCCATTGCTAGCAATGATACCATACCAGCCAAAAAGCTGCAGTATTTTATCTGAGCATACTTTCAAGAAAGTGCATTATACAAAGCTGAAATCAAACTACATCCCACAAATTGATATTGCCATATATGACGATGCTGGTGCGTTGATTCCTTTTCATAAAGACGCTGTGACAAGTATCACACTCCATTTCCGAATGAAGAGTTAATGCAAAAGTATGCTAATATATTTTTCCAATGTGAATAATATGGAAAGTGAAAATAAGGACTCGTTTCTAATCTACTTTCCCAGTAATGCTTCTATGAATAAATTTCCCAAAAATAAACCATCAGACTATCGAGTAGAATTAAATCGCCCACTACATTTAGAAGGTGAATGGGAGGTTGGCGTTTCTAGTATTTGCTATGATAGCAATATTCAGAATGTGAATGATTTGGAAGAAATGATATTGACTCCTCGCACCCATGATGGAATAACGATGAATAATGCATTCCAATTCCCATACAATTTAACTTCAGATGGAAAGTGGAACTATGAATGGATTCAGATAAAATCAGATTATTATGAACCATTTGGGAATGAGAAAATTATTAAGGCGTTCAACAGTGGTAATACTTCCATCATGAAGAATAAAAATCAGAAAGCTTATGAGTTTACTATCTATCATTGGAGTGGGAGACAGTTCCTTCGCTTTCATTCTTTTACTAGAGGTCTTACACTGAGGTTGGATAATGAATTCTATCCACATCTCAGTTTTGGCCATGGACTACATCTAACGTCAATTGCTACTGCAAATATTAGAAAAGTTTATTCAAATCGAATCAACAAATTTCATTATAGATTTAAAATATTTGATGAAGATGTTGTAGAATGTGAAGAACGCATCATTTTGAAAAAGCGTGGTGTTCAACCTTTATCACTTATTGAGTTAGTAAAACGATGGGATGAGACTGTGGGTAAGAAATATGGAGAGAAAATTATGGCGGACAAAAATAAGTTGGTTATTCAGAAATATAATGACAAACTTACAGTTTATTTCTCTCCAACCTTGCGTCATTTTGTAAGACATTATACACCTATTATTGGAAGCGGTGTGGTGTATGCTTCTCATGAATATCACACTGAAGCTGATTCTGTTAATGATGAATGGTGGGTGGACATCTATGGCGATCGCATCAAGAAAATTTACCAGTCTTATCAAGAATCTAAAGTTGCTATCAATATAATGCCGCGTCTATATCATACAGTTGAAAGCTTCATTCATGTAGTAAATCCTTATATACAACAGAAGTTGAAGCATGTGATGAAAAGTAAATATGATGTAAAGACACACCACATTTTGTTTTCAACTGAAAATCAACGCGTTGTTCTGAAACTGGGTGATGACATTCAATGTCAATTGAGTAAAAATTTGAAAAAACTCTTTGGTTTTTCAATGCTACAAACTGTGTTTACTGCTGCGCATACGATTGGTATAGAAACACCAATGACACTTGATAAACATGAACAGCACCTTTACATTCAAAGTGATTTGATTCTACCTATTTCTGTTGGTGAGAAAAAAGAATACATTTTACGCGATTTCATTCATGATAAAGACGCTTCATATGGAATAGTAGAGAAGATGTTTGAATCTATTTTCTATCATCCCGTCGTCAAACAAACTATACCCTCTATTGCTATCAAAATTACCAATGGTTTACAAGAGTGCATCCATGTGAAAGATACTAAATTCCTCGTAACTTTAGTGTTTCGGAAAACAAAGTGAAGTCATTGTGATATGTTTATTGAAATAAAAATGTGTATGAAAAGTCTTTTCACAGATATAGGGGGAATGGGCTGACTGTAGGCATATATTCACAAGGAAGAAACGATCTCATGCGATACATAAAACAGCAATGTTTATCTACAGAAATCAACATGAAAATACTAAGTTAAGGATGATTATGCTAAGACGTCTCCTGAATGTGGTAGTGTGAGTTTAATTCTTTTGGGTGGTGGTATGTCTGTATCAGGATGTCCATGTGGAAGAGATATGTTGTGTTCTAACCAGCACCTCTTATCCTCCCATGCTGAAAGCGCCCGTTTCCTAAAAGTATGAGTTTTGATCTCATGCGACTTAGATTTTTAGATTGTCATATTGACAAACGTTATATTTTTATTTCTATAGGCTTTCCTGAAATTTTTATGTTTCATGTTAGAGACCAATGATCTTGATATGCCTTTAGCACGCTTAATACTATCGTCGCTATCCTTTAATTTCATACTGTGCATTTTTGGACGGAGGAGAATCATTTCATCTATTTCCTTCCCTGCTGTCTCATCCTTAAAGCAGCCAAGTTTTGCCTTATTTTTGATGGAGTAGAGTGGGTGATCAGTAGGATAATTTGATGTATCAAAATATCTTTCTAAAGATTTTCCTACTTCATTGAAATTTAAATCTTTTTGAGTGGTAATACCTAAGAAGAAACTATCTGTATCGCCACCCAACAAACGAACCTCTTTTACGAGAGGACATGGTTTTAGTATTTTATAAAAGAGTTGGTACATTTCAAGCTTAGAGTAATCTAGTACAGCTTGACCAATATAGATGGGCTTGCACAACTCAACTTCAGATTTTATCATTTTAACACCTACAAGGTCCTCATCGATAATGTCTCTATCGATGAATAGAGGTGATGAGACCAATTTCTTAAATTTTGTAACATCATTGACTAGTTTATAGTTTACACGTTTTCTAACATCCTCCATCGTCTTACCAAATAGACTATTATTCTTATACTTATAAAAATCTTTTTCAAAATTATTTTGGGCTAGTGCACGTTTCTGGCTGTTGCTATCAATATATGGTTTGAGGAAGGCTTTCTGTCTAAATTTAATAATGCGGTGAACTCTTTTTAAAATCATACCCATTTCTAAATAAAATTTTAAGATGCTAAAGTGAACTAGATAGTTTTCCTTATCATATTGGGTGAGTAAAAGTTTGCGACAAGGCTTGTAGTCGGGCTGACCGCATGATTCTAAATCTTTATGAAATTGTTTCATAAAGTTGGAAAACATATCTTTGGTCACTTCACCTGATTCGGGTGCGAGTGGAAAATCTACGGTTTTATGTTTAATATTATTTGGATAGATTAGATATATCTCAAAATAATATCCCCAATCACCTTCATCTGGAATTGCTAGTATGTTAGAAGGGTTGGAGAGATGCTGAATTTCACTATCATCTAACCAGCTAAACTCAGAGTGAGGGAGTGGTTTGGATAGTGAACTACCATATAAATTATTTTGGTCATAATACTTAAGATGAGTCTGATCATCGCCTACTAATTTTGATTTTAACCTATGTTTATTTACAAATGTGAGACCACCGCGAATTCCTCGCTCAAATAAATTATACATCTCTGGATCTTGTAAGAGATGAATGGTCTCACCAGTCATTTTAAAAGCAGACTTAAATGACATGGCTGGCAGACTGACAAAGTGGACGGGATCTAACTTATCTTCTTCTAATGCCACTCGTCGAAACTCCTGAAATATATCAGCCAGCAAAAATACATCTAACTTAAGATAGGCAATCATATATTCACCAAATGTATGGCAGTCAAATTTTATCCATGCATCTTGTGCATGATCATAATCTTCGGTCTTACATTCTGCGCCGGTCAAATCATTTTTAAATTTATCTATGGGCGGAAGAGAAGTCTCGCCGAGTTTACTAATCGCATCAAAATATGCATATGGAAAGACTCCTTTCCGTGTGATGACTTCATCGGTTAGATTTGGATATTGTTTCTTAAGATTTTGTGTTAGTGGAAGAGACTTTAGATTTTGTACGAGAGGCCAGTGATGCAGTCATAAATTGGTAGGAATCTAAAAATTTTATATCAAAATAGACCGTCTTATTTTCTTTAGTTTTATCGACAGGCACTTTTGCTGTCATGGCCATAAACTTCTCTCTCGTTTGTGCTATTACATCAAGCTTCCACTCTTTCATTTGACCTAAACCTCCTTTTATTATCATATGTCTGTCGTAGCCCTTGAAATTATGGAAAATGACGGGTAATGTACGCCGTTTCATCCTAAGTGAAAAATTGCATTTTGAACATAGTGCGTTTCTAAATTTACCAGTGATGTGATCATGGTCGCGCACTTTCTTAATCTTATCATCATCAAATGTTTTCCTACATTTGAGGCAAACGTTGCAACTATCAAATTTTGCTTGATCATCTGCTGTCATATGCAATGATCTGCGATAGAGTTCACCATCATACTTTTGTTGAAATTTTACAGCCTGTTCGAGGAATTGTAGGAATTGGTAAATACAATCCTCACCTTGCCAGACGTGCATTTTATTTTTTCTATTTTGGAAATGGTCATGCCATACTTCATAGCAGGAAATGGCTGCTGCTCGATGGGTGTTATCATCGATATAGCATTCGATGTCAGCATAGATGACACGAAGAGGACTTAGTTCATCACCATTCTCTCTATATGAAAACTCCTTATCTTTGGGCATGCGCTCCATTTGTAGTTTACCTCGCTTACACCATTCGTAATGAGTTTCAAATTTGTTTTTACTCCTAAAGTTGCGAATGCATCTGTCACAGTAATAAATCTCTGATGAGGTAGAATTTCTTAAGTGGTGGTATAAGCGAGAAATTTTGGGAATAGCGCAGTAGTGCCATTCCTCACTATCATCCTGTCTTACTAATAAAAGGTTGACAACGTGGTCATAACAACTCGAACGCGAGTTGTAGCGGACACCCTTCAATCCCTTTTCCTAAACATGGAGAACTATTTTGATGTTGTTCAATTTTTCAAATTTTTCTATATCTTTAATTTTCATATCTTCACTATTGCAGTCATCAAACTTTAATTCCTTCTCCCACTGTTGATACTTACTCTTACGGTATCGGCTACACTGCACATCATTATAGTGGAGAATGGAGAGGACGGCATACTTAAAACATTGCGATTCGCAATCTACAGAAATGACTGCTTTTTTATTTTTTAAACTTTTCGGAAGTTTAAAGGAGCCTCGTCCAGAGTAGTTCTCTAATAAAGTGATTTTAATCATGGCGGTCTCAGTACCATCAAAAACGAGACCACTATCACGCTCGTTAAATTTATCTATATTTAATTTTAACCCTTGGATATGAAAATTTATCCAAGACTCACAGTCTACAACTTCGGTTGCAGGAGAGGAGGGTATGTGAAACTCCAACCTCTCTACTATTTGACCAGTATGGTGGTCGATTTTTACATATTTTATTTTGAGATAGATGAGCGCCTTCATTCTAAAATTGACTAAATTGTTGAAGAGCGCACTAATCAAAGATGAATTTTGATGAAACCATTCTTCAAAGTCAGTAATGGTTTCTGAGGATTCCATCTGGTAGTTCCTCACTAAATTATTTATCGACACTTCAGAGAGTCGGATAGAGGAGGTGCTGTTAGTATAACTATCGTCACTGTGTGTATGTCGAAGTCTATGTGAAGATAGTTCAAAATGTGTCTCAAAAGACTGAATGCATAAATCGCAAGAAAAGGAGACATCGTTAACAGAATCATCCCCACCTTCGGAGATTGATGCTGACTTAGGTCTACAAACACCTCGCTTGATATGTCGGACGAGATCACGCTTCCTCGTGAAGATGTGCCCACAGTCAGCACATTCCCGATCGTTGCATTCCCGCGACAATGTTGACATGGACTCGCTCGAGATGGGACTGGTATCACCTGAAAGAGAAATCATTCTATCATCTCTGTTCAAGTCTCAGTGTATTGTTACAACCTACCTTGACTCAACAACTCTAAACTTTCCTCGAGAAGGGAGGGTGTTGGTGATGAAGTTGATGCCTGAAATTGAGGAAGATGCTATCAGCCACACGTTTGAGGGAGATGACTGATGAATTCCTTAACTTACCATTTCAACGAAATCAAGTTTAAGGTTGATACTTCAACAAGATAGAGACTTCACTCAAATTTGGAATTCACGAGAGAGCAGTTCACTTGTACGCCTCAAATATAGAATTCGCTAGAGAACACTTTACTTACACGTCTGAAAGACAGAGTGAAATGACACGGATGTCACTTTACATATATACTTTCATATTCATCATTCATTGTCTGTTGATTTTGATTGGTTGCTTGTTTATACTTAAGAATTAGGAAACATTTCAAAGTTATTATTCACAGTCAACATGACAAGCCCTCCGACAACACCGAATACAAAATTCTCTTCTCCATGCTCATCACCAAGGGCGCTCGTTGCACCAAACCCTCCATCGAAGGGGAAGGTAGAGAAGGTGTACCGACTGGACAATATCAGAAAGTTGTCATTAGCAGCGGATGACGAAGAGGAGAGTGTATGTGAGAAGGAGTGTCCCGACTTAACAGGCGTGAGGTGGAAGTATCTCCAGCACGATACTGACGATGTGATGGGGATCACCAGCACCAAATTCCTCCACCAATTATGGGAGTGGTACACCCCTAACTCCCAGCCACGAACTATGGCGGAGTGGGAGTACATCGACAAAGTGAGGCTCGCGGTAGAAGAACGATTGAAGCAAGTGAACTGTTTTTGTGATCTATGTGAAGCCAGACTCTGGGACGATATTGACGATGAAGACCTTTTGAAATACATGCCATAATAAATTTTTATTTCGTAATATCTTTGCTTTCATACTGACTTACTTGAATGGGGCTTCAGTGGATGATTTAACCATGTATACTTTTTCATTTGGAAATAGTAGCACGCTTAGTCTAACTTGTAAATCTTATAACATTTCATATGGATGATAATGGTAGATGAAATAGTGTTAAATAAAATTAAGATAGCCTACATGATTCTGGGATAGCAATCGACTGCGATCCATGTGTAAAGAGCTTGTTAGACTACGGAAGAGAGAAGTGTGTTATGTTGCGTGTGGCGCGTGAGTGTCCTCCCATTTCATTCCATTCATCAATTCGTCTCATTGATAGAGACAGGTAGAACTCATGGTTCTCATAACGTATGCAATGGAAAGTTTTAGGCAACCTTCGACAGTTGGCTAAATGTCGCCCTGGCGCGAATGCATACTACGTTGAGACAGAAGCAATCACTTGCAAACATGACGCAGAGAGGTTTAACAAGATTGACCATTGCCGAATGTCCCTTGCGGTATACATAGCTACGGGTTTCACCGCCGCCATTTACAGGAACGCCCGTCGAAAGGAAGTATTACACCGAACTTCATTTGCAACGTTCAAGTTGACTGATAGCAGATTCAACTTAATGATAGTATTCGCCAGTCCGAAGACTGCCCAGGGCAAACCGCGTGGAGGTTCTATCATGTCTTGCCCCATGGTGGCCCTTAAGAGAGCCGGTGGTTCGTTCTCGGGAGTCGTCATCAGCAATCTTACTCCATACCGATTCTGCTGAGAGAGAGTCGAAATCGTTCAACCTCAGCAGTGTCGACTTCAATGCTAGTTGGTATGTGAGTGGAGGGTGGAATGTAGCGCCATTCCATTGGATTGGCAACACTTGCTGTCATCGCATTGCCAATCTGAGCAAGATTGTTGTGGACTCTGTCTTGCTCCTCTATTCTAGCAAATTCATTAAATAAATTTCGCGGTCTTAACTGCGGTTCGCGAGGAGAGTTGACTGCAGCGTTTGGTGTCTCCATGATTGAAATGAAATGAAATGAGAGGTACTGGTTTATATACCCCTCTAATGTGATGTAACGTTCAAGTTGACTGATAGCAGATTCAACTTAATGATAGTATTCGCCAGTCTAAAGACTGCCCAGGGCAAACCGCGTGGAGGTTATATCATATCTTGCCCCATGGTGGCCCTTAAGAGAGCCGTTGGTTCGTTCTTGTCGTATCTGAAAATAGAAGGAAAAATAGATGAAATTATATTCAAGTGATAGAGATGATATTAACCTACCATAAATCAATTCAACCGGTTCGTTGAACCTTCGATGGTGGTGGCTGAGGTAAGTATTTGGCCGGCAGTTTCCGCTTGCGGTGGCGTAAATCTTTGATGTCAACATCATGTTTTATTGAGAGATGAAGGCAGCGCATCTCCGCCATTGCCCCATCGTAGCACTCGAATGTGGCATCCAAGTCCTCACTCTCATGGATGACGATGTCGACGATTCTGCTCTTGATGATGGGAATGTGAAGCGTTGTTCGTCTCTCTTCTTTCTTCTGACTCTCAGTCAGGCTAGTCTTTAGTTGCTCGATTTGTAAAATTTGACACCTCTTCCTCAGCTTTTACTGATTTTATGTACATCGCCTGCTCTTCAACTCGTTTTTCGCTGACAAGCGCCCTTTCGCGGAAAGGTTCTAAGTTAATTACTTGGGGCTTGAGGTCCCCAATCTCGGCTACCTGACCCTTCAGGTGGAAATTGTCATCCCTAAGGGCCGAACATTCGTTTTTGTAACGAGTGAGCTCATCTTTTAATTTCGTGAGTGCATATTCCTGGCTCACTTTTGCGATCTGCTCATCCTTATTCCAGCTGTTCATCTGCTGCTTAATCCCTTTCTTTACTGGGGAAGGTGCGATCACTTTCTTTTTCGGAGAAGACTGATTTGTCGGTTTTCCTATCTCTTCCGCGTTTTTAGTGATGACGACCTCCTCAGAATCGGAGTCATCTGAGCAGTCCAAATCGCTTAGTGGGGCCTTCTCTTCTGCCGTCGATGAGGTAGTGACCGAAGCGACAGGTTCCAAAATTGTTGCAATAGCCTCTTGTAGTGCTGCGTCTAGATCGACTGTTTCTTCGTTGAAGAAGTGCGCGATCACTTTGCCGATGTCTGATGTTATATAATTGTTAGCCTTTTTGAGCAGACATTCGGCGTGGGTAAAATGCCTCATGCTCCTTGCCTTTTAAAAATTTCAGGCAATGTCTACAGCCGGAAATAACGGCTCTTTCCTCGTGAAAGTGAGGAGTATTCTTATATTTGTTAATGTGGCGTTTGAATTCGCCACCTCTCTTTATTTCTCCGCAAGAGCACTTTTTAAATAAAAATTTTGAGTAGCCTCCCATTTTGTAACTTATGTATCTGTAAAGGAAGGATGAAATAGAATTACTAACAGGCGACATTGTTAGTCATTCTTATAATCATACAGCTAAATTCTGAGATTGGTGGAAAGTGTCGAACCTTTGAATCCGTTACAGGCATTACTCAGAGGGGATCTTATCCCAACTCCAAGGCCTCGGCCCACAAATCCAACCTCCCGCGGACAGAGCGTGCGTCATATCACTGTGTTGGTATCCGGACCCCGATTTTGACATGAAAACCAGTGGATTGTTTACAAAGGTTGCAAGTTCCAAGCCGAAGCTCGCCTCCCACAACTTTATAAATGTCTTAGTTGAATTCAGCAGGGTCGAAAACCCCAGAAAACCTCCAAAACTAGTGAATTTAAATTTTTCAATTTTTTAGCACTACTTATGAAATTTTATAAGTATATTATCACTTAGGGCAGGTCAATAGCGACCGAACCTTTTTTGAATCAAGTCAAACGGACTTGTAGAAGCAAAGTTACAAGCCTTTAAAGTTTTGGAGTCTTTTATGGCCTGGAGACGAAGGCCATCTCCTGGCTAACCTCTAAGTCTGACGCCTTAGCTGATATCAGCAATGAAATTTTCTGTCGGTTTCTTGCAGAAACCCGGAATTTGGAATGTCCGAAGCTATCATCGGAGCTCAGAGAGACGACTTACCGTTGACAATCTCTCGTCATAATGACAAGTCTCTGTCGGTTCCCAGCTTATATAGTGTGTGGCGATCAGCTGATGACGTAATACCCATCATCCAAATCTTTAAATCCGTCTTTCTCCGGTTCTAGTGCTCCGATTGAGCTGGAAATACACCAATTCAATGTAGAATTTGACGCTGAATCCAAATCTGAAATCCGTTTTCCCATCCGATGCTTCGTTTTGGCTCTACAGCCCACAGCAATCACAAAAATTCTAACTCTTGTCGTTTTTCGAAAAATGTTGAAAATTTTTCTCTCCGATTGACTTGAAACTCACCATACAGATAGAGAATTTCACGCTGATTCCAAAACTGAAATCCGTTTTCCAATCCGATGCTTCGTTTTGAAGCTACAGCCCAAAACGTCCCAAATTCTAACTCTGTCGCTTTTCGCCAATGTCCCAAAATCTTAAATGGCGTCTCACATCTAAACGAAGACAGATATGAACAAGCCGATTCTTTCAGTGAATTTGTCTCACTCTTAGCTTTCAAACGAGCTATGGCACGACAAAATCCGTCCACTAGAAGCCAAGATCAAAGCGAGCTCTCCAGAGGGGGGGGACGTCAGCGAAAATTTTTCTCTCCGATTGCGTTCAAATTCACCATACCGATGCAGAATTTCACGCTGAATCCGAATCTGGCCTCCGTTTTCTCATCCTATGGTTCGTTTTGGCGCTACACACCAAAACGTCCCAAATTCTAACTCTGTCGTTTTTCGAAAAATGTTGAAAATTTTTTCTCGCCGATTGACTTGAAACTCACCATACAGATAGAGAATTTCACGCTGATTCCAAATCTGAAATCCGTTTTCCAATCCGATGCTTCGTTTTGAAGCTACAGCCCAAAACGTCCCAAATTCTAACTCTGTCGTTTTTCGCCAATGTCCCAAAATCTTAAATGGCGTCTCACATCTAAACAAAGACAGATATGAACAAGCCGTTTGTTTCACTGAATTTGTCTCACTCTTAGCTTTCAAACGAGCTATGGCACGACAAAATCCGTCCACTAGAAGCCAAGATCGAAGCGAGCTCTCCAGAGGGGGGGGACGTCAGCGAAACTTTTTCTCTCCGATTGCGTTCAAATTCACCATACCGATGCAGAATTTCACGCTGAATCCGAATCTGGCCTCCGTTTTCTCATCCGAGCACTCCTTCCACTCGAAACAGCCCATTTTCAACCCAACATTCAGCAGATTGCACGAAAAACATCACACACTATAGCCTCAAGACAAATCCTGGCGGTCGCCCAAGTCCACCACGACACTCTGTCGTTCCAGAGGGGGGGGGGAGTCAGCGAACATTTTGTGAACGTGAACCAACCTGGCCGGCACACCACGACAGACTACAACCTCTGTCGTTCCAGAGGGGGGGGGCGCGCCGGTCGTAAGTTCGCCGTTTTCTTACTACTCACGTGGGCACAGTAACGATGTACGTGTACAACCATAGCCAGGTACCGGACTTATTACAAAGAAGCAATCTGTCTGCATGATCACAAGTAAAGGCGTGGTTCATTATTCTGCTCAGGGAAGTCATTTAGTCATGTATCTGGTGAATTGCAGATGAACTTAACTCTGCTTTCATCTAAAAATGAAACAATTGCTTTTCATTTGTATTATTCCTACATAACATGCGCTCTTGAGATTTAAGAATCAAATGCCATAAAATAATGCAATGAAGTCTAATTGAAAGAATTGTATCAGCAGCGCTCTTATTTACATCTGAAGACGTTTTTGCAAGACATCTGAAAAAGTAGAATGTTGTACTCTTAGGCCCTATTTGTTTCAATTCGGACGTTGCTTTTAGACATATAAAAATTTCTTGATTTATTATCAAAATGCGTTTTAGTTCTGCAGTTACTAAAAAGAGGAAATGGAAAGGAATATTTGTTGCACGCTTACAAATATTTTCAAATTCATGCAATGTCACCTGATTTTCACTAGTTTCATTGCACACAAGGTAAAAACACGTCTATTTCCTATCTAGCCCTGTATAATATTAAATATATTTGGTGTATACACATTGGAGATTTAATAAATGCGGAGTTACCACTCTACCTAATATACGAGTACCTACTCTATGAAAGAAAATGATAAAAATTGAAGTTGTACCCACAGACTTATTATTTATGTTTCCATTTTTTGCATGATTGATCTTCATGATCCATTGCAAAAGATACTGAGCAGAGTGATATTCCAGCATGCGTCCACACGATTCTATAGGAAATTTTGTAACTCCATCTTTATTGGTCGGCCATGTCATTGATTTTCATAAATTGATATTCTTTTCGAATGAATTATCTTTCATGTTATCAAGACACCAGTCTAATTCTCTAAAACATCCACTTGTTTACCAGTTGATCAAGAATTTTCTGTGCTATTCGGTTAACTTTTCGGGACTTATCGTCCGCAATTATCACTGCGATGATATAACGTCAATGAGAGATGCTGCATGCGTCCAATGCAAGTAATTATTCAGCATTGAAAGTTTTCTTCCTGATGGATCCACGGGCAGAATTGCAAACTACACAAACACTGAATGACACATTCACAAATGACTCTTCTTTCAATTCATTTTGTCTCCGTTATGAATGCAAGTTGGAGATAGTTCATGTCCGCTCTAGATAACATAGATATCTAACAATCCGACTTCTATGGTCATAACCATTTAGTATGTGGACCAATTTAACATGAAAACGCAAAATTGACTATGGACTTTAATTCCTTTAATTTGAGTTTCCTTTTATTATTGATTCACCATTATCAAGCAAGATTTTAGAAATATTTTTACACTGCTTTGTGTATAGAGCAATGGCTTTCTGGTACTG
This sequence comes from Prostheceraeus crozeri, assembly GCA_907163375.1. NCBI lineage: Eukaryota > Metazoa > Platyhelminthes > Polycladida > Euryleptidae > Prostheceraeus > Prostheceraeus crozeri. The sequence goes on along the minus strand of CAJQUW010011929.1, from coordinate 12,877 downwards.
CTTTATCTACAGAATGATAGGTTTTTTATGAAACGAAATCAGTCGGAGACTAAAATCGAAAATTTAAATTCTCTGATATTTTGATGCAGCTTCGGCACAAATTTTCCTTTTCTTATAAACTTACTGTGAATGTGACCACCTCCAATGCCGAATCCTGCTGTGAACATTGCATATATACTGCAATAGTCTGCATAACTGATGATGTTCATGTTTGTTTATTGACAATGCATTTCCCGGCGATTGTTTTCTTTCTCTCTTTCTTCATACAATTTCAGTCGTTGTTGTTCATCTTTGCTGCCATGATTGCTGCATATATCTGACGCTAGCCGATTTCCTACGGAATGAAATGCAAGCGAATGATGCAATTGTTAGAGGATTACTCAATAAATTCATCCTCAGTATATACAAACTGCATGCACTGTAATACAATGACGTGGTTAAGTAAACTATGCTGCAAAATAACGATTCGATCTAGCGCATTGGCAACGCATCTATTTTAAGAAGTTCTCTGATATAAAACGTGCTGCGATAGTTGTCAACCGCAACGAAAGTTTTCAACTGTATTTCCTAAGCCGCAGCCATGGGAGATCTTTTAGAGGCTCAACTTGTAAACAAAGTCAAGCAGTCCGTTAGTGGCAATGAATTGAAAGGCAAGATCGTCGCGCTTTACTTTTCCGCTCACTGGTGCCCTCCTTGCCGTGGATTCACTCCGATACTAAAAGAATTTTACGAAAAAGTGAAGAAGTCCGGTGCAAATGTCGAAATCGTTTTCATCTCCTCCGACAGAACTGAAGAGGAAATGTTGGATTATTTCTGCAATCATCATGGGGATTACCTAGCAGTACCATTCGGTAATGAAGTAGTTGGGAAATTGAAATCCAAATACAACGTAACTGGTATTCCTTGTCTTATCGTCATAAATGAAGATGGTTCAGTTGCTGTTCCAAACGCTCGAGGTGCTGTGCAATCCTGTGGAGAAAATGTTGCCGAGGTGCTGAAACAATGGGAGGAAGCTTGCAAGTAGACATTGAAATTCGAACTCTTCTACCTCTACATATTCAGCAGAGCGCTGTCATCTTGAGTCACACATTTCCTGTCACTTTCCGACACTACTGACATGGTATTCTGACAGATCTCTCAAACATCTGTTTACTTCTGTGTACCTGTGCATGAACTCCGATCCATTTAATTTTTTCTATATTTAATGACTTTATTTTCTAAAATAGATGGTGATATATTATCGAAGTTAAAATTGTGTTTTTATGAAATTTTTTTTCATTTATTTGGGAGATAAGCTTGTTTAGTGAACAGTAAGACTGCATATATATTTAGGCTAAAGTGCTTCGATCTTAACTTAATTGACAAGAGGGAGAGAGAGGCTATTCAGGATAACCGTTCAATGGGAACCAATGAGTCGCTGTCGATAAATTACTGTGATACACAAATCACAAATGAAAAGTGAATCTGACTGTGCCCACGCCCTAATAACGGATGGTGTTCTTTAGCTCTAGGTTTATAACTCTTGTCTTATATGTTAAGAAGTCTATGGATGATAATGAATTATGAGTTATTCAGAGTTATCGTAACTCAGGCTTATTTGTCTCACACATCTAATAGGCCTGTGGCTTTAATTTGCTATTGAATTCGGTCGCAAATTAATGAGATCGTCCAAACATTGATTATAGACCTTTAAACCTAATTTTTTTCTCAGACCGAGATCCTTGCTCTTTGACTGACAAATTCACTCCTGATTGTGTTCTCCAACCCAAAACTTAGCGGGCCTCGATCAGAGGATATTTCGGCAGTTTTATTGAGATTTGACATGGATGTCTTCGATATATCAAAAAATGGGCACGCATGGTTGTATATAGCGGTTGTTGTCAGCGTGAATAGTCTTGAATTTCTTATGAAAAGTGTGGCTTTAAAAGCAAATTAGAATTCACAGAAAGCTATAAAAAAAGAAGTAAAATATTATATATTCAAAATTGCTCATTTGTCCAGATACCTAATTACTTTTCTCCGTTGATATGAGAAACGCAATCACTGTGGCAGATCTCAAGAAAATATGTCATAGATTATGTCATTGGTCTGAGAACATTTTTTCATCAGAAAGTGGAAACTGTGAAAATATCACAGAATAACTTAATGCATAACCTTTAGTTGTGAATTCACGATTCCTCCTATCGAATACAAATCGGTTTAGATCCACATATGCACATTTGTGGCTTTTATCGCTACATCCCTGATCGAGGTTATGCCTTCAGAGTAATGAACTTAATCTCGAGATCTCGACATTTTTAGACGTTCAATGTCTCGAGATTACAGTGCCGAGATCTCGACTGCTCGAGATAACATTTCTTATACAAGCACTTAACAGATAAAATTAATGTTTTACTGAATCGCCTACTGGAACATTACGCGAACTGTTGACATCAAGTGTGCTAATATTTCCATGCCCATCTGAAAGGTAATGAATGATGTGCTATTGAAGTTGAAGATGTTTAGTGACTATATTCAAATATGCATTATCAGTCATCCATGCCTGCTACCAGCGTTGAACAGAGATGTTGAACCTTACGAGTAGAGACTTCTCGTCATGGAGTAGAGTAGCAACTCAATATTAATCAAATCCTCAATAAACATACAGCTTCGGTTTTATTAAATGAACTCGAGTTGAGACCCAGTACCAAATGTGAGATATGCAAATGTTTTTCAGTTTTGAAGAAATTACCACGGAATTGACTGATCATGATAGCAATAAATGTGGCATTTCACAAATCCTCCGTGTCATGTCAACCTTGGAGAAGAAGTGCTTCCTAAACTAGCAATTCGATGGGTTAAATGCCTGTTAAAAGCATTTTCTTAAGCGTGATTATATTACAAACTATCTGCTACTGGAAGATCAAAATGTCTTAATTAAACACAGTGATCATAATTGACTTTGAAAGATGTAAATGGCTCCACATTATTATTCAGATTCAAGAAATGAAACACTAATTTAGTGAATCATAAAATCATGCCAATGAAAATTGAATAAAACTTGGAACTTTTCGATGAAGACTTGCATTATAAAGTGGTTCATGAAATTTCCTTCATAAGCAGCTTAATTTCTGCTAATTATGGTACCAGGTAGCAACTGTTTATTCCTTTTGATATCTAATAAGTTAAACGCTGAAAAACTTGCAATTTTTTGTCAATTGATGACTCATTCGTTTCTCCAGAGAGAGAGAGAGAGAGAGAGAGAGAGAGAGAGAGATAAATTTATATTTGCTAATGGAAATCAAAAGTTACAAAAATGTTATACAAGTCAAATCAAAGTTGTCAAGTTATTGGATAGTACAGTTGACAGTACGACGAAACAGTTGTGTCTACGCTGCGTACGAGAGAAAATCACAGGATATCGTTCTTTATTCTTATGAGGGATGACATCAAAAAGAGGATGATCAGAACTTTGGCAGTCTTGTAAAAAATTGTCAAAAAGTTTACGTCTTCTCGCCAAAAAAGTTGCAAAATTGTTTGGACACTGACACAATGGTTTACATATAATTTTCTTAGCACGATTAAAGACCAGTATCAGTACTATCATATAAGATTAACGCAAATAATACTACATGCAATACAAAGAACATAATTTACTTTATTCGCTTCGAAAACTTCAAACTTTATGTATATTGGCGAATCAGGAAGATCTCTAAGAAAACGAATAAATGGACATCGATACGATGTCAATCATAAAGATGAGACCAAAGTAGTATCTTTTCATTCTGTCCAATATAACCATGACGATTCTGAAATGAAAATATCAATTCTGATTCACCGTAACGGAGAAGATAAACAAAGAAAATTCGAAGAAATAAAATTCATAAGTCAATTCATGACAATGGGCACACGTGGTGTGAACATGCAACATGTCACTCAAAGGTCGCCCATCTTTGAGCTTAAATCTCCGATATCCAATGTGCTATGATCACATCATCAATGGGTGTTTAGAAAGTTATATCACTTACCATCTTTTACTTTATAGACTATATCTCCAACTTATTTTCTTATACCTCATGGTTCATGCTTTGCAACAACTGCACATTTTGAAATTTTCCATTAGGTTGTAATTTTGCTTTTGTAACTTCCTAACGAAAATTGAGGCGGTACTCTAACCTCAATTGAAACCGGTTGAAGACCATTTATTACCATAATTAAAAAAATTTGAGAGGACGTTGACCTTTTATAACTACAACTGAACATCAGTTTGTGAATTTGCTAACCCAATTAATTGATTAATCAACTTCATTAAATTTGCAAAAGACCGTATATTATACATGCATTATTTAGCTTGTTTTCCTCAATTTTATTAGGCCTCCTTACCTTGGCGAATTAGCTTTCTAGTTTGCTTTACATTTTCCCGATCAAGCTTATAACCTTTTAATAGCCTCTCATAACCTTAGTGAAAACTAAAATAGTTCACATCTATCTTTTTAGCTTGCTTGCATAGGTATTAGGCCTACCCGGTACCAGTATTACATATTGCATCCCACAAAATGATTGTATTACAAGTATTAGGCCTACAGAGTGCGAAATGGAAAATCTTTCGTCTTTTATAAATGAATATTTTTATAAAGTAACTTCAGTGATGTGTTTAGAACGCAATTTAATTTAATGTAAGGTGTTTCAAACGGATAGAATTCTTTATTACAACAAAAATTGCAATAATTATTGCACCGTGATTAGCGCATGTCGATAGGTGGATATTTCGGCTTCTAGTTTCTATCAGTGTACAAAAATTACATGGCAGGTTCTCAGCGCATCATGGACATGATGAGAACTTAAAACATAGTTAATGTATGAAATCCTCAGTCGACAAAATGCATCCAATTAAGCTTAAATGATTAGATGAATCATTACTGGGAATGAAGAAATTCCTTAGGCCCTACTCTGTCGCTGAACTTTCAAATTCTGGGATTCATCGAATAAAACTTTATAAAAGCAGATTCATATTTTTAGAATTTACTTTAACTGTGAAAAATTCCATGTTCATTACCTGATGAGGATATTTCCGGTCCATACAATAGTTGCAACAAAAAAATATGGATATTTTGACATCAAGTGTCATTCTTTGTTTATAAGTCAAAGTTCAGGAAATAACATAGCCCGCTTCACCTTGTAGGCTACGAAGTCATAATAACATTAAAAGTACACATTGCTTTGTTGGATTTACGGGTGGCAGATAACAAAGCTTCCGCAACTTTTCAGGACATAAATGAGCAAAACTGAGAATACTTATTGAGTTGCTCTGAGTTTCTGCAAAACATTAATCGGTATTCAATCTTATTTAAGCTTTCAAAGTGATTCTACTGTAGTTAAATGTTTTACTCTGAGGCATCAGAAAGTGCCGTTAATTTTGACAAATACATGTAGCATCTTTCCAAAAGTAACTGAAGAAGCTTCATTAGTCTGCGCACTCAGAAATAGTGCATGTAAAAGTAGTAAGGTCAGTATGTTTAGCCATATCTGAAGATACATTGCATGAATATAATAATCTAAAATATCTAACTATTTGTTTATATACCACAATAATCGCTAAAATGGTACGTTCATATTATAAGCTTTGAAAAAATACGGTGAAACAATTGAAATATCTATAGCTGTTGGTAATTTAGTAAATGCCGAGACAGTTTACAAAGTGATGAATAATATGCCTATACATTTTATTCTGGGAGTCATATAAGTTATATCCCTGTAATGCAAGTTAGCGTTCAATCAATCTCACAATATGCTTGCAGTCTAAAGTTGGCTAATATAACATGAAATTAGGAATTGTTCTTTCAAGATTTTATCCTTAGATGTTCTAATAGGCTACTATTATGCGTTCGTTGCTTTCTTTTAATGACATCTTTTTGATGCAACATTGAGATGCATCATCTTTAAGTCAACTGAAACTTGGATTCACTTGTAAGATGCTGGCAACGAAAAACTGAAGAATTACACAAGAGAACAAGCATCACCTAAATACACCTAAATACGTGTAGCACGTCTAGCATGTGGTCTTTTACTGTCCATTGTCCAAACGATTATGACTTTAGCGGTTCGTAGGAGTCCTGATTCAGTGTTAGGGCGTGAGCAGCCAGTCGGTGTAGGACTTATAGGCTTACGTTAGCATGCCAAGAATTAACTTCGAGATTGCTGAAAAGAAAAGGAAAATATTGTATAGTTTCGAGTCAGTTGGAGGCTTAGTAACCAGCTGATTCGAAACTGCATAAAATGTTCCTTTTCAAATGAATTTATAAATCACAGCAGCATTGTAAAAGCTCTTGTAGCTGCGGACAGCGCCTATATTTTACTCCACTACGGTACAAAGTAAAATGAGCATGAACATTGAACGATATATGGTCCATGACGACTGTGGCTATAAGCTCAGCGAGCGAGGAAACGTACATTTCGGTCTCATGGCCTATTAAACGGCAAACCTCCATCATATGCACACATGCACCGATGTAGGCATAGCAAACTACATGTACTCTTACATAGTGATTTATAAATTCATTCAAAATTAAGTGAAAGAAAGCATATTAGGCCTATTGTAATCGTTGCATACTCAGAAATATAGGCCCACCGCTGCATATGTTACTCGCCAATAGTAAAATGTCGATTTTATTACTCATCAAAACCTTACATTTTGAGAAAATATTGAGCATTGCTCACGCAGATGCATTTCAATAAGAGCTCTGTGGCTGAAGTTCTTTATTAATCAACTATCTTATTTAGGTCGTTTTGACATTACTTGGAAAGTGGCGCATTCTACCTACTTTCCATCTGCTATTCCACCCAGTTTTTGTAAAGAATTCGGATGTCTGATTCATCTCCAAGCTTGTACTTGAGCTGGATAGTAGACAAGCAGAGAACTTAGAAACAGGTTTTTCACCTTGGATAATGAGGTATAAGATTTTGGGAAGAATCATTCCTATGATTATTTGCGGAAACAAGTGTAAGTAGTAGTATGTATTTTACGCGCCTGCGACCCCCCAAATCGGGGGTGCCATATACATATGTCACCCCGATTTGGGGGGTCTCAGACGCGTAAAATATCTTGAATCATAGTTATCTTCATCAGTCATGATAAGCATGAAAGATTGTAATTCAGTTGAAGGATCATTTAAACTGATACTGGATTGATTTATATCAGAAATATTTTCAATATTTCTATAATTGTCTTTCTTATTCCAAGGATTCAAATTATCATTTAAGTTGCTAAAAATTGCTTCATAGATTGCACTTGACACCGTCTTACACTCATTTCATATTCTTTTGTTAAACATGATAAAGGACTTCCCTGATTAAGTGATACCTGCATAATTCATTTCAACATGACTGGCCAAGTGATTCTATTGATAAGATTAGAGTGCAGCAACATCCCGATTTACGTAAGAGATGCGTTCCTGGAAATCGTTTTGTAGTAATCCCATTCCAAATTCAAGGACAGTGCGGTGCAGTGATGAGTCATCGCCGTGACCTCGCGTGACCTTAGGTTACCGTTCCGCGTCATGAAATACGTGATGTGACTACTGCTGGTTTTATAAGTAGTGCTAAAATGGAAAAATCTGAAGGCGTGATGTATTACTGAGTGTATTGTAATGGGACTACAAGCAGAGGCGGGAGTGACCTTGACCTGGCCTCTCCGGGAGAGAGAGAGGGTGAGACTACAAGCAGAGGAAGGAGGAGTGACCTTAAATTGACCTTGACCTGATCTTAGCGGAAGAGAGGTAAGAGCCGGGTATGTGTTAAGGCTACAAGCAGAGAAGGGATTTTGTCCAGGATGGAGCATGTTTTGTGTGGTGTCGTGCAGAAGTGGATGTCTTTTGTCCACCGTTACCACTGATCGGTGGATAAAGATGTGATGGGACACTATGTCATTAGGTGCATTGGGTGAGAAGAGAAAGGGTCATTCGCCTCTCTCTTTCTCTCATCAAATGACTCCAAAACCGAGTTTCCGTAGGAAACCGAGGCAGATTTTTCGATTGCCGCACTCACCTAAGGTGTCAGAGTGAGTGGAGAGCCAGGAGATGGCCTGGAGATCAGGCCATCGTAGTAGGCCTAAACTTTAAAGGCATGGTTCTCTGCTTGTAGGAATCGGATGAACTTCGTTCAACGTTTGTTTGAGAGGTCATGATCCGGGTCAAGTCATAGACTACTTATAACATTTCATAAGTAGTGCAAAACCGTCGAAAAATTTTAATTCATTATTTTTGGAGGTTCTCCAGGGTTTTCGACCCTGCTGAAGTCAATGAAGGTATTTGTAACTGTGTATGAGAGTTCTGATTGGACGAGCGAGGATTCCTAGCTCAGGAAGCATCCAGTATAAAGAAGAGAGTTGACTTTCATGGTCACATTTGCCTTTAGCAAGTGTCAGTGGCTCTGCTATCAGGCCATTTCTCAAACTGACTGAAAGGTGTATGGTAAGGAGATTTTCGGTGTGACACTTCCTGTGGGTGATTTCGAGACAGCGGTGAAGTCCGTAGCTGCACGGGACGTGGGCAATGGCAATCCTTGTGAAACCTCTCTGCGTCTTGTTTGCAAGTTTTCGTCTCAACGTTGTACTCTGACCACCAGGACGACATAGTGACAGGTTACTTTATAAAATTTCCATTGCACTGATTGACTCATTATTGAGCAGCAGTATGGAGTACGCATGAGTTTTCAATGTCATCTCTTCTATCGTTCGGTCATGTTCTCCCATCCACTTTCCTGTTTGTCTCACATATATGCGAGATGAACTGTATCTATCTAAATGAATCAAAGGTAGACATTCATATGCCAAGCGCACACATAAAACATAATTGTCTCTTCTTCACTGAACAAACTGTTTTGATGAGAACACACTTTACGTAGTAGAATCATCAAACGAAGAATTCATGTGAATATCAATAAGCTGCTATACTTTAAGTGAATAATCAAGTGCATTGATATGTGTTATGACATTAGTACTAAAAATGTGTGATATAAGAAACAAACCAACAGCATTGTGCATCAATTCTGTTAATTGTTGAACCTTGACAAATGAGTTATTCAAACTTATATTATTATCAGATTCCCATTATGCGCGAATATAAAGAAAACAACATATTTCAAAATCAATTTAGTACAAATAGTAGTCATTGTTACAATGTGCATGATGTCATAAGTTCAGTAGCAAATGTTAGTCTGTACATATACTCAAGTTTAATATCAATTGTTTTCACAATGGTAGGATATTTTCACTCACAAAATCAATCAATTAGTGTACAATCATGCATATCATGAGTTTTCAATCTTCGACGCTTTGGAGGTGGTATTCCGGTAGCATAATGACCATGAGGTAAAGAAAAGTTTGCATCAATCCAACACCGCTTATCCTCCCAAGCTGAGAGGCCGCGTTTACGGAATTTATGAGTTGAAACAGTATGATGTTTTGAACGGAGTATAGTCATCTCAATGGAGCTCTCACTTTGATTGTCCAATACATTTTTGTAGTTCTCATGACTCATTTTACGAACAGCTGCTTTTGATATGCCTTTTGCCCTTTTTATGCAGTCCATCTTGCTTTTATACTTTATGCTATACATCTTCGGTCTAAGAAGAATCATCTCTTCAATTTTCCTGTCCCGCACTTTCATCTTTAAAACATCCAAGGCGAGCTTTGTTCTTTACCGAATATAATGGATGAGATGTTGGATAGTTGCTAGCATCAAAATATGAACTCAGTTCTTTAAGGATATCATTTCGCTCAATAGATTTATCAGTTGTGACTGCTAGGAAAAGGCTGTCTGTATCACCACCTAAAAGATCAACATGTTTTATGAGTCGGCAAGGCTTGATGATGTTGTAATACAATTCATACATCTCCAATTTCGCATAGTCCAATACAGCTTGTCCAATATAAATTGGTTTATTCAGTAAAACTTTACGTTTCATCATTTTTACTCCTGCTAAGGCTCTGGTGATGACATGTCTATCGATAAATAAAGGACTTTGGGATAGATTGAGATACTTTTCCGTATCAAACACCAAATGGTAGTTGTGTCTCTTACGCACATCTTCCATAGTTTTTCCAAACAATGAATTGTTCTTCAGTTTGTAAAAGTCTTTCTCAAAACTGTTTCTAGATTCAGCTCGTCGCTTACTATTGTAGGAAATATAGGGCTCCAAAAAAGCTTTCTGTTTGAATTGAATTGCGCGATGAACACTTTTTAGTTTCATACCCATTTTCAAGTAAAATTGTAGAACGCGATAATGACATATATAATGTTCTCTATCATATTGTGTGACAAGCAATTTTCGACTTGGTATGTAACGCCCTCTACCACATCTTTCATTACACAACTTTTCACTTAATTGATACATAAATGGACTAAATTGATCTGGATGTACCTCATCACTGTAAGGAGCCATAGGAAAATCCGATGTAGCATCATGAATATCTTTTGGATACTCGAGTGTTACCTCGAACACATATCCATACTCACTCACTGCATCAATAGAAAGGATGTTTTGAGGATTATGGAATATGGTCAATTCTTCCTCAGTTAACCATTTAAATTCTGAATGAGGTAGAGGCTTGCTCAATGCTGAACCGTACAGGTTATTCTGGTCCAGATATAATAAATGAGTCTTTGTTTTATCAGTTTCGATTGCAGAGCGATGGTGATAATTCACAAACGTGAGTCCACCACGAATACCACGCTCAAAGTAATTGTACATTTCTGGATCTTCTAGAAGATCAATCTTTTCCTTCGTCATTTTAAAACATGACATGTAAGACAAACCTGGTAATGTTATAAAGTTAACGGGGTCCAGTCCGTCTTCCCTGAGTGTAAGACTTCGAAATGCTTCGAAAACATCTGCTAGTAGGAAAACATCCAATTTTAAATACGATTCCATGTAGTCACCAAAGGTTTGACAATCAAATTCTTTCCACGCTTTTTGTGCATGTATGTAATCCTCTTTTGAACATATCTTCCCCATCAAATCATCATAAAAAGAGTCAATTGGTGGAAGTGTCACTTCATCCAATCTTTTAGGTGAATCAAGGTATGAATACGGAAAAACGCCTTTGCGGTTAATCGTTTCATCAGTCAGATATGGATAATCTTTCTTCAAACATTGAGTTATGGGTAGTGACTCCAAGTTTTTGACGAGAGATGACAAGGAACTTGTCATAAATTGATAGGAATCAAGAAACACAATTTCAGAGTAATGGTTATCTCCATTCTTTCGATAAGCATCAAACAGGAACTTGAGCTCTGAGTGTCATAAATTTCTCTTGACTTTGTGCTATAACCTTCAATTTCCAATGTTTCATTTTCTCAATGCCATGCTTTAGAATAATGTGTGCATCATATCCCTTAAAGTTATGAAAGATAACAGGAAGACTTTCACATTTAGAGATGACCTGATATTTACAGTTTTTGCATATGGCCCCTTTAAACTCATTAGTAATAGGACAAAAATAGAGAGTCTTAATACACTTGTCATCATCAAAATGCAATGCGCATTGACAGCACAAATATGCTTTTTCAAAAGCTTCTTCTTCTTCACAGGACAATGACGGCTTTTTAAAGAACATGGAGGACTGTTTTCTATGTAGTTGCAGGGCCATGTTTTCAAGAGCCATTAAAAACTTCAGTATACAACCTTCACCTCGCCAACACATCATTTTATTTTCTTCATTATCTGTGAGCTGTTTATGCCATGTATCATAGCAGGCAATGGCAATGGGATTATGCACATTTGACTCTGAATCGATGTGTAACATTCTATATCTGCATATACCACTTTGGGTGGGCTTTGTTCATGACCCTGAGACTTATAGACATATTCAGCTTCTGTTGGCATGCTTTCAACTTGTACTTTACCGCTAATGCAGAATTTGTGATGTTCTTCAAACTTGTTCTTCAGCCTGAAACTTTTGCAGCAGCGTTCACATGTGAAGACGTTATTGTGATTCATTTGTTCATAGTACAATCTTTTAACTGACGGAATACCGCAGTAATGACATCTTCCAACATAATTTACTACAGCAATAAGTTTACAGTTGTAGGAGCACGAACATTCATATTATTGTATCGACAACTTAACACCTCTTGATCATAGACATGAATGTTTATTTTCAGGTTATTATTCTTTTCAATCAGTGGGACATCAGTAATGCTTACACACTCAGTATTAACTCCTGTGAAATCAAGCTCACTTTCCCATTGCTTGTACTTTGATACACGATTTCGGCAACCGGTTATGTCTTTGTAATGCAAGACTGACAACAAGGCATATTTGAAACAGGAAGAGAAACAATCCACATTGATAACAGCTCTTTTATTTTCCAACTGCTTTGGACGAGGGGAAAAATCCATAACCATTCATATCCGCGATTAAACTCAATTTGATTATGATCTTATCAACACTATCAAACACAAGGTTACTCCTTCCCATTGTGTAATTCTCAAGTGTGTTTTAAGCGCTTTTAAATGACGCTCAAACCATTCATCGAAGTTTAATACCATATCAGCAGGGAGAGAAGAGATGGCAAACATAGCAAATTTAGTATCATCTTCCTGTTGTGATTCTGGTCTGGAAACATTCATCACAGCTGTCATACTGCATTTGATGACAAAAGAACCTTTCAACGGATCAAAAATTAGCTTTCGAATAGCTTTCGTATCCTTCATCAAACATTGAATTGGATCAACTTCAACTTCTCTTGGAACCAACATGATATCATGAATTCTACCTCCTAAAGATGATTTTTGTAATTTGAATATATTACTGCTGTCATCATCTCCAAATTCAAATGTATGTTCTGGTGCGATGATACTGCAAGTCACATTCTCTTTTAAACACTTTTCTACAATTA